>CM053505.1:51065832-51139724 GCA_028627145.1 Eidolon dupreanum | reverse complement strand
CTCCTACAAGTCTCAAGGTGACTTCTTATGTATATCCCCAGTTGCAAGACTTTTGTTTAGCCAGACCTCAGGTGACTATGTGCTGATTCCACTGTAGTTTGATTGTGATTTTAGTGTGGTTGTGAGAGAAGGCATGCATAGTCTCTACCTTCTATATCATTTTGACTGGTCTCTCCTCCATCCTTAGTAATGAAAAAATCCATGTAACACTTCTGTTTCTTCATTATAGATAATTAGATCTTCCAAGTGACCCTTTAGCTCTACAACAACTAAAATTTTGAAGTTCTCATAAAAGGTAGAGAAAGGCCCCATATATTTCTCATGATTAAAAAAGAAAATAAAAAGGGAGACCTTCAGATGGGGAAAGAACAACAAAAACTGTTGTCCATGTAGAGCCAGAACCAAAAAAAATATGCTGCAGGTGATCACAGATACCTGAGGCAGAGTTGCTAGTCTGGGAAGTGATCCTTAGGATGCAAGGTAAAATGTAAGTTCGGACTTAAGTTCCGAGCTGAAACTCTACAAGGAAGATTTATTAATTCTAGTTCAATTGTCTCAATAACAGCAAAAAGTAAAATAATAAGCAAATCATTTCTGCAAGAGTGATTCCCCATCTACATTTAGGACTCCAAACAATTCCCAGGTAATAAAGCCCTTATAATCAAGATTATAACACATAGGAGAAAACTAATAGATTTAGAGCCCAAAGGACTTCAGATACTGAATTATTCAGAAACAAAATATAGAATAGATATACGTATAAAAGTTAAAAAATAAAAACCACAATCACAAAACCGCCAGTCAACTCTAGAATATTGGAAATTGACATACAATTTCAAAATATAAAAAACTTCTAAATATGAAAAACAATCTAATTACATTTGAGTGAAAACTCACATGACAGGAGAAATAGCAGAATAAACAACTATAAATATAATAAACAAACTGGAAGCTGTATTAGTAGAAATTACCCAAATAAGAACTCAAAAAATAAAAGCGTATGGCAAATTATAAAAATAAGATGTTAAAAATAAAGAGACTTGAATTAAAATGTCTTACATATGTTTAATAAAAATCACAAAAGTAAAAAATGGAGAAGATTGAAGGAAAGACAATATTTCAAGATATAATGGCTTAAAACTCTTCTAGAACTGATGAAAAGAAGAATCTATAGGTTCAGAAAACATAGTATACTCAATTGTCCAGAAAGAAAGACAGACCATCTAAAAATGAACAATTGTAATTACAACATCTTAAAATATTGAAACTATAATACAGTGGAATCATACCTTTAAAGTTCTGAGAGAAAATAAAATAACCTAGATTATTACCATGTTATGATAGATTTTCAGTAATCATCCAAAATTAATTGTTTCTTTCTATAACTATGTCCTTGTATGGCCTTATTTCACTTAGATGTTGGTCCTGCGATTTGTTTTGGCCAATAGAACATTATCAAATCTATCTGAGGCTTAAAAAGCACTCAGAAAGTATAAAACCAAAAGTAAACGAATGGAACTATATCAAACTAAAAAAGCTTCTGCACAGAAAGCAAACCATCAACAAGACTAAGAAGCAACCATACAAATGGGAAAAGATATTTGCAAACAATACCTCTGATAACATCCTAATATCCAAAATATATAAAGAACTCATACAACTCAACAATAAAAAACAAACAATCCAATTAAAAAATGGACAGAGGATTTGAAGGGACACCTCTCCCAAAAAGACATAAAAATGTCTAACAGGTATATGAAAAGAGCCCCAACTTCCCTAGTTATTAAGAAAATGCAAACCAAAACTGCAATAAGATGCCGCCTCACACATGTTAGAATGGCTATCATCAACAGGACAAGTAATAACAAATGTTGGAGAGGCCATGAGCAAAATGAAGCCCTCATATACTGCTGGTGGGAATGCAAATTGATAAAACCATTGTAGAGAACAGAATGGAGGTTTCTTAAAGAACTTAGAATTGAATTACCATTTGATCCAGCAATACCTCTATTGGGTATTTATTCCCCCCCCCAAAAAAAAAACCTGAAAACATTTATATACAGAGATATGTGCATCCTGATGTTCACAACATCATTATTCACAATGGCCAGGATATGGAAGTAAGTGAAGTGTCCTACTATAGATAATTAGATAAAGAAGATGTGGTACACACATACAATGGAATATTACTCAGCTATAAGAAAAAATGAAATACTTCCATTTGTGATAACATGAATAGATCTTGAGAATTTCATGCTAAGTCAGATGAAAAAAGTCGAGAACAATATGATTTTACTTTTATGTTGGATAGAAAACTGAAAACAACAAATGAACAGAGGCTCATAGACATGAACAGTGGATAAATGGTTACCAGAGGGAGAAGTGGGAAGGGGAAGGTATATAGGAGTAAAAAAGGTCAAATATTTGATGATGTAAGGGAATCTAAATTTGAATGGTGAACACACAATGCAATATATATACAGCAAACTATTGAATTGTACATTTGAAATGTATTTGATTTTATTAATCAATATCACTCCAATAATTTTTAATACAGAAAAAAATACATTATCCTAAAAAGTAGTGAAGTCAAGCATCTTTTCATATGTCTGTTGGCCGTTTGTATGTTTTCTTGGGAGAAGTGTCCATTCAGATCCTCTGCCTATTCTTTAACTGGATTTTTTAAATTGTTGAGTTGTATGAGTTCCTCATATATTTTGGATTTTAGGTCCTTATCAGAGGTGTTGTTTGGAAATATTTTCTCTCATTTGGATATCACCTCACACCTGTTAAAAGGACTATCATCAATGAAACAAGTAATAACAAGTGTTGGAGAGGTTGTGGACAAAAAGGAACCCTCACACACTGCTTGTGGGAATGTAAATTGGTACAGCCACTATGGAAAACAATATAGAGGTTCCTCAAAATACTAAGACTAGAATTACTATATGACCCAGCAATCCTTCTTCTGGGTATTTATCCCAAAAGCTTAAAAACATTTATCAAAAAAGATATATGCACCCCAATGTTTATAGTAGCATTATTCATGGTGACCAAGACATGGAAACAATCGAAGAGTCCTTCAATAGATGAATGGTACATACATACAATGGAATGTTAGCCATAACAAAAGATGAAATAACATCATTTGCAAAAACATGGATGGATTTTAAAAAATATTAGCTAAGCAAAATAAGTTAGACAGGAAAAGTTGAAAACCTATGATTTCTCTCATATGTGGGATATAAAACTGAAAATGACAGAAATGACAAACAGAGACTCATGGACACACAGTGGATTAGTGGTTACCAGAGGGAAAATGGAGTGGGGGGAGTGGGGCAGTAGATAGAGGTAAAGGAGAACAAATATTTGGTTATAGAAGAAAATTTAAAACCTTGATTGGTGAACACAAAATGCTATATACATGTGATGCATTATTGAATTGTACACTTGAAATATATTTGATTTTATTAACCAATGTCATTCTAATAATTTTAATTAAAAAATTAGAAATAAAAGTGGGAATATTACTATCATACCTACAGAAATAAAAAGAATTATAAGAGAGTTCTATGAACAATTGTATGCCAAAATATTGTATAACTTAGTTAAAATGAACAAAGTCTTAGAAGAACAAAAAATAAAGACTGAATCATGAAGAAATAGAAAATCTGAACAAACCTCTAGTAAGTAAAAATATTGAATCAGCAATCAAAATCCTGCTTACAAAAAAAATCTAGGACCAGTTGGTTTCACTGGTGAATTCTAACACACATTTATAGAAGAATTAACACCAATATCCCTTAAACTCTTCCAAAAAAAAAAAAGAAGGGGTACTTCCAAACTCATTCTATTATTCCATTATTACCCTAACACCAAGCAAAAGTCACCGTATGAAATTAAAACTACAGACCAATAACCCTGATGAATACTGATGAAAAATTTCTCCATAAAATACAGAATTCAGTATTCTGTATACAGAATTCTGTAAACAGAATTCAATGGCATGTGAAAAGGATTATTCACCAGGGACAAGTGGGATTTCATCAAAGAATGAAACTATTGTTCAATATATGTAAATCAATCAAAGTGACAAACTACAATAACAGACTAAAGGGAATAAACCACATAATCCCCTCACTTGATATAGAAAAAGCATTTTACAAAATTCAACACACAAGATAATGAAACAATCGACAAGCAAAGAATACAAAGAAAACTACTTAAGTATAATTAGGCCACACATAAAATGTCGACTGTTAACATAATATTCAAAAGCAAAAAAATGAAAATTTTCCTTTAAGACTGGCAACAAGAAAATGATGTTTGCTTTGTCACTTTTATTCACAATGGTACAGGCAGTCCTTGTGAAAACAATTAGTAAAAAAATAGATTTTCAGGTCAAGATGGAAGAGTAACAGAATGGTGAAGCAAAGAAATATGTCCCAAATGAAAGAACAGAACAAAGCTCCCCCAAAAGAACTAAACAAAATGGAACATGCTATCTACCAGATTCAGAGTTCAAAACACTTGTTATAAGGATACTCAATAAACTCAGGGAAGAAGTAGATGAACTCAGTGAAAACTTTAATAATAAGATAGAAAAAAAATTTAAAAAAAAGATAGAAAAGATAAAAAAGAACCAGTCACAAATGAAGGATGCAATAACTGAAATGAATAGATTAGAAGAATACACTAGAGATAATCAACAGTAGATTAGATGAACATAGGATCAAACCAGTGATTTAGAAGATAAAATAGCAGAAAATACCCAGTCAGAATAGCAAATATATATGTGTGTGTGTGTGTGTGTGTGTGTGCGTGTGTGCGTGCGTGTGTGCGTGTGCGTGTGTGTGTATGTGTGTGTGTGTGTGTGTGTGTGTGTGTGTGTATGTATATATATATATATATATATATATATATATATATATATATAAAGTTATTTTAAAAAATGAGAATAGTTTAAGGAGCCATAGAGGCAACATCAAGTGTAACAACATTTGCATCATAGGGGTACCAGAAGAAGAAAATAGAGAGCAAGGCACTGAAAACCTATCTAAAGAAATAATGACAGAAAACTTAACCTGGCAAAGGAAATAGACACATAATTCCAGAAAATTCAGAGTCCCAAACATCGTGAACTTACAGAAAGAAGGAGAAGAGAAATTTAAAAAATAGGAATAATAAAATAACAATAACTACATATCTATCAACAATTACTTTCAATGTAAATGAATTAAATGTTTTAATAAAAAAATAGGGTGACTGAATGGATAAGAAAACAAGACACTTTCATTGCTTCTTACAAGAGACTCACTTCAGATCAAAAGACACACACAGACTGAAAGTAAAGAAATAAAAAGGTATTTGATGAAAATAAACATTTTTAAAAGCTGGTGTAACAATACTTACACCAGATAAAATAGACTTTAAAATGAAGGCTACAACAAGAGATAAAGAAAGACTTAGTAATCTTACTTCTGGGTATTTACCCCACCTCCTAAAAAATACTACTTTGAAGGGACATGTGCATCCACATATTCATTGCAGCATTATTTACAATAATTAAGTTCTGGAAGCAACCTGAGTGTTCATCAGTGGATGGATAAAGAAGAGGTAATATATATGTACAATAGAATACCACTCAGCCATAAAAAAGAGTGAAATCTTGTCATTTGCAACATCAATAAACCTATAGGTTATTGTGTTAAATGTAGTAGGTCAGAGAAAGAGAAATGTCACAATTTCACTTACATGAGGAATCTAAAGAATGATGCAAACAAACACACACACCTACATATACAAAGCAATATTGACCAACATAAAAAGAAAGATCAACAGTAATACACTCATAGTAGGGGTCTTTAACACCCCATTAACATTAATAGACAGATCATTCAGACAAAAAAATCAACAAAGAAACAGCAGCCTTTAATGACACAATAAACCAGATAAATTTAATGATATTTTAGGGCACTTTACCACAAAGAAGCAGAATATACATTCTTCTCAAATGCATGTGAAACATTTTCCAAAATAGACCACTGGATATTAGGCCACAAAACAAGTCACAATAAATTTCAGAAGATAGAAATTATATCAAGCTTCTTTTTTGACCTCAATGATATGAAACTAGAAACAATTATAAAAAAAGCACAGAAACACATGGAAGCGAAATAACATGCTACTAAATAATGAATAGGTTAACAATGAGATAATGGAAGAAACAAAACATGTCTTAAGACAGTGAAAATGAAAATACAATGACTCAAAATCTATGGTACATAGCAAAAGCAGCCATAATAGGGAAACTTATAGCAATACAGGCCTATCTAAAGAAAAAAAAGAAAAAACTCAAATAAACATTCTAACCTTACAATGAAAGGAACTAGAATAAAAACAGCAAACAAAGCCAAAGTCAGTAAAAGGAAGGAATTAATAAACATCAAAGTGGAAATAAAAAAGGGGTTTAAAATATATATAAATATATATATGATCAAGAAAACCAAAAGCTGGTATTTTGAAAAGATAAACAAAATTGATAAATTTTTAACCAAACTCATCAAGAAAAAAAGAAAGACTGCTCATATAAATAAAATCAGAAATAAAACAGAAGTGACAACTGACTCCATGGAAATACAAAGGATTATAAGAAAATATTATTAGCAACTGTATGCCAACAATTTGGACAGTCTGAAAGAAATGGATATTTCTAGAAATGTACAATCTCTCAAAACTGAGTTAAGAAGAAACAGAAATCTGAACTGATTACTACTAACAAAATTGAATCAGTAATCAAAAAATTCCCAACAAACCCAAGTCCTGAACTGGATGGGTTCACAGGTGAATTTTACCAAACATTCAAAAAAGAATTAACCTATGTTTGTCAAAGTTTTCCATAAAATTCAAGATGGAATGCTCCCTAGATCATTATATGAGGCCACCATGACTCTGATTTCCTAAACATGCAAAGACATTAAAAAGAAAATTATATGCTGATATCCCTGATGAACATAGATGCAAAAATCCTCAACAAAATATAAGCAAACTAAATTCAGCAATACATTAAAAATATCATATACCATGATCAAGTGGCATTTATTTCTGGAAAGCAAGGTTGGTATAATATCTTTAAATCAATTAATGTGATACATTACATTAACAAATTGAAAGATAAAAATAATATGATATCAACAGATGCATAAAGAGTATTCAACAAAATCCAGCATCAGTTTATGATAAAAACTCTCAGCATAGTAAGAATAGAGGGAACATATCTCAACACAATATAATCAATATAGTACAAACCTACAGGTAATATCATACTCAAAGAGAAAAAGCTAAAAGCATTTTCCTTAAGATCAGGAAGCAGACAAAAATGTCCACTTGCACCACTTTTATTCAGCATAGTAGTAGAAGACTTAGCTACAGCAATCAGAAATAACAAGCATCCACATTGGAAAGGAAGAAGTAAAACTGCCGTTATCTGCAGATGACATCATATTATATATAGAGAAAACCCTAACGATTCCACCAAAAACAAATAGAACTTATAAATAAATTCAGTAAAGTAGCAGGATAGAACATTAATATTCAGAAATCAGTTGCATTTCTAAACTATCAGAAAGAAAAAATTAACAATCTTGTTTATAATTGCATCAAAAGTAATAAAATAACTAGGAATAAATTTAACTAAGGAGGTAAAATTTCTGTACTCAGAAAATTATGTCATTAAAGAAAAATTAAAGAAGATACAAATAAATGGAAGCATATACAGTGCTCATGGATGGGAATAATCAACATTGTTAAACTGTCCATATTTCCCAAAGCAATCTATGTATTCACTGCAATCCCTATCAAAATAACAATGTCATTTTTCACAGAACTTGAATAATTCTAAAATGTACATGAGTCTACAAAAACCCTGAATCAGAAGGATCACTTTGTAAATTATATAAATATAAATATCTAACCATTATGTTGTACACCTAAAACTAATATAAAATAAAACTAAATGTCAGCTCTAATTGAAAAATAAAAATTAATTATAAAAATTATGTTAAAATGAAACAAAAAATAAAATAACTCATGTGCCGTTTAGAAATATGTTGCTTAATCTCCAGTCTTGTTTCTGTTACTGATTTTTAGTTTCATTTTTTGTGGTATGAGAATACACTTTGCATGACTTTTATTTTTAAAATTTACTTACTTGTGAATTTAGGCCAGTAATGTTGTTTATCTTGGTGAATGCTCTATATGAGCCTGAGAAGAATATCTATCCTGTTATTGTTGGATAAAGTGTTCTATAAGTGTCAACTTTATCAAGTTGATTGATAGTACTATTGGAGTCATATATCCTTACAGATTTTCTATCTGCTTGATATATAAATTACAAAAAAGAGTCATTGAAGTTTACAACTATAATAGTAGACTTGTCTATGTCTTATTTTGTTTCATCGGGTTTTGGCTTACATATTTTAATAATTATTTTTAGCTGTATACACATTTTAGATTGTTATGTCTTCTGACATACTTAACCCACTTATTATTATATAATCTCTCTCTTTATCCCTGGTAATTTTGTTATTCCAAAGATGCTTTGTTTAAAATTACCTTAACTATTCTAACTTTCTTTTGCTTAGAAGTAGCATGGTACATCTTTTTACAATGCTTTCCTATTAACCTTTCTGAGTCTTTAAATTTAATGTATCTTTCTGGTATATAATATATAGTTGTGTATTTTTTTGCACTATCTCTGTATTTTAATAAATAAATTTAGATTATTCATATTCAAAGTGATTATTGATATTATTGCATTAATATTTAGCATGTTTATAACTATTTTCAATTCATTGTATTTGTGTTGATTATTTGTCCCTTCTTTTTAACTCATATTTTAGTATTTTAATTGTACATCAAAAAAAAAAAAAAAACACACAGTGGTTGCCCTAGACTTTCCAATGTGCATTTAAAAATAACTTTAAGTCCATCTTGAAGTAATACCATATCACCTCATGTGTTGTGCATATACCTTGTAACAGTATTCTCAGTGTCTCTCTTGTGTCCACTATAACATTGTTATCATTAATATATGCTGTAATCATAAAATGAATTCTAAATAATATTACTTTAAACATAGTTATTTTTCAAATTGCTAAAAATAAGAAAAATAAAGTATATTTATTTTTTCCTTCTTCAGAACTTATTTTTAACACTTCTAACAGGGCGTATTGTTAAGTATGGATTCCCTTAGGTTTTTTTTTCCTCAATAAAGTATTTCTTCTTTATTTTTGAAAAAAAATTAATTTAATAAGGAAATTCATAATTTTTTCTAACATTTTAAATACTTCTCTCCATTCTCACTTTCATAGTTCTTGGTGAGAAATTCACTGTAATTCTTATCCTTGTTCTTCTATAGGTATGGTGCCCCCTCTATCCCCCAGTTTCTTTCTAAATCTCTTCTTTGGTTCTCTGCACTTTTAATATGGTATGCCCAGGTGTAAATTTTTATTTTTTATTGCTTTAATTTATGTGTTTATAAAATTTATTTATTTATTTTTAATTGAAGAAAAGATTTAAATTATTTTTCCCCTGACTACCTCCCCCCCTCCACTGGTAACCACTAGTCCATTGTCCATGTCCATGAGTCTCTGATTATTTGTCCTGTTCATTTGTTGCTTTTAGGTTTATAGACCACATATAAGTGATATCATGTGGTTTTCAACTTTTTCTGTCTGGCTTATTTCACTTAGCATATTATCTCAATGTCCATCCATGTTGTCGATAAAAGCAGTATTTCATCTTTTCTTATGTCTTAGTAATATTCCACTGTATATATGTACCACAGCTTCTTAATCCAATCATGTATCATAGGACACATCCGTTGCTTCCAGGTCCTAACCACTGTAAATAATGCTGCTATGAACACTGATATGCAAGTATCTTTTTAGAAATGAGTTTTCAAATATTTGAGGTAAATACCCAGTAGAGGTACTGATGGATTGTATGGTAGATCAATTAGTTTTTTGAGGAATCTGCATACTGTTTTCTACAGAGGCTGTTCTAATTTGTAGTCCCACCAGCAGTGTATGAGGGTTCCTTTTTCTCCGAATCTTCTCCAACACTTGTAATTGCTTGTTCTGTTCATGATAGTCATTCTAAAAGGTGTAAAGTGATATTTCATTATGATTTTGATATACATTTCCTGGATAGCAAGTGAATTTCAGCATTTTTTCAAATGCCTGTTGACCATTTTTTTGTCTTCTTGAGAAAACTATCTACACAGGTCCTTTGACCATTTTTTGATTGTATTCTTTTTTGTTGTTGTTATTATTATTGAGTTGTATTAGTTTTTTTTTATATATTTTAGATATTAGGCCCTTATCAGAGGCATTGCTTACAAATATATTTTCCCATTTGAATGGCTGTCTCTTTACCTTGTTGCTGGATTCTTTTGCTGTGCAGAAGCATTTTAGTTTGATGTAGTCCCATTTATTTACTTTTGCTCTTACTTCCTTTGCCTTTGAGGTCAAATTCATAAAATACACTTTAATTCCAAGGTCCATGAATTTAGTTCCTATGTTTTCTTCCATATACTTTATTGTTTAGTGTCTTATATTCAGATTCTTAATCCATTTTGAGTTAATTTTGTTATGTGGTAATAGACAACAGTCTAGTTTCATTCTTTTGTAAGTGGCTTCCCAGTTTTTCCAGCACCATTTATTGAACAGGCTTTCCTTTCTCCAATATATGTTTTTGGCTTTTTTTTTTTTTTTTGATGAAAATTATTTACCCATATATACATGTGGTTATTTCTGGACTCTTGATTCTGTTCCACTGGTGTGTATGTCTGTTTTTCTGCCAATACCGTGCCATTGGATTATTGTCACTTTGTAGAATAATTTAAACTCAGGCAGAGTGATGCTTCGAGCATCATTCTTTTTTCTCAGGATGGCTTTGGCAATTAGGGGTCTTTCGTGCTTTCATACAGATCTGAAGATTTTTTGTTCTATTTCTTTAAAAATGTTGATGGGATTTTGATGAGGATTGCATTAAACTTGTATAATGCTTTAAGTAATAAGGTCATTTTAACTATGCTCATTCTTCCAGTTCAAGAAGATGGAATATCTTTCCCTTCCTTTGTATTTTCTTCAATTTCACTTAATAACGTCTTGTAGTTTTCATTATACAAGTACTTGACATGTTTTGTTAAATTTATTCCTGTGTATTTTATTCTTGTGTTGCAATTGTAAAATGAATGACTTTTTCCACTTTTTTCTGTGACACTTTGTTATTATAGTATAGAAAAGCTATGGATTTTTGAACACTGATTTCACATCCAGAAACTTTACTGTATTTCCTTATTGTTTCTAGTAGTGTTCTTGTGGAATCTTTAGGGTTTTCTATATAGAGAATCATATCATTGGCAAATAGTGACAAGTTGATTTCTTCGTTTCCTATTTGGATGCCTCTTATAGCTTTCTCTTGCCTGATTGTACTTGCTAGGATTTCCAATGTTATATTGAAAAACAATGGCAATAGTGGACAGCCTTGCCTTGTTCCTGATCTTAGAAGAAAGATATTTAGTTTTTCATCATTAAGTATAATGTTGACTGAGGGTTTGTCATAGATGGCCTTTATTATGTTAAGGTACTTTCCTTCCATACTGATGTTGTTAAGTGTTTTGATTATAAATGGATGGTGTGTCTTGTCAAAGGCTTTTTCTGCATCTATTGATATAGGTGTATGATTCTAATTTTTTAAATTTGTTTATGTAGTATATCACTTTAATAGATTTCCATATGTTGAATCATCTCTATGCCCCTGGGATAAAGCCCAATTGATCGTGGTGTATAATACCTTTAATATGTTGCTTCATTCATTTTTGTTGTTGTTTTATTTTGTTTTGTATCTTTTTTTAAGGATTTTTGCATCTGTGTTAATGAGAGATATTTGTCTGTAGTGTGTGTGTGTGTGTGTGTGTGTGTGTGTGTGTGTGAGAGAGAGAGAGAGAGAGAGAGAGAGAGAGATCTCTACCAGGTTTTGGTATCAGGGTAATATTGGCCTCATAAAATGAGGTGGAAAATATTGCCTCTTCATTGATTTTTTAGAACATTTTGAGGAGAATAGGTATTAAATCTTCTTTGAATTTTTGTTAGAATTCACTGGTGAAGCCATCTGGTCCTGGACTTTTATTTTTTGGTAGGTTTTTGATGATTGTTTCAGTTTCCATACTATTGATTGGTTTATTTAGATTTTCCAGTTCTTCTTGATTTAGTCTAGGAAGGTTTTATTTTGTAAGTACTGGTCCATTTCTTCTAGGTTATTTAATTTGGTGTTATGTACTTTTTCATAGTATTCTTGTATGATCCTTTGTATTTCTGCAGTGTCTGTTATAATTTTTCCTCTTTCATCCCTGTTTGTTTATTTGTGTCCTTTCTCTTTATTCTTTAGTGAGTCTAGCCATGGTTTTGTCAATTTTATTAACCTTTTAAAGCAACCAGCTCTTCATTGAACTTATTTTTGTACTGTTTTTTCTTTTCAATTTCATTTATTTCTGCTCTAATTTTGATGATTTCTTTCCTTCTGCTGATTTTAGGCTTCATTTTTTTCTTCCTTTTCTAGTTTTTTAAGATGAAGCACTAGGTTGTTTATTTGGGCTCATTCTTGTTTTTTGGAGATAGGGTTGTAAAGATATGAACTTTCCTCTTATGACTGCTTTTGCTGTGTCCCAAAAGTTTTGATATGTTTTATTATCATTCATTTCTACATATCTCTTGATCTCTCTTTTTATTTCTTCTCTGATTCAGTTATTCTTCAGTAACATGTTGTTTATTCTCCATGTATTTGTGGTTCTTCCTGCTTTCTCTTTACAGTTGATCTCCAGCTTCAAAGTATTAAGATCAGAGAATATGGTTGGTATAATTTCAACTCTCTTATATTTGTTGAGGCTATCTCTGTGTCCCAGTATGTGGTCAATTCTGGAGAATGTTCCATGTGCACTAGAGAAGAATGTATAAGCAGCCGTTTTAGAATGGAAAGCTCTGTAAATGTCAGTTAGGTCCAGTTGGTCTAATGTGTCATTTAAGGATGTTATTTCAGTATTGATTTTCTGTTTGGATGATCTGATCATATCCAACTGTGAGGTATTTAGGTCCCCTACTACAATAGTGTTTTGGTCTATTTCTCCCTTTAGTTCTGTTAGCAATTGCTTAATATATTTCTGGGCTCATTAATAGGAGCATAGATATTTATAAGTGTTATGTCTTCTTGGTGTATGATTCTCTTTATCATTATAAAATGCCCTCAGTATGTTTCATTACTTTTTTTTATTTTGAAGTCTATTTTGTCCGATATTAATACTGCTACTCGCAATTTTTTCTGAATACCATTTTCTTCAAATATCATTTTCTACCCTTTCACTTAGAGTCTATATTTGTCTTTTAAACTGAGATGTGTTTCTTGGAGGCAGCATATCATTAGGTTTTATTTTTTGATCCAATCTACAACTTTGTGCTTTTTTTTTGGGGGGGGGGGGTAAGTCCAGTCCATTTACATTTAGTGTGATTATTGAAATATGAGGTTTTCCTATAACCATTTTTTGTTTTGCTTTCTGGTTGCTCAGTGTTTCCATTTCTTTCTTGTCCTTATGTATCTCCTTTATTTTTATTTTAGTTGTTTTGTGTGTAAGTGCACATGTGTTTTTTTTCTGGTCCTAGTTTTATGTTATCTACTTCAGTTATAAATCTTTGGTGTTTGGCTAACTGTATGAATATGTAGAGGTTAATTATATATAGTAATCCATTTTCTTTTGTGTGTGCCTTATCTCCATTCTCCTTTGTGAATTTTGATATTTGAATTCTCCCATTTTCTGTCATTTTTGGCTCAATTTGTCCTCATTTAACTGAACATTCATTACTATATTGCTATAGCAAATCTCTTCTTATTTTTTAAGTTTATAATGCCCTATTCTCAGTAAGGGTTGCATTCCTCTGCTTCTATCTGTCTGCTAGTCACCTTACTCTTAGTTATTTTTTTTCATCATTTTGTCTTAGGTGAGCTGACCCCTTTCAGTATTTTCTGTAATGCAGGCCTTATAGTGGAAAACTAGTTCAATTTTTATATGTCTGGAAAGGTTTTTATTTCTCCTTCATATCTAAAGGAGAGCTCTGCTGGGTACATTATTCTTGGCTGGCAGTTCCTTTCATTTAAAAGTTTGAATAATTGATTCTACTCCTTTCTGGCTTGTAGGTTTTGTGCTAAGAAGTCCAATGATATTATAATGAATTTTCCTTTATAGGTTACCATCTTCTTTTCTCTGGCTGCCATGAGAATTCTTTCTTTGTCATTGATTTTTGTTAATTTTTATACAATATGTCTTGGAGAAGGCCTTTTTGGGTTGAGATAATTGGGTGTTCTGTTGACTTCTTGAATTCCAGGTTCCAGCTCATTCTTTAGATTTGGGATATCCTCATCAACTAGATTAGAAATACCTTCTAATCCTTGCTCCTTGTCCTTGCCTTCAAGAATGCCCATTAATCTTATGTTTCCTTTCCTGATGGTATCAACTATTTCTTGTATTTCTCTTTCATTATTTTTCATTCTTCTGTTTCTTCCTTTTTTTTCTAACCTATATCTATATTTCTGTCTTCAATATTACTGATCCTTTCCTCTATTTGGTTAACTCTATTTCCCAAAATTGCTATTTCATTTTTCATCTTTTTCAGTTTATTTTTTATCTCAAGAATTTCTATTTGGTTCTTTTTGAGGGTTTCAATCTCCTTGCTAAAGAACTCATTTTGATGAGCTAGTTGTTTTTCAATGAATTGTTTTGGATCTCATTGAGTTTTATCAGAAGTACCATCCTGAATTCTCTGTCATTCAAGCACATATTTCTGTGTCTTTAAGTTTATTTTCTGGAGATTTTTCTCTTTCTATCTGAGATGTCTCATCACCTTGGTTGTTCATGGTATTTAATGGACTATTTCTCTGCTTATGCATTATTGGAAGTGTTTTCTGCTTTTTTCCAGAAATAAGATTTATTATACAAAGGTCTCTCTTTAGCCTGTTGCAATGAAGGCATTTTTCTTTTGGTTTCCAGTAGTTGGCTTCTAAGTCTTTTGGGTCCCTGCTTTATATGGTACCCTTTTTTATTTCTTATAGATATTCAATCATTTTCACTACCCTCGGTGTCAGTCCCTGTCCATATTAGTGACAGTTTTGGTAGCATTTGCTCAGATTTATCTGGTTCTCCATAGTGTTCGGTCTTGGAGAATATGGGGGTGGGATCCTTTGGTTTGAGTGATGGGAGCTGTGGTCAACTTCGCGTTTTGCACTTGTGGCTGGTAATAATCAACTGTTGATTCTCTGCTATCTCAGACTCTCTGCTCTCTCCTCGGCACTGCCACTAGCAGGGTGGAGCTTGTAGCTTTCCCAGGCAGGGTCTTTCAAAGAACCTGCCGCACCTTCTCTCCTCCCTCTCCTCCTACAGTGAGCTCTGGCTGCAAGAGGCATCTTCTTTATTTCTCCCAGTCCACTACTGAACTCCCATGTTTTTGACCTGTGGTAGCTCTTATGCGTAGGTCCCACACTTAGATGTGCTGGTGTGTAGTTTGGGTGTTTTTTGTTGAGTTTTAGATGTTCAGGTTATTGTTGTTTCAAGGAGAGAGATCGGGGGACATATATGACTCTGCCATGTTTCCCACATCACTGTAACAGGTACATTCTTATCAACATATACCTCGAGTGGAGAAGTATTAAGTGCTCCAACCAAAAGATAGAGTGGTCGAATGAATAAGAAAACAAGACCCCTACATGTGCTTCCTACAAGAGACTCACTTCAGATTAAAAGATACTCACAGACTAAAAAGAAGTGGGTGGAAAATATTGTCTTGATGGACCTAGAAGGTATTGCGCTGAATGAAATAAGTCAGATAGAGTAAGACAAATATTGCAGGATTTCACATACATGTGGAATCTAAAGAACAAAATAAACAATAAAATGACAAAAATGTAATAAACTCATTGATACAGAGACTATTCTGGGGGCTACTTGATGGAAGAGGAGATTGGGGGGATGGCAAAAAGGCCAAAAGGATTAAGAAATGCAAATGGTTTAACACAAACTAATCATAGAGATATAAATTTTAGCATAAGGAAAATTGTCAACAATGTTGTAATAAATGTGTAAGGGGAAAGAAGGGTACCATATTTAGTGGAGTCACCACTTTAATAGTTATATAGGTCTCTAATTACTGCACTGTACAACTGAAACTAATATATTATTGTATGCCAATTATAATTTTAAAAATATTGAATTGTAAAATGTAAATATGAGTAACTAGTTGTCTATTGTATTTCAATAATGCTGGAAAAAAAGAAAAAAATAGTGACAGTATAATATTAAAATTTCTGATATGTAATATTTGAGCACTAAAGAAGGCCAGAAAAATATACAGTAAACTATATATCTAAAAGAGTGTTGTATCATTTATGTGTTAATAAACACATATTTATACATCCTTTAAAAAAATCCTTTATTTATTACATTTCAATGAAGTACAAGCCTCTTGTTAAGTCACTGTGTGAACATAAGATGATATATTTCAGGGCTTTATCTTTGGCATAAAGCAATTTATTTGCTTAAAAATATTTGGAACAATTTTCATTTGATATTAACCATAGAACAAAATGTAAAACATGTGACCCTGACATTTTATAGTCACACTCAAGAAAAAAGAAAAGAAAATGTTGTTGAAATATTAATAAATGTGTAATGAGATCTGTAACAGTGAGGTATGGAGTATGTTTTTCTTCCATTTGGAAAGTTTATTTAGAAGAATTTAGAGGTATACAATATTAATATTTGAGGTTGTGGAATCAGTTAAGGATTTTATCCTAGAGATTACTTTTCATAATCAGCTACATATGTAATCCAAATAATCAGAAACCACCCTTTTTCATCAGGTCAGTCAAAATTAAAAGGAATCCTTATAAGTCGTAAATAATAAATCCTGTAAGTTATTACAGACCCATTGTTTAAATATATAAAAATATTCAGCTACCATTAATGTAATTCACTACAAAATAATTGTTCTTATTAGTCACTCTCAATTCCTGGAGATAAGAAAAATACTACTGGCTGGATTTATTTTTATTTTCCAAACTTTCAATTTGTTTCAAAACTCTGTAATTTCAGTAGCATAAAATTATCTAGAAAATGTCAATTCTCATCCAAATAAGTCTATCCTTATTTTGAAAAATATTGTATCAAAGATTTGGACCACTGTTTTATATTTATATTTATCATTTATGCATCTTGTTTCTTTTCCAATATTAAAACTCCTTGAGAGCAAAAAAAAACAAAAGCAAAAACATAGTTTTCACTTTTTTTTTAGTTAGCATTGAAAAAAACATGCAGTTTTTTTAAGTTAGTTTAAGAAATTCATTGGACCTTCTATGTACTAAAGAGAAAAATATCACTTTATACTTGTAAATGCATACTCTGACATGGAACCATAATTACAAGTAAAGATGCAGCATAACTGTTAAAATTATTTTTAAAATTATCTCTATATTATATAGATCTGATGATAATTTAAATCTGATTGTTGAATCTAAGAGTAGATACCTCTTATATACCAATAGTTATGGTGGGTTAACGTTTACTACTGCCAAGGAAAATGCTAAGCATGTTTCCATTATATTTCATTTAATCCCCTCAAATATTTACAAGGAAAATACAATTTTTACCCTAGTTTACAAATTTAGACATTGAAATAGAGGTTACATAACTTTTACACATCTTTTAGTCAGTAAGTGGCAGAAATAGGCTTCAAATCTAGATAATCTTTTTTACTTCATGGTGTTCACTTTTAATCTCTATACTGTACTGCCTTCTCCATTGTATCATACACAGAATAAGAAGAACTCAGGTCATAGAATTAAACTTATTAGGTTTTATACAATAGCACAATAATCTAATTTCTGAAATACCAAATCTGCTCAATATCATGTTCCATATCTAAAGCAGAAGCTTATTATATAGTTCTCTATTAAATAGTGTCTATAATTTAGTAGGCTACTAATATCTGATGCTAATTTAGTATCTTACTAAAATAATATTTTTTTCAATAGAAAAAGAAATATAGTTTCTTCAAAGATCAACTTTAACCTTAAGAAAACATAATTTAATAATATTCTTTGCTTGTCTGAATTTCCTGTGTACAACTCTGCCATATTCATTCCATTCTTACTTGAGATTCCATCTGCAGAAACTTGACATCTGTTTCTCTGCAACCACAAAGAAAATGTACCCACATGTTCACATAAACAATTTGAAGCAGGGAATAAATTATCACAGAGAGCACAAGCTGCAGTTGAAGCAGTGGCATCTGTAAAAAAATGTGATTAAAAAATGAATTCTCTGATTTCCCAATACAATGTTACTATTTTATTACTATCATTTATTTGCAAAGTATTTCATATGAATTAATTTAAAGCTCATTTTAACAAACCATTGTTTATGCTGACAAGTTAATGCTGAAGAACATGAGAATCTTTCCAAATTTAAGGCATTAAAATATAGTTTTTACAGTAAAGTGAAGTCCAATTAAATGGAAATAAAATGTATTGTATAGATTTAACTAGAATTATCCTTTGGTTTAACTCATATATCAGCAGTATGTCCATGTTACATATCTATATAAATTTCATAGAGTTTTTCACTTGATAAAATGCAACTGTAGAATTCACAAATGACACCAATAGCAATGTCAGAATTTTAAAATTAAGCTAACACAAGAAGTAAAAGACAATTATAAAACCTAAAAGAGTTAATCTAAGTTTCCTTAAATATGTCTAGGTAGATTCGATGTGACGTGTATTACTAGGAAGTAAAACTAATCACCAGAAGGTTCAGGACTAACTAAACATTGAAGGACATTTGAACAAAAAGCCTGTGTCAAGGAAGGGTTGAGGATGAGAATGATATATGAACCAGAGAAAACACATCAAGAATTCTTATATCATTTTGGCATTGCTATTTAGATCCATTATGAAAATAGCTATAATATAAGTTCACTTATGTCAAAATCAATTAGACAAGGCTTGAAATAAATCACATTCTGAGATAAATTTCTCAAATATCATGACTCCCAGCAGCAGTGTTACAGTTCTTTAAGTTGATTCCACACTGTCAGATATGCCATTATTATAGCATTGATATAATTTTAATATTGATATGTTAGATAGTGCAAGAACAGCCCATTAAAATGATAAAAACTGTTTTTATCTCCTCAGATTTAAAATACAGTCTACTGTTATTGGTTTAGCACAAATGCAAGACCATTTTACTGGACAGATGGAATAACAAGGATTTGAGGCTATATACCTTGCAAAGTCTTACAAATTATATTAAATATCATGATCTAGAGTGTTTTAATTACAAAGATAATGTCAATGGCCATGGAGCCAACAAATGCTCCAACCATATTAGAATGACTGGTGTGCAGAGGAAAATATCCCATGGGCATTACAAGCTGAGCAGTGGTGAGGCTGAAACACTATAGAGAAGGAAAAGGTTGATATGGAGAATATATGATAGAGAGAACCATGTGAATGACAGAGATTATAAGATATATAAGGTCATTACTATTAGAGTAAAAATTTGAATAGAAGAGAACAGGGCAAAATTAAGTAGATAATAGAAGCTTTGCTAATCTGCTCTTGCAACCACGTCAAAGTTGAGACAAGGTAGAGACAAAAAATGTAGATGATAAAGGCTTTGTTCATCCCCCTCATGAATAAAGCAAAGTTACGACAGAAACACAAAGGAAACAGCAAAGAAAGCTGCCTGGAATCTAGATTTAAACAGCCCTACAACTGGGGAGAGAAATAAGAAATTGCCTTGTAATGGGAGGAAGTAGGACCAGGTGAGGTTGTGAGGTTGCTTGTTCCCGAGAGGCTGAGTGGGACAGAGGCCATAGCAGTGGCAGCTGGCAGCGGCAGACGCCTCTTAAAGGGGTACTGTCTGTGTGTGGATTTCGCAGTGATGGACCTGCTCACTCTGAGCGCCAGTGCTGGGTGGACTGCTGGGGGGCACCAGGGACTTACACTGGAACACTGAGTTGTCAGAGTGGGGGCCAGAGGCAAGGATCTCTCCTGGACAGAAGTTCCACTGGTATCCATTCTTCCTCTGTTGAGCCCTCCCCCTTTCCAGTGTATGAGTTCAGTGCCACCATAGCTGAGATATCATCTAACTGTATAACAGAGGTCACTGCACCCAGACGATTCCCTGAAACTCTGCCTCCTCCAATTCACGGCCCCACCCAAGCCACTTAAAAGTATATCCTCAGTGAGTCCGGTGCCACTTACTGAGCAGTACCAAGATTCACACTGGTGGCAGATGATTTTGGTTTCTAAGGATCACTTGCTGAATCTGAACAGGTAGCCCCGGAGAGGCACGGGCTTGGGCTAAACTTGGTCTGCAGCTGAACCCCTCTCAGGACTGTGCTGCTAGACACTTACTACACAAAGGCACGCTAATAAGACTGGGAAACTTAAGAACTTTGATTAGTACATATAAACAGACACAGAAAAGCAGCCAAAATGGGAAGAAAAAGAAGCAGAAACCATATGAAAGAACAGAACAGAGATCAAGAAATAATGGAGTCAAGCAATCTCACAGATGTAGAGTTCAAAACACTGCATTTAAAGTTATTTAATTAAATTAAGGGATGTGTAGATGAATTCAGTGAGAACTTTAGCAAAGAGATTAAAAAACATAAAAATGAAAATGAAAATTATAAGAGGGAACTAGTCGGAAATGAAGAATACATTATCTGAGATGAAGAGTATATTAGAGGAAATAAACAGAGTGGATAAAAAAGAGGATCGAACCACTTATATAGATGATGAGGAAGCCAACGATGCTCAATCAGAACATCAAGAAAAAAGAAGCTAAGACTATAATAATAATTTCTGGAGCCTATGGGGAAAATTTAAATGTAAATTCAGCTGTGTCTTAGGGGTGCCTGAAGGAGAAGAGGAAGAAAAAGAAATTGAATATATATTTGAAGAAATAATGATGAAAAACTTTCCTAACCAGGTGAAGGAAACAGATGTACAACACCAGGAAGCTCAGAAAGCCCCTCAAAAAAATGTATCCAAAGAGGCCTACACCAAGACACATCAGAATTAAAATGCCAAAGGTTAAATACAAAGGGAAAATCATAAAAACAGCAAGAGAAAAGCAGTTAGTTAGTTACCTACAATAGTGTTCCCATTAGAATGGCAGCCAGTTTCTCAAAAGAAACTCTGCAGTACAGAAGGGCTTGGCACAAAATATTCAGTGTTGAAAACCCAGGATCTACAACCAAGGATACCTTATCCAGCAAAGCTATCATTTCGAGTTGAAGGACAGATAAAGAGCTTCCCAGACAAAAATAAGCTAAAAGAATCCATCAACATTAAGCCAGTATTACAGGAATTTTAGAGAGACTTCTTTAAGAAGAAAAAACATGTATCCAAAACATGAATAAAAAATGGTAATAACTACATTCTTATCAACAAGTGCCTCAAAGGAAAATAATTAAGTTCTCCAACCAAAAGTTAAGGAAGCTGAATGGATAATAAAACAAGACCCCTACATATGCTGCCTAAAAGAGACACTTCAGATTAAAAGACACACACAAACTAAAAAGAAGGGATGGGAAAAGATATTACCATGATGGACCTAGTAGGTATCACTCTGAATGACGTAAGTCATATAGAGAAAGACAAATATCACATGCTTTTATGTACTTGTGGAATTTAAAGAATAAAATAAACAACAACAACAACAAAAATGTAAACAAACTCATAG
Source organism: Eidolon dupreanum (assembly GCA_028627145.1). Lineage (NCBI taxonomy): Eukaryota > Metazoa > Chordata > Mammalia > Chiroptera > Pteropodidae > Eidolon > Eidolon dupreanum. Next base: position 51,117,862 of record CM053505.1, on the reverse strand, counting down.
ATACACAGGATATTTTAAGGGATATTCCATGAGGGGTGTTGAGGGGACTGCACAAAAGGGAAAACAGATTAAGAAGTGCAAATGGATCAATACAAAATATTCATGGAGATATAAAGTGTAGCATAAGGAAAAATAGTTAACAATGTTGTAACAAATATGTAAGGGGGAAGAGGGGTGACTATTTCGTGAGTTATATAGATTTCTAATCCCTATGCTGTACAACTGAAATTAATATATTATTGTATGCCAACTCCAAGTGAAAACTCATCAAATTGTACAATGTAAATATGAACAACTAATTGTCCATTATATTTCAATAAAGCTAAGAAAAAATTTGAATAAAAGAAACAATATATAGAAGAAAATGTTTGTGACATTTGGTATAAAACTTCTTCAAGAAATTTTAGAGTACTAATCATATTTTTTAAGGTTGTTGGACAAAGGAATTTTTAAGTTCTTTTAAAAGGTAGAGGAAGCGTGGACATGTGGCCAAGCAGATGAATAAGGTCTGATCCATTGGTAGGTGGGGAAGAGCAGACATTACAAAAATGCCACTCATTGACCACTTTCCCCATGAATGTTATTTCAGACTTTAATATTTCTTTATCTAATGGCTTTCCAGTAAAGATCATAGGAGTCACTTAACATACTTAAAATTGTTGAAAATTTTAGACAATTTACTTAGTAAGAGTGATCGTGTCCCTCTTTCTTTCAGCTACACATATATTGTCATTCTGAAAGTTTCAGCTATCTACAAGGCCAAGAATTCTTTTATTAGGTAATTAAACCAGGATGAAACGATAGAGGGAATTTGGATGAATTTAAAACTTGCAGCTGAAACTCCAACTCTGTGGTAGTTGAATAGTTACCCAAGTAATTTATTTAACTGCATTAATGAATACCCACAATCTTAGGTGACAGAATATTTTAGTCTCACAAAATCATCGTAGAAAATTTTTACTCAAGTATTATATTTCTATCCCAAACCACAACACACACACACATACACACACACACACACACACACACACACACCCCACATACTGGGTACTCTGATAAGAGATTCTGTATGTGTTTAGCTCTCCATGCTGTAGCCTTTTCTTGACCTCCTGGGATTTTTAGAATAATCTTAAAATATTTTTTCCACCAATTGCTATTTGATTACCTAAGATTGTGGTTTTTACACCTCAAGAAATTATTCAGAGAGTTGAACAATAATTATAGTCAAAAATTTCACTAATCATCTTCAATTTACATTTAACTTAAAACTGTTTTGGTTTATTTTGTCTTATCTTGAGATCTTTCTCCTAATTTCAAATATAGTATTTTGTAATTTCCTCTAAATGTGTTACTGAGTGAGTTCATATTTAAGACTTATGGAGACTGTGATGATTAATTTTATATGTCAAATTGACTGGGACACAAGGAAACCAAAAATTTGTTCCAACATTGTTCAGCATGTATTTGTGAGACTGTTTCTGGATGAGCTTAATATTTCATTTGGTACACTAATAAATCATATTATCCTCCCTAATATAGATGGGCCTCATCCAATCAGTGGAAAGCCTGAATAGAACAAAAACACCTAACTTTTCCTTGAGTAAGAAGCAACTCCCTTTGCCTAACTCCCTTCAATCTGAGACATTAGTTTTTCCAGTCTTTATACTGAAACTTAAATATTGCCTTTTTCTAGATCTAAAGAATGCCCAGTTTTAGGCTAGAACTATACCACCAGCTCTCCTGGTCATCAGGTCTTCAGTCTCAGACTGGAAATATGTCATTGGCTTGATTGGATCTCCAGCTTGCCAAAAATAGAGATCGATAGATGATAGATAGATAGATAGATAGATAGATAGATGATAGATAGGTTGATAATTATACATGATTATATATTTAATATATATTAAATGATATATTATGTTAAATATATAACATATATTTTATACTTAATATAGTCATGTATAATTAAACATTAAATATTAAATATATAATTATATATATTAAGTATAAAATACAAATATATAGTTAGATTATTTATTTATCTATAGATATATACGTGTATATATCCTATTAGTTATGTTTCTTGGGAAAAACCTGACTAATACAGATTTTGGTAATAAGAGTGGTTTTAGAAGAACAGAATTTTAAAGATGAGTTTTCCAAATTGGTTATGAGGTTTCTGGAATTAATTTTCTAATATAATTATATTTAATGATGCTTATGACTCTATTAGAAGTAGTAAAGAGAGCACTTATATTCCATGGCATGATCTGGCTATAGAGATATATAAAATACCATTACTGGCTACTCCAGTTTACAAGAAGCAAGGAATTAGTTAAATGTATATATGGTATTATTTTTCTCCAGAAATGTTTTGTTTTACTTTTGCTTTAATGAGTTTAATTGAGACCTTCCATAAAGTGTATTTATATATTAGACTGCATTTTAATTTATTTTTTATGATTCACATAATTTTCGTATTCACATGTTATTTACTTATCAAATATGCATTTAGATTTAAAGATACTTTCAATTTCCAAGTCTATAGCAAATAATTCCTATTTATCAATATTTTATTAATTTAAATGTTTTAAGTTACACGTTGTAGTTGTTTCACTAAAATACATCTAGAATACATTTCTAAACAATTAAAAAACTAACTGCATATTTATAAATTATAATTGTTTTGAACCATATAAATAGAGTAATAGTAATGTTTTGACTGAATGCATTTATATATTCATTCATGTATTTTTATTATAAATTCTGTATTTAAAAGATATCATGTTTTATAAGTATTCTCTTTATTTACATTAAATTTGTAATTTACTGTCATTACTATGACTGTACTATCTTCTTCCCCACTCTTCTTTTTAGAAGCTTTTCCTCCTTCTTCCATTTTAGTCATATGGAATGAATAGAAACTGCTATTCTCTCATCTGACCCTACCACTATGTATACAATTGGTATTCAGTGGATAGACACATAAACCAAGCTGAGACAGCCATTTGGGGGCATTTTTTTTCTTTATTTTTTAAATTTTAATTGTTTAGTAGCATTTCAAAAGGAATAAAATTAGTATGTATATTCATCCCATTATGTTTAAACAGATGTTTCACATTTAAATTCTTAATATATATCTTTAAACATAATTAGTTTATGACAATAACTAAAGTTCATCATCATTTTCTCTAAAAACAAAATGAGAATATTAATCTTTTTTCAATTCCTTGTGATTCACCTCTTGATTTAGAATTATCTGAAATTTTAATTACAAATTATAATAAAAATAACACTTTTTGTGTGTATGAGAATGAACCTTCCCCATCCTAGCCACACATCAATATTGTGTATTAATAGTGGTCTTTCAATTCTAATAGTGAGACAAACGAGATGGTGGTGGTGTAGGAGAATGTTGAACTCACCCCTCTTACAAGGACACTGTAATAAACACCTATATAGAGAAAATTTGCTTCTGAGAAGCAGCTGAAGACTGTTTAAACAGATTATGAACAATAAACAAGAAAAAAATATCAAATAGAGAAGGTTGTGAAATCACAGGGACTCTACAGGAGCCGCAGGAACTCTTCTGAGTGAGTGCCATTGTTTATATCTTTTTCCACCTTTCTAGGGCTCTCAGGAGCTCTATTTGGGTGCCTTGGCCTACCGGCGAGATAACAGTGTGTTCCCAGCTTCACTGTCCAGAGCCCATTTCACTCTGAATGAAGGGATCAAGCAGGATCAACAGGGCATCAGCACATGCACCTAGTCTTCCTGCCTGGAGTTGCTCCAGCCTGGCAAGCCAGCACCCCCAAATGCCATAAGCAGCTAGCTGTCTGGCTAAAACCAGCCTACCAAAACTACTCAGCACACATAGCCAGTACAGAGGTTGCTTCTATACAAAAATCATGTTCTGTACAACAAATAACAGTATGGAAGTTTCTCAAAAAATTAAAAATGGATCTACCTTTTGACCCAGCAATTGCACTTCTGGGTATTTATCCAAAGAAAATCAAAATAATAATTTGTAAAGATCTATGCACTCTAATATTTATGGCAGCACAATTTACAATAGCCAAGATATGGAAGCAACCTAAATGCCCATCAACAGACAATTGGATAAAGAAATTATGGTTCATATATACAATGGAATATTACTCAGCCATTAAAAAATGAAATCCTAACATTTGCAACATTTGCAACATTTGAGTGAAATAAGTCAGAAGGAGAAAGATAAATACCATATGATTTCACTTATATGCAGAATCTAAGGAACAAAAAAACAACTAATCAAAAACAGACTCACAAATATAATGGACAATTTGGTGATGGACAGAGGGGATGGAGGTTGGGAGGCTGAGAGAATAGGGTGAAAGGCTAAAGAAGTACAAATTAGTAGTTGATAGCTGAGCATGGGGATGGGGAGTACGGCAAAGGGAATGCGGTTAGCATTAATATGATGACTAGGTAGAGGGCCAGGGAAGGAGGGAGCAATAAGGGGGGGTCATTTTATGAACTATATAGATGTCTAATCAATGTACTCTATACTCAAAACTTGTTTAAATAAATAAATTTTTAAAAAGCGAAAGAGGCCAGATAGAGAAGGCTGGGTAGCCATGGGAGCTCTCTGGGAACTACTGGAATTCTTTGGGGTTAGAAGTGCTGGTGAGTGTCATTGTATATATTCCTCTATACCTTGACAGATTGGGCAGGAGCCCTATCCAGATGTTACGGCTTACCTGCAAGGTTGCTGCAAAATGTTCCTAGACACATCACCCGAGCCCATTTCAGCTTTGAATCAAAGGAATAAGCAGGATCAATAGGGCATTACTATATTCACCTGGCTTCCCCTCCTAGATTCACTCCAGTTCAGGAGCCTAATGCCCCAGATGCCATAGGAACCTCCTTGGCTCTAATTGTCCTGCCAAAACCACCCAGCACACACAGCCAGCACAGAGTTTTATTCTAAACAAGGCCAGCTTTTCAAAGTTCAGAGAAATAGCTATTTGTCAAATTTATATATACAAATATAGAAAGTCAAGGAAAATTAAAAGACAAGAATATTTCTCAAATTAATGAACAAAAAAATCTCAAGGAAAAAAAAAACCCTAATCAAATGGAGATAAGTAATTTACCTAATAAAGAATTCAAAGAAATGGTCATACAAATGCCCACAAAACATGAGCGTGAAATAGAACTTATAGAGAACTTCAAAACAATTAGAAAGTATAATAAAGTATCAAGCAGAGCTGAAGAGTAGAATAACTGAAGTAAAAAATATACTAGCAAGAATCAACATTAGATTAGTTAATACAGAACAGATCAGCAACCTGTAGTACAGACTAAAGAAAAATCAACCAATCAGAATAGCGAAAATAAAAAATAAAAAATAAGACAGTTTAATTGATCTGGAACAATATTAAGTGCATAATCATTCACATTATAAGAATCCCAGAAGAAGAAAGAAAAAAATGGAAATTGTATCTGAAGAAATAATGGCTGAAAATTTTTTTTAATCTGGGAAAGGAAACAAATATTCAGGTCTAGGAAGCACAGAGAGTTCCAAACAAGATGACCGCAAAGAGCACCACATCAATCAAATTGTAGTTAAAATCACAAAAGTTAAAGATGAAGAGACAATTCAAAGGCAACAAGAGGAAAACAACTAGCTACATACTAGAAAACTCTCATAAGGTAATCAGCTGATTACTCAGCAGCAAATTTATGGACCGAAAGACAGTGTCAGGATATCTTCAAGTGGCTGAAAGAAAGAAACCTACAACTTAGACTAATTTACCCTGTAAAATTATTATTCAGAATTAAAAACAAGATAAAGAGTTTCCCCAAAAAGCAAAAATTAAAAGAGTATGTCATCTTTAAATCAGCTTTATTTAAAAAAAAATGTTAAATTGTCTTCTTTAAGCATAAAAGGGAAAGCCATAACTAAAATAAAAATATACAATATAGAAAAAGTCTTATAGGTAAAGCCAAATATTTAATAAATATAGCAAATCAGAAATCTAAAAAGCTACTACAAAGGTTAAAAGACAAAAGTACCAAACTCAACTTAAACTACAATACAGAGTTAGGAGATACATAAAACAAAAAGATTAAAGTATGACATCAAAAATATAAAGCAATAAAATGTCCTTTTAGAATATATTTGAACTTAAATGTCTATTTGTTTAAAATGGATAGCTATATATGTAGAATGGTATACGTCAAACTCATGGTAATGACAAACCAGAAACTTACAAATGCTACACAAAGAATAAAGAGAAAAAGACCTAAACAAAACACTAAAGAAAATCATCAAACTACAAGGGAAAACATCAAGAGAAGAAGAAAGAAACAGGAAAGAACTACAAAACCAAATGAAAAAGCAATTAGCAAAATTGAAATGAGTAGATAATTATTAATAATTACTTTAAATAAAAATCTTTTTTTTTTTTTTCTAACTGGAGCTATCAGTTAACAGTCTTGTCCTTTCTGGTCACTAGGACATAAGGATATAAGTCTAGAGTTGTTGGTAGCCATATTCTTTATTTTATAGAGAAAACCAGTGTTATAAAATAAAGCACAGTAAGTAAAAAGAAGAGGCAAAAGCTGGAGAGAGTTCTGACACTATCAGAGACCATGATTCTAGATTTTCCTGCATTTCTTAAGGTTGTTTTCTTTTTTTTGTTGTTGTTGTTGTTGTTCAGCCATTTATTTGAGCCTGAGAAATGAGTCAGTGTAGTTTCTTTCTGATTAATTTCTTTACTCTTTTCTTCTAATTATTTTTCTTAAGCTATTTTTTTTTATTCTGTTACTTGAAAACTAAATAACCTCCCCAACTTGTATGTAAAAGTAAGGTCTTTCTTTTTTACATATATTAAATTATTTCTAGTAAGCGAAAATCTTAACAGTATTTCTTAATTCAGTTACTACCAATAACACAGCCTATTCTGAAGGAAAATACTTTTACTCTACACCCAGCTTTTTATAAAATTTTCAGTGACTTATAAACATGTCTTAAATGGAAAGTTCCATCAAAACAGGTGATGACCAGGATAAATAAACTATTAAATGGGAGGGGATACATTATTTGATAGTAACAACAGAAGATGAAAGTGACTCACAGAGAGGTCAAATTATAAGTAAGGAGAGGCAACAAATAAAAAAAATAATTAAAAATATATAAATTGAAAAATGGACAAAATAGAGATCAAGGCATTTTGTTGGTAGTAATGAGTACAGAAATTAAGACAAGAGAAATTGAATTGCCACAATGAAGAAGGTTTAATTAATCCATGATTTTGAGGGACTAATGTAATTTGATCATTAGAGGACTGAGTACTCTCAGTTCCTAAACTGCATTGCATCAACAATTGTATAGTTATACAAATATTTATGAGATGCTTTAAAATTGCTATTTAATTTGTTGTATAAAAAATTCATTATTCATGCCTTGATGTAATCTGAGTGACTATTTTATTTGACTGAAATAAACTAAATTTTACAAGTTTGTATTTTCTATTTTATATCGTTGTAATTTTTTTACAAACATATATGGTTTAGGAATATTTTCTAAGAAAATAATTATAAGCAACACATCCACGAACCAGTTAAAACATTATCTCTATCAGAGTGAAAAATTAGTATGGTAAAAAAATATTTGGTTGTTTTTATAAAAAATGTTTTCATTCTAAAGTCCATAAATATTAATTTCAGGATTTCCTATCTTGTTTCTATTTCTTAATACATTATTTCAAATGTTATATACTGCACTGAACCACCAGAAATTTTAATCACTGTATATCTTGGCAAAATATATAAGAAAGAACATGTATGCATGGAGAATTCCTATTGTTTTTGATTTTTAATACATACTTTTGATGTCAGAAGCATGGTAGCATGAAGAATCTCTGCTGATTTCTGCCATTGAAATTATAAGCTAAACACCTACACTCCAACTAAAGATATCCAACCTGAACACAAACACATCTGAGAGATCTGCACATCAGAGCATCTAAAGGTGGGCAAGTTGCCTGAGAAAGAAAGGTGTAAAGAGATATAGAAACAAAAACTTGAATTGCAAAATGCAGTCCAGAGCTCCCTGTAGAATGAGGGGGTGGAGGAAATTATGTGGCAATTTTTTTTAACACTTTAAAGCACCAAAGAGTCTTGCTTTAGTGATCAGCATATTCCACACACCAAAGCCCAGTGATCAGGGCAGAGACTGAATGCAAAGGGGTGACAGCTGTGTCTTAGCGACTGCCATTTCGAGGCAGAAAGCTGAGTCACGAAGCCTAGCCACCTTCCCCCACCATCCCAGGGAGCATTCTGTCCTCCCTGTACCCTCCCAAATCTACCACTGAACCCCAGGAAAATCTGCAGCAACCAGAACTGAAACACACAGTGCAGGTAGTCCCAGTGACAGGGGCAGAGACAGAAATGAGGCAGTTGAAGCTTGAGGGCCAGCAAAACCAAAAGACAAAGAGCCACACAGAAAGCTGACATCTTCAATCCATTCCACCTCCACCCAGTCAAGCTGAATCAGAAGGAAGAAGCGGAGCATTGCATCTGACTGCTTGAGGCAATACTGGAACTTCAGGGCCTTTTCAGAGGTTCGGATCTCCATCGTCCTTCACAATCAGCCATGGGGGTGGAGCCATGGGACTGAGGCACACTGGTCATGGAAGACACATACCAACCCAGAGAATAAAATACATTTTTAAACTCAAAGCAGATGCAAGATTCTTGAACACCACCTTCAGGAAAAAAGAAAAAAAAACACCTTTTTATCAACCTGCTAAAGAGAAATCACTATATCATAAATTTCATTTTAGAGAGAAAAAAAAAGGAGAGTACATTTACATTAATGGCTAGGCTGAGAAATAGTCTATCAAACACCATGAAAAACCAAAGTAACAAAGCAGTCTAGAAAGAAAATTTAAAAATCTTCAGAAAATAAGCTTAAAGAAACAGAATATGCAATTTAAATGACAGAGAATTCAAGATTGCACTTCTGAAAAAAACTCAACTAGGTGTAAGTAAATTCTTATTGACACTTCAAAGAATTTAGAAGCAAAATCACTGACCAATGGTAATACTTTATCAAGGAAATTGAAACTCTAAAAAAGAACAAAATAGAACTACTGGAGATGAAGAACTCATTAAAAGAGATGAAGAATGAAATAGAAAGCATAGAAAACATAGCTGGCAAGATGGAGAAAAGAAGGTGCTATTGAATAGAGAAATCTGGAAATGACACAGATGGAAGAAGAAAGAGACTGGAGAGTGAAAAAAAAAAAAAGCTCTACAAGAACTATCTGGCACCATTAGGAAAAGAAAATAAAAATAATGGATATACTGAAAGAAGAAGAAAGGGAGAAGGAAATAGAGAGTATATTCAAACAAATAGTCAATGAGAATTTACCAAACCTAAAGAAAGTACTGGATCCTCAAATCCAAGAAGCAAACAGAACACTTAATTATCTCAATACAAATAGGTCTTCTACAAGACTTATTATATTAAAACTGTCAAAAATTGATGGCAAAGAAAGAATTCTCACGAAAGGCAAGGAAAAGAAGGTAGTAACGTAGAATGGAAAACCCATCAGATTATTGCCAGAATTTTCAGCACAAACTTTACAAGCTAGAAGAAGTGGAATTGAATATTCAAATTATAGAAAAAGAGAAATTACCAGGCAAAAATAATATATCCAACAAAGTACTTTTTTAGATATGAAAGAGAAAGAAAAATCTTTTCAGATATATGAGCTGAGTGAATTTTTCATTACAAAGCTTTCATTACTGGAAAGACTGAAGGAGGTCATTCTATCTGATACAAAAGGACAAAATAATACATAACTAGAAATAAGATGACTAACAGGCAGACAGAAATAGAAAAGTGTAACCCTTATTAAGAATGGGGTATTATAAGCTAAAACATTGCATAATAGTTAAAGGTAAAAAAAATTAAAAAGAGAAGACAACAACTAGTGCAACCTAAAAATAAATGTATAACATAAATAGGGATAATATGAGACAACAAAAACAGAGAAGAAAAGGAATAAAAATGCAAATCTGTAAAGGGGAATGGAGATAAGGCACATGCAGAGGCAAAAGGAGTACTGTATATATATAAATTTTCCTTTATATAAACTTAATAACAACACACCAAAAATCCAGAACTGAGACACATAACATAAAACAAGAGGGACCAGAAAGAAAAACCATAAAACCCTACCAAATTAAATAACACACAGAAACACAAAGATGAAGAAACAATGGAGACACTGAGCTGTCACAAAACAAAAGATAGAATTGCTATAGGAAAACCTCATATTTCAATAACCACCTTAAATGTAAATGAACTGAACTCATCAATAAAAAAGCACAAAGTAAGAGATTAGATCAAGTAAACAAAAAAAAAAAAAAAAAAAAAAACATATGCTGCCTTCAAGAGACACATCTCAGCTGCAAGGACATATATTGACTCAAAGTGAAAAGGTGGAAAACAATACTCCCAGAAAATGACATCCAGAGAAAGGAGGTGTAGCTGTATTTATATCTGATGAAACAGAGTTTAAATGTAAAAAGGCAACCAGAGACAAAGATGGGAAAAATATATCAAGAAGACATAAGAGTTATTAATATTTATGCTTTAATTCAGGGAGCACTGAAATATATAAAGCAACTACTAACAGAACTAAAGGGAGAAACTGAAAAAAAAAAACACAATTATAGTAGGGGACCTAAATACTCCACTGTCAGTTTTGGATAGATCATTCGAGCAAAAATTATTAAGGAAATATCAGCCTTAAATTACACATTACATCATATGGACATAATTGACATTTAAAGAGTCTTTCACCCCAAAATATCAAATTATACTCTCTTTGCTAGTTTACATAGAACATTCTCAAGAATAGACAAGATGTTGGAAGGTAAAAAACTAACCTCAACAAATGTAAGAAGATTGAAATTATACAAAGCAGACCCTCCAACCATAATATTTTGAAACTGGAGATCACTGTAAAAAAGAAGCAGGAAGAACCACAAATATGTGGAGTTAAATAGCATGCTACTAAAAAACAAGTAGATCATAGACAAAATAAAAGGAGAGATCAAGAGATAGAAGCAAATAAGAATGAAAATACAACATATGAAAACTTTTGAGACACAGCAAAAGTGGTATGAAAAGGAAGTTCATATTATTACAAGCCTACCTCAAGAAATAAGAATGATCCCCAAAAAAAAAACCCTGAAATTACATCATTAAAAAGTAGAAAGAAAAATGAAGCACAAAGTCGGTAGGACAAAACTAATCAATATTAGAACAGAATTAAATGAAATTGAGAACAAAAAGACATTAGAAAAAGTAATTCTAATAAAGAGCTGATTCTTTGAAAAGATCAATAAAGTTGACAAAATCATGCCTAGACTCACTAAAATGAGAAAAGACACAAATAAACAAAATCATAAATGAAAGAGAAGTTACAACAGACACCACTGAAATACAAAAACCATCATACAAGAATACTTTGAAAGATTATATTCCACCAAAATTATATTATATTATATTATATTCCTCAAAAGCAAGGGAAGTCAAAGCAAAAATAAATGAATGGGACTACATCAAACTAAAAAGCTTCTGTTCAGCAAAAGAAATCATCAACAAGGTAAAGAGACAGCCATCCAAATGGAAAATATATTTGTGACGCCTCTGATAAGGACCTAATATCCAAAATATACGAAGACCTCATACAACCCAATAACACCAAAAAGAACAAACAATCCAATTAAAAAATGAGCAGAGGACCTAAACAGACACTTCTCTGAAAAAGACATACAAATGGCAAACAAATGGAAGGATGCTCAACATCACTAGCTATTAGGGAAAGTTAATCAAAACCACAATGAGTTCCTATCTCATACCTGATATAATAGCTATTATCAATAGGACAAGTAATAACAAGTGTTGGAAAAGATGCGGAGAAAAAAGAACCTTCATATCCTGCTTGGGACTGCAAATTGGTATGGCCAATATGGAAAACAGTATGAAGTTTCCTCAAAAAACTAAAAATTTATCTACCATATGATCCAGTAATTCCTCTACTGGTTATCTACCCCAAAATCTTGAAAACTCATATCCAAAAAGTTGTTTCCACACCGATGTTCATAGTAGCATTATTCATGGTGACCAGGACATGAAAGCAACTGAAGTGTCCTACAATAGATGATGAAATAAAGAAGCTGTGGTACATATATACAGTGGAATAATACTTGCCCATAAGAAGAGATGAAACACTGCCATTTGTGACAACATAGATGGACTTTGAGGTAATAATGCTAAGCCAGATAGAAAAAGTTGAAAATCACATGATATCACTTATATGTGTGATATAAACCTAAAAGCAACAAAAGAACAATACAAACAAACAGAGACACATGGACAGTGGAATCTCAGGACAGAGGAGGTAGATGAAGTAAAAGGGATCAAATATGTGGTACAGAAAGAAGTCTAACCATGGACGGTGAACACACAATGCAACATCTTACTGTTAAATTGTGCACCTGAAACTTACTGGATTTCATTAACTAATGTCACCGAAATAAAAAATAAATAAATAATAATAATAATTAAAAATTTAAAAAATACAGTCAAATAAACATGAGACCTCTAAAGAGCAACAGGGGATGGAAGAAGACTGCAAAAATGTTTTCAGAAAATTTAAAAAAATAAATTCAATAACAGAATTCTCTTTCAATTACTATTAAAATAAAAAGTAAAAGAGATTTTTAAGGCATACAAAATCTTAGGTGTTTAACTACATAAAACCCCTCTTTGCAAACATTTTAGAGAAAGTTTTCCAGCAAGAAAATGAATAAATCCAATAAGACACTAGAATATATGAAGAAAAAAAAAGAAAAAAAGCTTATCTGGTAAACTCTAATGTTGTCTAACATTAATGGAGGAGTAAACAAAAAAATCATATATTCATAATAATCCAAAAACAAAACCCAATATGATAATGTGACAGAGAAAACATGGCAAGATAATAATGTTGACAGAGAAAAGTTAGAGTAGACTGAGAAGTACTTGATCGTTCTTTTTTTGTGGGGAGAATTTGCTACTTGTTTTGCCTAAGGAGCTGATAAAAATATTGATAACTTTAAAAAATGTTAAAAAACATAAATATAAGTAAGAACTTATAAACAACAAAAATGAAATTATATATTTACCTTTCAAATGAAACAAAAACCTGTATTTCTAATGGAAAATTAGAAAGAGGATAAAGGAAAAATGGAATATGTGGTAATGTTAATTATGGCCTCAAAACATTCTCGTCACACCTTTCATCAAGAGGTGGTTTTGTCTCTTCCCCTAGAATCTGGAGAGGCTTTGTAACTGCTTTTATAAATAGAGTTTTTGTATAGCTTATGAACAATAAGAAAATATTCTTAGGCTAACAAAAATATGTTTGCTTTTACAACACTACAAGTAAAATACTAGAACTAAGGCAAATTTAGTTAATATAAGTTTTTTTCTGAGAAATAAGTCTGCACTCAGAGTGGTGACAATTTATGTGTATTATAAGGGTTGGCTATTATAAGGATCAGATGCTAGTGTATAACAAAATATCTAAGAATTAAAGAGTTACCTGTAACAAATAAAGCCATAAGAAACTAGAAGAAAATATTCATGGATATTAAAGTGATTCCAGGATGAGCTATGAGAGTATGTGTAGTCCAACTATTTAATAATTATTTTGTTATTACTCATTATAGAGAGACAAAGCACACAAAATTGAAAAGGGAAAGTTTATAAACATATACATATATACATTGTCACCATAGTTATGCTAAAATGTCTGTTAAGTAAACTGAATTATTTGATAACTTTTATGTATACCAGTTTCTCTGTGTACTTATTTAGTTATACCCATGCATACACACCCACACACATTTACACAAATATGTATGAACAATATAATAATAACCCATGGTAGACAATCTCCAAAGATGGCAATCATCTCTGTATACACAGGCTACTGCCTGACTGAGAATTTGTTTTCACTTTCCTTGTATCTTGGCTGACCTTATGTCTGCATTAATCAATAGACTGCAGCAGAGTTAACATGCTGAAACTACTGAGCCTAGACTTAATATCTGTGGTTCTCATTTCCATTCTTTTACAAAGCTTGTGTTGGAGTCCCTCCTAGAATCCAACTACCTTACTATTAGGAGTCCAAGCTTAATGGAGAGACCATACAAAGTATAACAAAGTTGGTAATCAGCCATAACTACCAATTCAACATCTAGCCCAAACTACCAAACATATGAGTGATTTTCAAGCACAGTAAACTCCCCAAATATCTGCAACCCCATCCAATATCTGATAGAGTCGAGGAAATCCCAACCACACCCAGTTAACTGAGATATAATAAAATGTTGCTTTAAGTCACTAGGCCATGAGGTGATGCTACCCCAAAACAGACAAATGAAACAGCTAGAAGACTGGGGACTTCAATTATCTGAAGCCTCATTTACTCACATGTCTGAAAGTCTGTGCTGTCTCACTGTAGAGATCTTAGCTGAGGCTATTGTACAGAACTAGTGCACATGGCCCCTTAATATGGTAATTGGTTACTAAAAGCGAGCCTTTTGGGAGAAAGAGAAAGATACAAATGGAGTCAAGTGAAAGCTGTAACTTTTCAATGACCCAGCCTCAGATACCATCATCTCTGTCATACTCTATTGGTTATTGCGAGCAAAAGCCCTCCAGGTTCACAATGGATAGGAGAATAGAATCTACCACTTTATGGGAAATGTCAAGATTCTAGAAAATAATGCAAGACAGAAAATATTTGTACAGCTATTTTTATAAAATATAATCTATCACAAATATTTCTTTAAAAGATATATGTATTCACAAACTTAATAAGACACATCAAACTTTTTTTAAAAAATCATGCTTTTTTATTTTAAAGAAAAGGCAGCTGAAATACAATGCCTTGTCATAAGTTACAGATTAACATTTTGAATACAAGGAATACAGTATAAATTTACTAAAAAAAAAAAATATATATATATATATGAAAATATTTTCAGTGCCTGGATACAAGCAGCACAGAAGTTTATAGAAATATTTTGCTTCAAAACATATAAATAATATTTTCTCTTTTAAAGTTATTTCACTTAATAAACTTATAGCATGAAAAAATAAATAATTGCAATGAACAGAATGTCTCGTAGTTTCCTGTTGGCTCTTGCTGTATCACACTACAATATGCTGTATTAATCTACAATAATTGACTAAAATAAATAAATAAATTCCATTTTAGAATAACTTCACAATAATAATATTCTTTATTAGATAATATTAGAAAATCCATTTTAAAAACTCAAAAATGAATTTGATTAGATTCAAAATATAATTTTAATGTTTCCAAAATACAGTGATTTTAATCTCTACTTTTCTAAGAGATAAAACAAAACCATTTGGTGCTTAGAATCTTATTTTTTTTTTGAAATCCATTGCTTAAGAGAAAACACATTTTAATGTTCTGTGAAAATGTATTTGCTACCCCACATTGTTACTATATTTTCTACTTAACCTTCTCAGGACTCCAGATGGCACTATCTTGTCTTTTTCTTCTAGTGATAGAAAAGATATCACATTTCTGATACTATATCCTGTTCTTCTTCAGGTCACTATTAAAGCCATCAAAAGAGTAAAGGCTTTCATGACAGCAATAGTATATTAAGAAACGTGCAGAAATAAACTGAAGAAGTTCAGAAAGGTCAGAGGCTCTCTCTGTTTGAGAGTTCATATCAGATTTATTTCTGGAAAGTATGTTCAGCTCTCATTGATTTCCCAGTGATTTTTCATCAATTTTTCTCTTGTATTAAATTTCTGTCCTCCATTTTCTTTATCCTCATAATAATAACATTCTCATTATATGAAAATCCTTTATGTCTTATTAAAGTTTGAGTTATTGTAGCTTTTAAATATATGTTTAAAGTATTTTCCAGGTATAAAACAGTATAATGTTTTTTGTAGCTTTTATAGTTATCTTTTAGACTTTATCTAGCTTTTCTAAAATAAAGGAAAGGTTTAATTGCTTTTGTTTTCACAGAAATCTTGTGATAGTTTAGAATTGCATACACAGCTGTTTATGTGCCATAGACACTTGAATTCTCCACACACATCAAATTCAAAAATGATAAAAGTGAACTTGGACACAACCCAGTGAAATTTACAGCAAGTTATTTTGTGGATATTGACAAACCAATATTAAAGTCATATGGAGAAGCAAAGCACTCAGAATAGTCAACACAATAATGGAGAAAAACAAATTTGGAGGACTGTCACTACCTAACTTCAAAATTTACTATAAAACCACAGTAATCAAGACAGTATGGTATTGGCTTAAGAGGAGACAGATCAGCAGAATATAATAGCCAGGAAATAGACACAGATAAATATAGTCAACTAATCATTGAAAAAGGAGCAAAGGTAATACAATGGAGCAAAGATAGTCCTTTTAGAAAATAGTGCTGGAATAGTTAGACGTCCACATGCAAAACAAAATGAATCTATTCAAAAACCTTACACCTCTTACAAAAAAAAATTAATCCAAGATGAATCACTGACCTAAATATAAAAGGCAAAACTATAAAACTTCTAAAAGATAACATAGAAAAAAAATCTAGATGACCTTGGGTTTGGCAATGACTTTTTAGATGTAAAACCAAAGACATGGTACATGAAAAAAAGAATTGATAATCTGGACTTAATTTAAAAAAGCATATTTCCACTCTACAAAAGACACTATCAAGAGAATTAAAAAACACGCCCACAGACAGGGAGAAAATATTTGCAAAAGATATATGTAATAATAGACTTATGTTCAAAATATTCAAGAAACAGTTAAAACTGAACAATAAGAAAACAAACAACTTGCCTCACCAAAGAAGATACTCAGATGGCAAATAAACATGAAAAAGTGTTTCATGCCACATGTCATCAGGGAAATGCAAATTAAAAAAACAATGAGATACCACAACACACCTATTAGAATGATCAAAATCCAGACCACTAACAGTACCAAATGCTGGTGAGGTTGTGCAGCAATAGATACTCTCATTCATTACCAGTGTGGATGCAAAATAATACAGCCACTTTGGAAGATAGTTTATTATAAATCTAAAATTACTCTTCCTATATGATCCAGCAATCACATTCCTTGGGATTTACCCAAGTAATTTGAAAGCTTATGTCCACACAAAAAACTGCACACAGATGTTTATAGTAGTTTTATTCATAATTGCCCAAACTTGAAAGCCACCAAGATATACTTCAATAAATGAATGGATAACTAAACTGTGGTACATCTAGACAATAAAATATTATTCAACTCTATAAAGAAAAGAGCTATCAAGTCATGAAAAGACATGGAAGAAACTTAAATACATATTATTAAGTGAAAGAAACCAATCTGCAAAGGCTACATACTGTATGATTCAAACTATATGACATTCTGGAAAAAGCAAAACAATGGAAATAGTAAAAACAAATAAACAGCTGCCAGGAGTTAGGACCAGGGAAAGAAGTATAGGCAGAGTATAGAAAATTTTTTAGGACAATGGAATTCCTCTGAATAATACTATCATGGTAGATACATGTGATTATATATTTGTTGAAACCTATATAATGTAGACCACCAAGAGTGAACCCTAATGTAACCTATAGACTTTGGGTCATAATGGTGTGCCAGCATAGGCTCATGAATTCTAACAAATGTACTACTTTAATGGGGGACATTGATACTGGGGAAAGTTATACTTGTTGAGGACAAGGGGGATATGGGAAATTTCAGCACTTTCTGTTCAGTTTTTCTACAAATCTAAAACTGCTCTAAAAATAAAATCTAATTCAAAAAAAAAGAAAAAAATTCAAGTTGTTAAAATAAAGTGAACTTTGCATTTCTTATCACCTTACTCTTTTATTGCCTTCCATGTCAATAGTGACACAATCCACTTATTTTTCCCAAACTGGAAGGCTGTGATTCATTCTAGACTGTTCCATTTTTCTCATCATCTGTATCTATTCAGTAATGAAATCCTGTGAAATCTAATTCTTAAAAATTCCCCAGACCTCATTTTTGCCATCTTCATTGCTACTACCTTAAATCAATGCTCATCACTTGCTTCTTGAAATATTTTCTTATAATTCTACTTCTAATCTTATCTCTTGTATGCTATCAGCATACTCTTTTTTGAAAATTATAAATTAATTTTTGTCATTCCTTACTTTACACCCTCCAATAGCTAACTGTACTCCTTAGAAAGTTGATTAAACAAAGCATACAAGGTACAGTGCGGGTAGCACCTATTTATTTCACCCCTCTCATTTCTGACTACACATCCATAAGAATCTGCATTTTGTATATATACCATAATATTTCTTTCCTATATGTCTTTGCCAGTGATATTCCTTTTGTCTGAAATTCTTCCCTCTGCCCACTTTCTTCTTGGCTTATTCTTATCTGTCCCTCAGACTCAATTGATGTGTCACTTTCTCTAAGAAGCATCCCTCCCAAATAAGTCATGGTTATATACTCCTCCTTTGTTTCCCTTTTAATATTATATTATCATTGAGATAACACATACCAACCTTTATTTTAATTTTCTACTTAGTTGTGTTCTACCCTACACTCTGGCCTCCTTGAGTGCAGAAATCCTATCATTCATTGCTGTGTCCTCAGAACTTAGGCCTGTGATGGCATAAAATAGGTATTTAATAATTAAGTGTATAATGATGGCTGGCTGAATACATTAAGTACAGTAAAATTGAACAGGGACTGCACTAAATACCCCAAATCTCAACATCCAATTATAATTATTTTACTGAATAATTGTATAACCAAAAACAAGTAACCTAACCTCACTGAGCCTCAGTTGTCATGTCTTTAAAATGGAAAAGTACTACCCATTTTACCAAAAAAAATTTCTAAAATACCTTACAGCATAGATTTATTATTTTTTTATACTTTAATTTAGTAATTAACACATCAAAATCAGACAGGGCTGAAATTTCAGTTTTATAACATAGAAGTAAAGCTTCTACATCATATATGATGATTTTAGCAACAACTAATGGAAAACCCGAAATCAAACTGCTTTATGCAATGGCTAATACTATTTTATATATCTGAAAGTCTCCAGTTAGGGTAAGCTTCAGGATTCATTGACTCAGAGACTCGATGATAATTTAAACACTCAGGTTCTTTCCATTTCTTCATATTATAATCCTCCCTGTGCCAGGCTTTCTTCTCAGGCTATATCTCCTTATGGTTGCTAGATGGTAGCCAAATACAACTGCCATAACAAACTTTCTCATTCATATCCAGTAGAAAAGAAAAAACTATCCACCTACCATCTCAAACCAACAATTGTGGAAAAATAACAGGGCTAATTGGCTTAGACTAATCAAGGTACACCATGGAAGCTCTGAATCGAGTTAGCTTCCCCTGAATCATGTAGAAATAAAAATCAGAATCTTGATTGAAGGAAAGGGAAAGTGGATGCTATATAAGCAACCAACAAGAGTAACATTGCAATGTACATACCAAAAAAACTATTTTTTGGCAATCAGTGCTCTGTGTGTATCAGAAAGAGAGAGAGAGAGAGAGAGAGAGAGAGAGAGAGAGAGAGAGAGAGAGAGAGAGAGAGAGAGGGGGGCACTGTATAAAGCAAAGTACTTTCACAAAGTGACAATGTGTTCTAATGTATGTAAAAGGGTAAAAGAAACCTATCTTTTCACAATTTTTATAACTCTTGATTCCCCCAAAATTATATAGTTAAATTTACACAGTTGACAAAAGCATATAGATTTATCATCATTTGTTTGCTAGCTCATATTTAAAACACAGTTGGCTCTTGAGCAACATGAGGGTTAGAGACACCAAAACCTATGCAATCAAAAATCCTAGTATAACATTTGTCTCCCCAATAAGTTAGTTGTCCCTCAGTATCCACAGGAGATTGGTTCCAAGACCCTCTCACAGATACCACAATCTGCAGATGCTCAAGTTCCCTATCTAAAATGACATAGATTAAAGCATACAGATGGAATTTTGCATCTACGAAATTCCAACTGAGGATTAAAACAGTACAAGTATCTAATAAAAAATATCAATGACATATAAGTAGACCCACATAGTTCAAATTCATGCTATTCAAGGGTCAACTGTATATCTAGAGAGATGATAGATAGTCAAATTTACATAAATATGACTAATTGCATTAAAAGTCTGTTGTCAGAACTACAAATATAATAGTTTATATAACCAAGTTTTATAACAAATTCTAAAATTTCAGAAATATGTCTTAATAAATTACTTGTATTGTTTTCAGCATGTATTAGATTGTAAAAAATAAATTCTAATTTTTTAAAAAAAATTTTTCTATATATTCATTCTCTGTAATGAAAATGCTTGGTTGAAAACTGTTTGATCTCTAAGATACTTTGATAGATTTGGGGATATTGTTAAACACACACACACACACACACACACACACACACACACACACACACATACACACACACACACACAAAACCCTATATTGCAGCACACCTCATATAAATGTCTCAAGCACCTCTAATCGGAAAACCTTTCTTAAATCACAAATTACCCACCAAAGTAGTAAATAAGACAATTCAGTTGCATGGGAGGGGGAAGTATGACTATGAAAAGGCATATCTTTTCTCTAAAAGCCTCAAAGAACATTTAGTTTTATGTACAGAATGTAGACACAATGAGCTGCATCTCTGTCATGGTATCAGTTTTTATAGATTTCTAACTAGATATTTGTTGTAATGTTTCCATATGAACAAATAGAAAGATTGCTGAAGAGGCTATTAAAATTGAACTTCACCTCTAAAAACTTGAAAATAGAAATATAAAGTGATCCTTCACAAAATTTTAGAAAAATTTAAAAATTTTAATAACATTAAAAAGCAATAGAGATACATTTGTTGATAATTAACATGTTAAAATGCATAAAGCTTTCTTTGTAATATGGTTTAAAAATTCACTATTTCTTATAATCAAGTTGAATTATGAACCTGAAATTATAGACCAGCAACAAATAAATATTTTAAAAAGTTATTCTGTTTGGAAACTAAAGACAACAATGTTTCTATTAATTCAGTATTTAAGGTAGAGTTAAAATAAATGAACATTAATAAATTAAAGATAAATCAACAGGTTTACAAATTCTGTTAGAGAAATGTCTGTAAGAGTTAGAGAGAGAAGCACACCATTGTCCAACATGTTTTTGAAACACACTCAAATTTAAAAGAAGACATACTAACAAGATGTTTGGAAATATTAAAATAATTAATATCTATTATAAAAATTTATTTTCTTAGTATAAAATGCTGAAATCATTTTATTTCAGTTTCTATTTAGATTTATAACAAATTATATGTGAAGCAAAATGTATATATTAACATTTTTTCTAATTTATAAAAATTATTTTATTTTATTTTTATTTCTTCCCAACACTAAGTCATACATATTTTGCATTGTATGTTCACTGCTTGTAGTTAGATTTCTTTCTGTCACCACTTATTTGACCCTTTTTACCCCATCTGCCACCCACCTCTATCCTTACCTTCTGGTAACCACTAGTCTATTGCCCATGTCCATGAGTTTCTGATTATTTGTCATGTTCATTTGTTGCTTTTACGTTTATATCTCACATATAAGTGATATCATGTACTTTTCATCTTTTTCTGTCTGGCTTATTTCACTTAACATTGATTATCTCAAGGTCCATCAATGTTGTTGCAAATGGTGGTATTTCCTCTCTTCTTACAGCTGAATAATATTATACTGTATATATACACTACAACTTCCCAATCCAATCTTCTATTGCAGGACACTTCAGTTGCTTCCTTGTCCTGACTTACATGAATAATGCCACAGTGAATAATGCACTATGAACATCAGAGTGCAAATATTTTTTCAGATATATGTTCCCAAGTCTTTGGGATAAATGCTCAGTAGAAGGATTGTAGATCATATGATAAATCAATTATTAGCTTATTGATGGACCTCCATATTGTTTTCCACAGTGACTGCACCAATCTGCAGTACCTCCAGCAGCATCTGAGAGTTCCTTTTTTTCCACATCTTCTCCATCACTTGTTATTACTCGTCCTGTTGATAATAGCTATTTTAACAGGTGTGAGATGATATCTCATTGTGGTTTTGATTTGCATTTTCCTAATAACTAGCAACGTCGAGCATCCTTTCATATGTTTGTTGGCCATTTGTATGTTTTCTTAGAAAAAGTGTCGGTTAAGATCCTCTGCTCAATTTTTAACTGGATTTTTTTTGTTGTTGTTGTTAATGAGTTATTTGTATATTTTGGATATTAGGCCTTTATCAGAGATGATGCTTACAAATATATTCTCTCATTCAGGAAAGTTATCTCTTTCCCTTGCTGACAGCTTCTTTTGCCGAGTTGAAGCATTTTAGTTTGATATAGTTCTATTCATTTATTTTTGCTTTAATTGCCCTTGCTTTCGAGGTCAAATTCACAAAATCCTCTCTAAATGCAAGGCCCATGAGTTTAGGTCTTATGTTTTCTTTTATGCAATTTATTGTTTCATGTCCATATCCATTTTGACTTAATTTGAGTGTGTGCTGATAGACAGCAGTCTAGTTTCATTCCTTTGCTGGTGGCTTTCCAGTTTTCCCAGCACCATTTATTGAAGAGACTTTCCTTTCTCTATTGTATGTTTTTGGATCTTTTGTCAAAAAGTATTTGCCCATTTAAACATGGATTTAATTATGGAGTTTCGATTCTGTTCCACTGGTATATGTGTCTGTTTTTTTCTGCCAATATCTTACCATTTTGATTATTGTCGCATTATAATATAATTGGAGCCAGGCAGAATGATGCTTACAGCCTTGTTCTATTTTCTCAGGATGGCTTCAGCAATTCAGGGTCATTTATGCTTCCATAGGAATCTGATGACATTTTTTCTATTTCTTTAAAGAGTGTCAATGAGATTTCAATAGGAATTACATTAAATCTGTAAGATGCTATAGGTAATATGGTCGTTTTAACTATGTTGATTCTTCCAATCTAAGAACACAAAATTTGTTTCCATTTCTCTGTATCCTCTTCAATTTCTTTTAACAGTGCCTTGTAGTTTTCATTATATAGATCTTTCACACATTTTGTTAGATTTATTCATAGGTATTGTATTCTTTTTCTTGCAATTGCACAAGAAATTATTTTTCCCACTTCTTTTTCTGACACTTCATTATTCGAATATAGGAACACAATGGATTTTTGAACATTGATTTTGTATCCAGAGACTTTAATATATTTGCTAACTGTTTCTAGTAGTGTCCTTGTGGAGTCTTTAAGGTTTTCTGTATAGAGAATCATGTCATCTGCAAATAGTGACAGTTTGACTTCTTCATTTCCTGTTTAGATGCCTTTTATATATTTCTCTTACCTGATTGCACTTGCAAGGATCCCCAATGTTATGTTGAATAAGAGTGGCAATAGTGGACAGCCTTGCCTTGTTCCTGATCTTAGAGGGAAGGTTTTTAGTTTTTCACCATTAAGCATAATGTTGGCTGAGGGTATGTCATATATGACCTTATTATGCTAAGTTGCTTTCCTTCTATACTGATTTTGTTAAGTGCTTTGATCATAAATAGATGTTGTATCTTGTAAAAGGCTTCTTCTGCATCTATTGCTATAAGTATATGATTATTATTTTTTAAAATGTGTTTATATGGTATATCATACTAATCATTTTCCATATGTTGAACTATCCCTGTGCCCCTGAGATAAAGCCCATCTGATTGTGGTATATAATCCCTTTAATATGTTGTTTCATTTGGGTTTTTTGTATTTTATTTAGGATGCTTGCATCTGTGTTCATGAGAGACATTGGTCTGCAAATTGGTACAGCCACTATGGAAAACTGTATGAAGGGTCCTCAAAAAACTAAGACTTGATCTACCATATGATCCAGCAATCCCTCTACTTGGTATTTACCCCAAAGGCTTGAAAACACATATCCAAAAAGATATTTGCACACTGATGTTCATAGTAGCATTATTCACAGTGGCCAGAACATGGAAGCAACCAAAGGGTCCTACAACAGATGACTGATAAAGAAGCTGTGGTACATATATACAATGGAATATCACTCAGACATAGAAGGGATGAAATACTGTCATTTGTAGTAACATGAAAAGACCTCAAGATAGTCATGCTAAGCAAAATAAGTCAGACAGGAAAAGTTGAAAATCACAGATATTACTTATATTTGGGATATAAACCTAAAAGCAGCAAATGAACAGAACAAACAGAGACTCATGGACATGGAGTATAGACTAGTGGTAACCAGATGATAGGGGGTAGGGGAGGAGAGGTTAGGTAGACAATTAAAGGGGGTCAAATATAGCAGGGTAGGGGAATGGTGAAGTTGGTAAAAGGGATCAAATATATGATAATTGATGAAAACTGGACTTTGGGTGGTAAACACACAATAAAATATACAGATATCAAATTATAATGTACACCTGAAAATTATATAATTGTATTAACCAATGTTACCCCATTAAACTTTATAAATAAATATAAATATAAATATAAATATAAATATAAATATAAATATAAATATAAATATAAATATAAATATAAATATAAATATAAATATAAATATAAATATATAAATATATAAATATAAATAAATATAGTTTTAAAAAAGGTCTTTTAGCCTGCTGCAAAGAAAGTTCTTTTCTTTTGTTTTCCAGTAGGTGGCCACTAATCTTCTTGGATCCCTGCTTTATGTAAAGCCTTAATAATGCCTTTTTTTTTTTTTTTTTTATTTTTATATTTAATCCTGCTCACTACCCTCAGTCACAGTCTCTGTCACTTTTAGTGACAGTTTCTGTTGCATTTGCTCAGATTCCTCTGGGGCTCCGCAGTGTTCAGTCTCGGAGGATATGGGGGGACGGACCCTCTGATTTGGGCGGTTGGAGCTGCAGCTCGGTCTTGGTTTTGCAATCCTGGCTGGTAAAAATCAATTGTTGTTTCTCTGCCATCCTGCTTTTCTGCTTTCTGCTCTGATGACTGGGCCCTATCATCAGATGTGTGGAACTCACAACTTTCCCCAGCAGGACTGTTGAGGAAATTCGCCATGGCTTCTCCTTTCCCACTCCTCCTACAGGGAGCTCTCACGGCTGCAATAGGCAGTTTCTTTATTTCTCCCAGTTCACTGCCCAGCACCCGGGATTCTGAACTGTGGTAGCTCTTATGTGAAGATCCCATGCTCAGATGTGCTGGTGTGCCCTTTGGGTGTTTTTTGTTGAGGTTTAAATGTTCAGCTTATTGTTTTTTTCAAGAGGAGAGATCTGGGGACGTCTTTCACTCTGCCGTGTTTCCTCCCTTAGTATTTTGAGATAACATATTTATCATATACAACATTTCCAAGTTTTTTTTTTAATATTCTGGTTCATTGACCCATATATCTATTTATATGCCAATGCCACACTGATTTAATAAAAGAAATACAATAGTACAATTTGATATTGGTAGAATTTGCCCTCCTGCTAACATTGCTATTTATTTTGTATCCTCCTAAGTATTCTTATTTGTTTTATCAAATGAACTCTAAAATCTAGTTTTGGAGAAGTGCCTACTGATATTTTTATTTGGGAACTTTAAGTTTAAAGAACTCAAGAAAAATTGACATATTTGTGATGTTGATTCTTCCTATTTAAGACCAGAGTACCTTACTAATTTTTTAAAGAGATATAATTCCAAAAATATCAGACATCAACACTAAAATGAAAATTAATTTTTTTGAGTTTTAAAATGTACCATGGACCATCTATATTTAGGAAGAAAGCTAGGAAATACATATTACTCAGCCTTCACTTCACAGAGAGCCAAGAAGGGAATTGAAAACAAAGTATTCCAGAGCTTAGTGTCAGGACTGTGGAAAATGGAGGATAAAAAAGCTGAAGATGGACTTAACCAAGGAGCATTCCCTATCCCAAGTTAGTTCTATCCTATTACAGAATTTCTATGTATAAATGACTGTTGTGTCTGTTTCATTATTTCAATTTTTTTCTCAGTGGACATATTTACTGCTATTGTTCTTTGTTGTTCTACCAATGTATGTTTATATACTTAGTTCATAGGCCTGTGAAATAAAGTAGCCAAATATGACAATGATATAGATACTATCACACTATAAAATGGAAATTCTGGACTTTAAGGGGAATAATGTGTGTTCTACATGAGAGCGGAGAATAAACCAGACATTTGGTAATGAGTAAAGGGGAATCCCGAATGGACTTCTGTATTACCTATATTCAATTTTCCTCTGTTTATGAGAATACAGGGTATTAATTTTTCCACCTACTGTAATTAAGTGGAAATGTTTGTTACCATGACATGTTTATATGTATTTAGACTAACACATAAGAACTGTACATTTTCTTTTTGGTATCTCTTGTTCCCTGGTACAGTACATAGACACTTAGTAATTATGCAATAAAATCTAAAAGTTATCATCTCAGAATTTGTAGCAGTATCATCACATGGCTTCAAATATTTTTGCATTGTAAATATACTTAAACTTGCCAATTTTTCTGAGCTTTAATTTTTTGTTAACCTCCAATTTTCTGAACATTTCTGAATATGCATCTGAGGAGGTTATTTTAATCTTTCCTGTACTTAGCTCATCCTTTAGGGATTCTATTTTTTCTTTATCATTCTCTTACTCAAGTCTAGGTATTTTAGTGGGTTTTTTTTTAAATAAAATAGAATTAGAATGAAAGGTGGAGATTTCCAGTTTTCTAGTAATAGAACTCACCAAGTATTTTGCTGAGATGAATGTAGAAATCAGGTTAAGTTCAGCAATAATTAAAAAATGGAATAAATGCCCATGTGGACCATATTGCTTCTAATCTAAAGGTCTGTTTATTTAACAGACAGCTAGTGTCTCCTTTTAGTGTATTTTAACCAGAAATACATACAATTTGAACTTGGTAAAATGCTGATGGTAGGACAGTGATATCTGGGTTCTTCAATTAATAGCTATATTTAAGGGAAAATGATTGCATGACACCCTTAAATTCTGTGTTTTTAGAAGATTCCATTCCTTAAAGTGAATGTAGTACAAGGAAGCTGTCATTAAATCCTATTGATCCAAAGACACCTGGATTTATGTAATTTGCAAAGGACTACTTACCTAAATACTATTCAATCTTGAGGGTAAAAGAGTTGTTTTTTAAGTCCTTGTATATATTTTAGAGTTTAAATAAACATACTTTCTCAAACTATACTTTAGATCCCCAGAACACTTATTATTTCAAAATTATTTTTTGTGTAAACAAGATGCACTATGTTCTGATCTTAAGTTGACATTCAGTAATTTTGACATGGAATTATAAAATCATACTTTGGAATTAACTAGTTTTAAAAATCATGAGAAAAGACTTACATCCCAAAAAACATAGTGAGACAAATGAAATGAAGTGTTACATTACAGCAAAGATTTTCTACATGCTTTCTTTCTAAGAGAAAAAAAAAGAAATTGAAGTTGACAACATAATTAAAAAGCTGTATGTACTTATTACTTATGCTAAGGAAATCACACAGCAGACTTTGATTAACCACAGTAATAAGGTCCAAGGAGAAGACAAAATTTAACTTCACAGATAACCATTTTAACCATGATTTTCAACCATCTAAGGTATTGGTAAGTACCCAATTTTTATTTCACTACTACCCTGGCTATCTGCCCTCAAATTATTAAAATGGATAGCCAACTTTAAGCAGCAAGAGTGAGTTATTAACCAACAATATTTCAAAACCTGAACAATTTATTGTATGATGTAGAATTTATGATGCCTCTTAATTGAGAAACATAGTTCATATATGAATCAAAAGAGGTAGGCATTCTTGTAAGGACTTTGCTTAAGGGACAAAGGAACTAAAACAGGACTGGCCAGCACACTCAATGGACAAAATGTTAAACATTCCTATAATTTTTACTACCATGGAAGGATGCAAATTTTTTATGGACACACCATATCCATGATGTTTCTATAGCTTAGAAACATTATTTGAAATTGTCATCGATGTCTGAAGGTTCATAAATGAATAGATCACATAAATATTATACTTAATCACAAATCATTAATGAAAGGACTATTTTTAAATGTTTACGGTGTTGTTAAATGTATTAAATTACTACCTTAAAAATTAGCAACTACTTCTCATACATTTTCTGCTTTTGGAAACTTCAAATTAGTTATTTTCTTGATACTTAATTTATCTCCAAAATGATTACTTAACTTTCATCAATAGTAATATGATTCAAAGTAATACGTCAAAAAGTTATTTAAAATCTCACTCTCCATATCTGAAATGCAAGGAGTGGTGAAGATTGTGATAAACTAGATAGCAAATTATTCCCCCTGACGATACAACTACTACTCAGCTTTAAACAATTATTTACATTAAAAACACAAGGCCAGAGTTGTCAGATCTTCTACTATGTCAAGAGAAGTCACTAATTACCATAGTTACAGAGATTAATATATTTGTCATTTTTGTGTTTTTACTTAAGGAACATAATGGCATAGTATGGATATTCTGTCACCTAAATTTTTAAGCATATTTTTCAGACAGCCACATAGTTTTCATATCTTGCTTCATTAAATAATTATGTGTTTTAAATTGTCTTTTCTCATGGTTGATGCCCCATACAGGCTACAAAGATAAAACCCGGTTAACAAGATTTTATTACACATTTTAATTAACTCATATTAGTGTGAATTAGAGGATTAATAAATTCTATTTCTATGAAACACTCTGAACAAACCCTATAATGCTAAGCAGAAGAGGTAAGAATAAAGAAGTATGATCTCCCAAGGATATATTGATTTCCTCATATCTTAGTGAACACATATGCTGATGGCGACAGTGCAGCCACATGAAAACTGGACATTTGTGTGTCTGACAGAGGCAAGAGAGAGGAGAGAGAGAGAGAGAGAGAGAGAGAGAGAGAGAGAGCGAGCTTTTTTTGAAATCTGCAAAAGATAAGCCAAACAGTTAAACTTTTATATGTGCGTGAATGGGTACACACTCCTGTTGATTTTCATTTATTCTCTTTTTGTAACAACATGCTACAGAAGTGGCTATCAGCACAAGATTGCAAGATTCCTGAGAAAATATTGTAACATAAATGATTTGAAGAGCTACTTTATAAACCTAGATGCTGTACTGTACAGTAGGTATTGTTCAGATAAACTTCTGTAATCCTAACTTTGAAGAGAACTAAAGATTAAACAGAGTAAAAGTCTGAGATGCTACCAGTTCTTTTCAAATCCTTATACTTACACTTTATAAATATGTTAGAGAATGTATTTTTAACATATTAAAAACATAGCAATATTCATTATTAATTTAACATGCCCAGAGAATAAAAATTATAACAATTCCACCCTTCCCCCCAAGGAATGAATAATAAGGACTGAATATAAGAACAGAAGAAATTAGAAATATCTGAAAAATAAATTAGCATGTATTAATTAAGATCAAAATCATGAAACACACTTTAAGAAATAACATCAGGCTCATTGTATGAGACATTAGGCTAAGCAGAACAATTAGACACATGAATAAATACAATACCTTTGACTATTCCCCATATCTTTACATAATATCAAATTTCTCTCTAAGAATATAAGAGATAGCAGAGAGCATGGAATCAAGGCAGTATGCTTGTTGTCCTAGGCTTGGAATCTATGTTGTCAGGGAAAAAGAAAAACTTGACTTTGCCAATATATAACTTATTTCTTATCTGTGTAACCTCATAGATCAGACACAATGAACTATAAAACTGTGAGACAGGAAGAAATTTCCACTTTAGAGTAACTCTTTAAATTAAATTAGTAATACACAAAAGTGGAACTAACAGAATAATGGTAGCCAACAAACACAATAAGCAAAATAATTTACTTCTGAGGAAATGGAAACAATAAAACACCTGAAAATGTCTTTAAAAATAGTGCTTATTATCTACCATAGAAAATAGAAATGTTGATATCCAAAAAAGAACAATAAATAATTAAACCACAGAAAAAGGCTAAGAGTCAAAACCAGGTCTCTATAATAATAAATCTTCTAGTTAAAACTGTAATCATTGAAATATAAAATACAATAACATCTGATAAATATTAGAACCCAGATAAATAAAGAATTAAGAATTGGAAGATAGTACAGATGAACTGATGTAGAGTGCATTACACAGCAAGCTATTTAAACTATAAAAAAAAGAAGCATAAAGAATAGTTTGAGATTAATTTTATAACTAAAAGAAGTTCCAAACATAGAGAATGGAGGAAATGGCATAAAGGTATTACTTGAAGAGCAAATAGTCAATTTTTTTTCAGAATTGAAGACATGAATCGTAAGCTTGAAAAATCACACCAGATGTTGAACTAAATTATTATTTTTAATGTTATTTATTTTTTTAAATATACATCTAAGGACATAATAGACTGCAAATAATCATGGACAAAGACCAAATTGCAAAATCTAACTGCAAGTCACAGCACTTTTCATCATTGCCTAAATCTGAAAAGTATCTAAATATCTATCAGTAGTTGTATGTACAAATAATTATATTTTAATCAAACATTGAAATGCTATCTAGCAATGAAAATAAATTAACTACAATCACATGCAATGTTTTAAATTCTTAAAATGGCAAATATTTATATCTTGCTCATGTAGCTCATATATGCAGATGAGTAAAAATCTCTATTCCAGCATAGTCACTTGGAAGCATCCCTCAAAATGGGAAGTTGGTAAATAAATATCCTAACTTTCTTATTCTTTGATTGATATAACTGAGAGGTGTGTTCCTCACTGTCTCCCAAAGATCTTCATTATCATTAAACTGTTGTTGTCACAGTGATGACTGGTTTAATAATGTAAACGTTCTTGATTTACTTTCCTTTCCTGTTTTACTTTCCTACTTCCTGGCTGCTGTTCACTGAGATCACTTTTAGCACTCAAATTCTGTTCTCAGTGTCTGATTCAATGGTAACATAACTGAAAAAAGTTTTCCTTCTAGATGAAAAAGTTACCAAAAAGTCACCTCTACAGGAAGACAAAGTAGGAAAGTCATGCATACCTCAGATTATGCAGCTAGTCATCAGATGCTAGGCATAGTGAGCAAAGTACAGGATAGATTTCCTTTCCCCATTTGCCTTTGCTCATCTTTTCTTTTACATAGACTACCTAAAATATTACTTGAATTCTGTACTGGAGCGTTCCCTTTTATTATCTTCTTCAGTGCCACATGAAGCTGGTGCCAGCATATCATGTGGCAAAAATGCTCACCTTACAAGCTGAATCATTCTGGAGAGAATTTTTTTGAAGCTTCATTTAAAGAAGGCAGTTTTACTGGCCATTTGATAAATGAGTTGAAGTAAACACAAATGTAAAATATATTACCTATAAAATTTTTAAATATCCAACAAAAATTGTGTATATTTCCTAGTAGAAGAGGTGTAAAGTACCACAATTCATTATTCATGAGGTTGCGATTGACTACTCTGAACCAATCAGAGGACTGAATTTAGCTGATTTGTTGTGGGTTTGCATAGACAGAGAATTAGTATGTGCTCTAATCCAAGTATGTCCACTTTGATGGAAAACCTCAAGGCAATCCTGTGCACTTATGATCTCTAAAACTAATATCCCATGACTTCTTAATATTCTCTCTTATTTAAAACTACTTTTCATGATACCTTGTGAAATGCAAACTGAAAATATTTGGGTAACTGTATTAGTCTGCTAGGGCTGTCACAATAAAACACTTGTGGCTCAAACAATAGAAATTTATTTTCTCACAGCTCTGGAGGCTGGAATTCCAATGTCAAGACGTTGGCAGAGTCAGTTTTTCCAAAAGCCTGGCTTGCAGATGGCTAATTTCTCACTGTCCTCACATGGCCTTTTTTTGTGTATGTACATTCCTGTGTCTCTTCTTATAAAGGCAGCAATACTTACTGTCCTTGCGACCTCACTTAACCTTAATTGAATCTTTAAAAGCACAATCTCCAGATATAGTCACATTGAGGGTTAGGGTTTGAACTTATGATTTTTGGAAGGACACAATTCAGTCCATACCAGTAACTGATCAGCTCCCAATTGTATGTGCTCACTTAGGTTTGTGTCAATTTCTTTGTCCTAGGGAATGATGATTGACATTTTAATGGATATAAATATGCTTAATCCATATTAAAATTAATTTAAAAATAGTTACGAGTTATTTTTACATTAATCATTTAATACACATGTATAGGCACTATTATAGACTGAATTGTGGCCTCATTTCCCAGATTCATACATTGAAGTCCTAACACTCAGTACCTCAGAATGGGATTGTAGTTGAAGATAGAACTTTCAAAGAGGTAATTCTAGTTAAATAAGGTCATTGGGGTGGGCCTTACTATATGACTGGCGTCTTTATATGAAAAGATTAAGACCCAGATACTCAGATAGGGAATGTCATGTGAAGACACAAGACAGCCATCCACAAACGAAGAAGGGAACCTCATAAATAAACAAACTTGCCAACACCTTGACTTCAGGATTTGTTAGAAAATAAATTTCTGTAATTTAAAGTATCCAAACTATAATACTGTGTTATGGCCACCCTAGAAAACTATTATAGGTATCTAGTTTATATATATATTTCTACTTTTGACCCATGCTCCTATCTCTCACCTGACCTGATCATTGTCTGCAAATTTATCTGTTATGGGATTAGGATTCATATCTCTGAATCAACCAGAGATTGATGTCAACTAATCTTTTGCAATAGTATGCCCAGATGACAATCTTGCAAAAACCCTGACTCAAGCACATCAGATTAGGAGCAAAACTTAGAGAAATTTTGTACAATTTATTATTTTCATATTCCGTCAGTTCATTCAAAATGTCTTCGTAATGACTGAAAACCCAATAATGACTGAAAAATCTCCCAGGAAAACCTCAACTCCCCTGTCACTGCTCAGATTAACCCTCTCATTTAAAGTTTTGTTTTGCATGATCAACAGTGAAAGAAAAATGTGGAGTGCATTTTGGGAACTGAGAATCTCTCTTTTATAGACTCACTTATATTTTAGCTATATCTTTTGACTGAGGCTGTGAATTTCCTCCAATCTGTTCATAACTGTCCTTCCTCTTTTTAAAATGAGTATTTTGAAAATACATGCATACATACATACATACATACAAATAAAATAAGTATCTTAAATAAAAATAACATATAGACAGTAATGTTACCAAATCATAAATGTGTGGGTGGATAAATTGACTGTTTAAGACAATGTACATAATTGTTTCCGGTATCTAAGCCCATATCTATTGCTATTGTGTGTCTCATACCTATCACTATTCCCATCCCCCTTTCTAATACTGTCAGTTTTATCTTCTTGTGAAATTTATATCAATTGAATCATAAAGTATGTTTTCTCTCGTTACTGACTTTTTAGTTCAACATTATATTTGCTAAACTCATTCATGTTGTTGCATTTGGGAACTTTGTTCTATTTTTAATTCTTCATAGTATTCCATTGTATAAATCTCCTGCAAATGAACTTATTTGTAGCTCATTCCACTCTTAATGACAATTAGAGTCATTTCAAGTTTCTGGATATTATGAGCAGTTATGACTTGGACATTTCTGCACTTGCCTTCTGGTGCATACATGCACACATTTATGTTGGTTATAAACCAGTGAGAGGAACTGCTGGTTCGAAGACTATGCATGTGTTCAGTTTTAATGAAACAGTTTTACAATGTAATTTTACCAATGTGGATATCTTCTTTCTTAATTGCCTCAATAAATATTTCCTGAACACCTTTGTCCATAATATATATGTTCAGTTAAAATGTATTTCAAACACTAGGTCATACTTGTTGGTTTGCATTTTTTCCTCTTAATGGTATGTTTGGATTAAAAGACATTTTTAATTTTTAATGTAGTCAAATTGATCAATCACTTCCTTTATGGCTAGTGCTACGTGTTTTCCTTTTTTAAATCTTTATCATACGATCTTGGAAATGTTTTTTCTCTAGGTTTAACATTTCACAAATGCTTTCTAGTTTTAACATTTCACATTTAGAGTTACAAACTCCTGTTAAAGACCATCAAGAACAAGCCAGTAGTCTGAGAAAATAAGATTTATTGATTCACTGCAAGAAGGTATTTCAGAGGATGTGTGGAATGTCATTAGAGAAGATAGAGGAGGTAAGTGTATTTTGTAAGTTTTCGATTACTACTGAAGAGTTCTGATAACAGTCTAAAGAAAGTATGTATCAGTTCTAGAATGGTTGCTATTTCTCAGGATGGATTAGAAGTGCACATTAACAAGGGCTTGGTTACTGGCAAGAGTGAGAGAAATTTAGCATTTGTGTTTCCTTAGTAACAAACAATAGAAAATCTGGCCTGGGGTTGTCAATAATAAGAATATAGCAGGCACTCAAAAATGGTGATCATTATGGCATTTTACAGCTATTGGATAACTTTATGAGGAACAATGTTTCCTGCTTCCTTTTAACTGCAACTGACTTTATCCATGTCAATCCTCCCAGCCTGATTAACAAACAAGAATGTCTTTTTTTGATACTCGTTTGATTTGATACCATTTGTTGAAAAGCAATTTCCTACCCCCACTATATTCATGCGTTAACTTTGAGGTAAATCGGATGACTTTATATGGGTCTGTTTCTGGGCTCTAGAATTATTATTCTGTTTCATTGATCTATTCTTATAAAATATCATCTTAATTATTATATCTTTTTAATAGAGCATAATATTCTTTCTCAAGATTATTGACTATCCTTGACCCTTTGCAAATACATATAAATTTATAACCACTTTGTAAATTTCCATAAACAACTGGCTGTGATTCTGATTAGGACTGCTTTGGATCTACACATTGCTTTTTGGGGGTGACACAGTGAACTAAAACTAGACAGTCTATATAATACCAGTGATTAAACCCATAGTGCTCAAGTTGAATTGTTGGCTCATCATCATTTTGCTATAGTACCAGATGTGACAGGTGGGTGGGGTCAATTTATTATATAATGTGATATTGAAATTATCTGTTAATACTAAAAATGCTGATTTTAAATCAACAATGTTATGTAGTACAAAAATTCATAGTAAGACAATAATGCAAAATACTTAGGATGAACATGAAAATAGAGGATACTAGCAGAAAAATGAACAAAGCAGGAGCCTTAACTCTAGAAAAGATGGATATCCACTGAGTTGTCAAACTAAGCATTTACATATAATTTTAGAAATCAGTTAATCAGAAGAATAGGTCCCAAGAATTTAGCTGTACTGACTGGTATGATTATGTTAGAATTTCATTTGGTATCTGGTACAATGAGATAATCTTTCTTTTCAGGTCTCTTCTGATTATTTGAAATGTTATCTCTTACTATTTTTTCTCTAATCTCATTCTTTTTATATTTAACTTTTATCCTTACTCCCTTTAATAAGAATGCTTCTTCTACTTATCCCACCTAGTAGCATAATTTTTCATCAGTGTTCTACTATTAATCCTGAGTCACCTAGAAAATTTCTCACTAGAACATACATAATAAATAGCATTCAGGGTACAGGCATCTGCCTTATGCTAACATTGAATTTATTTCAGACCCTGAGACCAGTTAATTCTACATGCTTGATTTATTCATCTGTCTTCCTTATCAGTAAAGAATTTCCACACCAATAAAGTAATTACAGTTAAATGTGATATGGTTTATAACAAATCAAAAAATAAATAAAATTGCTCATGATCTTTTGCTTTTCTTTGAATTCTATGAAGTTGTATGAGTTGGTACCATTCACCTTTGCCCATCTTTTTACATAACAGTAGTTCTTAATATTCTTTTATAATGAGCTGTGTTTTGGAAAAATTATGTGTTGCCGAAGAAAGCACATGTTTTAGAAAAAGTAAACTAATTAAATGTATCTCCTTTTTTTCTTAAACACTGTCAATTTGCAGCCTTCTACCTCTAGTTTTCCAAGAAGGAAATTTCTTTGAATAACATAATCAATTCCTCTGATCAACCATGAGTGTCAAAATTTATGTTTTTTTAAAATTATTTAGCAAGATAAGGGTTGTTAAAGATCCGACAAGAGGAATGGAATGTTTAAATAACTTTAGCTCCCACTTAAGAAATCAAGAGGCAGTTGATTTGATTGTGAAATTTCACGTAACAATATTCACAAAATGAATAAAAGGAGGAAAGCCAGTTCATTCTGTTCCCAGGAAATTCTGGAGAGAGAAAATTGAGACAGAAAGAAAGTTAAAAGATCAGACACTAGGACTTTCACTACCCATACTAGAACAAAGAGGGATGGAGGAGTCAGACAGATGAAAAGATTAGGACTACTGGCACATTAGGCAGAGGCTGCAAACCTCTAGAGGAATCTCCACATGCCCTTAGTTTCGACAAAAAATTTTGAGTTATGATGTTGAAGTGTAAATATTAGGCAAGTATTTTGTTAAGCCTGAGGCAAAGTTCCCAATTCCCTGTGATTTGAATAATAGAGACCTAAATATTTCAGTATATCTCATTGAGGTTATTGTTTTGCATTCCCTAAAACTGGTAGGTAGATTTAAAACTTGGTAAAAATTAGATTTGATTTCTTGAAGAGTGCTTCATATGTGGTACTGAGTACTTCTGTTACATCATATCAGGAGGCATGTGATCTCTGTAACTTTTGTGATGTTACATTTGATTAAGTTCAGGTGTTATAGAGCTGGAACATCCATTATAAAATTACTTATTAGGATGTCATAAGCATGACATTGTGAAGGATCTCCTCAGGCCTCTCCCCTTGAAATAACAAGTGGAATGGAACATCTACAACTCAATGAATAAAACCTAACTTGTGCATCAGTACGTTTGAGAGATCTGAGCCTCAGAGCATTCAAAGGTGAGCAAATCTGCCCCAGCTTGGAAGCAGATTAAGACTGAGAAACAAAGGAACTGCTATAGACAGCTGGAGCTCTGTGCAGGAGGAAGGGGAAGGGATATTTCACAGCCAGGTCTTGGCCCTTTAAAGCCCTGAGTAGTGCTGTCTCAATGATTGGAATATTTCACCAAGTGGAGACCAGGGATCAAGGCAGAAAGCAGGGCATAGACTGAGTATGGAGGGACCATACCTGTGGCTTAGTAACTACCATTGCCAAGTGGAAGGCTGAGTCATGAAGCCTGACTGTGTCCCACCACCAACCCAGAGCACACCCCCCTCAGCATGTCTTCTCAGAACTGACACCACAGAGCCCCAAGGGAATGTCTGCATCCAATACTGAAACATATACTATAACCGGTAGGAGAGAAAAACACAGTGATAGTGAAGCAAACAGCTGAAATCTTGGGGACAGATTTAAGGGGACAGAAACACCCACACACACCTCAGACCTCTCCCAATCAACCTCACCCCCACCCAGTCAGACCGAGATGAAAAGAAGCAGCAGAATATTGTATGTGATTGTTGGGGCAAAAATGGTACTTCAAGGCCCCTTCAGAGTTCTAGAATCCCATTGCACTTTGCAATCTTTCACAGTGGTGGAGCCCTGGGACTGAGCCAACCTGATTATAGAGAAAGTATAGAGCTTATTAGAGAGGAAAGAGCATTTTTAGCTTCAAATCAGAGACCCAAGAGGCTTGGACAACACCTACTGGGAAACAAAAGAAAAACCCATTCCTATCAACCTGCTAGAGATCATTATATAATAATTTTTCTTTTTTTCTTTTTTAAATGCATAGTATACTACCATTGATGGCCAGGCAAAGAAATAGTCCATTAAACAATGAACAACCAAGGAAGCTCAGAAAGAAAAGAAAAAAATCTCCAGAAAATAAACTTTAAAACATAGAAATACACTATTTAACTGACAGAGAATTCAAAATTACAATTCTGAAAAACTCAATGAGATGCAAGAAAATTTTGACTGACAATTCCAAGAAATTAGAAATTAAATAAATGAACAACACTAATACTTTGGCAAGGAAATTGAAACTCTAAACAAACAAACAAACAAAACAAAACAAAACAAAACAAAACAAAAAGAACACCTGGACGTGAAGAACACATTACAAAAGGTGAAGAATGAACTAGCAAGCTTAGGAAATAGAGCTAACTGAATAGATGAAAGATTAGTGATATTGAAGACAGAAGTCTGGAAATGATGCAGAAGGAAGAAGAGGGAGGCTTGGGAATAAAAAATAAAGAAATAGTTTAGATAACCATGGCAGAGTGAGAGACATTCCCAGATCTCCTTGAAACGACAATAAGCTGAACATCTAAAACGCAAACACACACACACACACACACACACACACACACACACACACACACAAACTTCACACCAGCACGTCTGAGTGTGGATCTGTACATAAAAGTTACTACGGGTAAGAACTCAGGATGTCAGGCAGTGGACTGGGAGAAATAAAGAAGCTATCTCTCACAGCCACCGGAGCTCTCTGCAGGAGGAAGGGGAGGGGATAAGGTGCAGTTAGATCCTTGAACAGCCCTGCCTCGGAGTGTTGCAACCTCCACGTACCGGCAGCAGGACCCAGTCATCAGGGCAGAAAGCAAATAAGCAGGACAAGAGAGAAACAACAGTTGATTTTAACCAGCTACGGTTGCAAAACTGAGACAGAGCTGCAGCCCACAACCCCCAAACGAGAGGGTCTATCTCCCCGTATCCTCTGATGTTAAACACCGCATTGCTCAAGGGGAATTTGAGCAAACACAACCGAACTGTCAGTAACACCGACAGGGACTGAAACTGAGGGTAGCGAGTGTGAGTCAACATCTACAAGAAAATAAAAAGGCATTATTAAAGCTTCATACAAAGCAGAAATCCAAGAGACTCAGACATTACCTACTGGAAAGAAAAATACCCTCTTTGCAACAGAGCAAAGAGAAACCTTTATATAATAAATCTTCTTTATGGAAAAAAAGCAGAATAAACTTCCATTAATTCCCAGGCAGAGAAATAGTCCATTAAACACCATGAACAAACCAAGGTAGTAAGATATCTCAGAAAGAAAGAGAAAAATCTCCAGAAAATAAGCTTACATACATAGAAATATGCAACTTAAATGACAGCGAATTCAGAATGGTACTACTGAAAAAAGTTGGTGAGTTCTGAAGCAAGTCATTTTACCAATATCAGAGATTGAAAAAACTAGTAGGTAAGTAGAATGAGTTCTTTAGCTAAGAGGTTGAAACCCTCAAAAAGAACAGAATAGATCTTCTGGAGATAAAAATAAATAAATAAATAAACAAAACAAAACAAAACAAAACAGAACAAAAACACTGCAAGAACTGAACAATGAAATAGCAGGTGTGAGAAATAGAGATGACCAAATGGAGGAAAGGATCAGTGATATCAAAGAGAGAAATGTAGAAATAAATCAGTAGGAAGAAGAGAGAAACCAAAGGATAAAAAATAATGGAAGAGAAATTCAAGAACTAGCTGGTATCACCAGGAGAAGAAATATAAAATAATGGGCATTATTGAAGATGAGGGAAAGGAATAATGAGTATGAAGCATTTGCGGACAAATAGTTGATGCGAATTTGCCACATCTAAGGAATGAGCTGGAGCATGGAATTCAAGAAATCAACAGAACACCCAATTATCACAATCAAAAGGCCTTCACAAATACACATTATATTAAAAGTATCAAAAATCAATGACAAAGAATTCTCAGGACAGACAGGAAGAAGAAAACTAAATTGTAAAGGACAATCCATTAGATTATTAACAGATTTCTCAGCACAAACCTTATAAACCAAAAAAGAGTGGAATCAAATATTCAAACTACTAAGAAAAAGGAACTACCAGCCTAGAGAATGTACCCAGCTAAGCTTTCCTTTAGATATGAAGGAGAAATTAAGACCTTTCCAGACATACAATAATTGAGGGAATTCTCCACTACAAAGCCTGTACTACAGGAAATTATGAAGTGGTCAGCTCACCTAAAACAAAATGACCAAAAAAAAAAAAAAAAGAACATAACTAGGAGAAAGGTGACCATCAAGCAAATAGAAGTAGAGGAGTGCAACTCTAACTAAAAACAGGACATTATAAGCTTAAACAATAAGAAGAGAATTGCTATAGCAAGATAGCAATGAACGTTCAGCATACATAGGGACAAATTGAGACAATAATGACTGTAAAGGGGCAAATTCAAAAAACCAAATTCACAGAGGGGAATAGAGATAAGACACGTACAGGAAAAAAAAATATATATATATATATATATTCTTTACATATTTGTAATAGTAACCACACACAGAAGATTCAGAACTGAATTATATAATATAAAACAAGAAGAACCAGAGGCAAAACGCACAAAAGCCAACTAAAATAAAGAAAACAGAAACACGAGGACAAAGAAGCAATGAAAACACTAAGCTAATAGAAAGCAAAAGATAAAATGGCTATAAAAAGACCTCATATTTCAATAATCACCTTATATGTAAATGGACTAAACTCACCAATAAAAAGACACAGAGTTGCAGAATGAATCAGGAAAAAGAAAAAAAACATATGCTGCCTTGAAGAGACACATCTCAGCTCCAAGACAAATATAGACTCAAAGTAAAAGGTTGGATAATGATATTTCAGACAACTGTCATTCAGAGAAAAGTAGGAGTAGCAGTACTATCAGATGTAATACACTTCAAAATAAAAAAGGTAAAGAAAGATACTGAGGGACAATTCATAATGATAAAGGAAATCATGAACCAAGAAGACACAATATATATTAATATCTATGATCCCAATCAGGGAGCCCTGAATACGTAAAGCGATTACTAACAGAACTACAGGGAGAAAAAGACAAAAATACTATCATTGTAGGGGACCTAAATACTCCACTGTCAGGTGTGATCATCCAAACAGAAAATGAATAAAGAAATAATATTCTTAAATGACACATTAAACCAACTGGACATAATTTAAATTTACAGAGTCTTCTATCTCAAAATACCTGCTTATACATTCTTCTGTAGTGCGCATAGAACATTCTCAAGGATTGACCACATACTGAGACATGGAGATAGCCTCAACAGATATAAGAGGGCTGAAATCATACCAACCATATTCTGTGATCATAATCCTTTAAAATTAGAGATAAACTGCAAAAAGAAATCAGAAAGAACTACAAATACATGGAGATTAAACAACATGCTACTGAAGAATAACTGGGTAAGAGAAGAAATAAAAAGAGAGATCAATAGATGCATACAAACAAATGATAATGATAGTACAATATATCAAATTTTTTGGGACATGGCAAAAACGACCATAAAAGGAAAGTTCACATCATTACAGGCCTATCTTCAAAAACAGGAACAAACCCAAACAAACCACCTAAGGCTTCCTCTTACAAAGTAGAAAAAGAAGAACGGATGAAACCCAAAGGCAGTAGAAAGAAAGAAATAATTAAAATTAGAGTAGAAATAAATAAAAGAAAAAAATAAATAAAATAAATAAATGCAACAAAGAACTGGTTCTTTGAGAAGGTAAATAAAATTGACAAATCCTGAGCTAGACTCACTAAAGAAAAAAGAGAAAAGACACACATAAACAAAATCAGGAATGAAAGAGGGTAAATTATAACAGACACTGCAGAAATAGAAAGGATCATACATGAATACTATGAAAAAGTATATAACACAAAATTTAATAACCTAGAAGAAATGAATCGGTATTTAGAAAAATACAGCCTTCTTAGACTGAATCAAGAATAACTGGAAAATTAAAATAGACCAATCAGCAGTAGAGAAATTGAAACAATCATCAAAAATTTACCAAAAAATAAAAGTCCAAGACCAGATGGCTTGACTGTGAATTCTACCAAACATTCAAAGAAGATTTAACACCTATTCTCCTCAAACTCTTCCAAAAATTTGAAGATGAGGCAATACTTCCCAATTCATTTTAAGAGGCCTATATTACCCTAATACCAAAACCTTCTAGAGATAACACAAAAAAAGAAAACTACAGACCGATATCTCTCATGAACAAAAATACAAAAATCCTAAATAAAATACTAGCAAATCACATTCAGCAACATATCAAAATGATTGTACACAACAATCAAGTGGGATTCATCCAAGCGACACAGGAATAGTTCAACATATGCAAATCAATTAATGTGATATATCACATAAAGATATTTAAAAAATAAGAATCATATGATCATAACAATAGATGTAGAAAAAGCCTTCAACGAGATACAGCATTCATTTATGATTAAAGCACTTAACAAAATTGGTGTAGAAGGAAAATACCTTAATATAATGAAGGCCATATATGACAAATACTTAGCTAACATTATACTTAATAGTGAAAAATTAAAATCTTCCATTTTAGATCAGGAACAAGACAAGGCTGGTACTACTTCTGCTGTTATTCAATATAACATTGGAGGTCCTAGTGAGTGCAATCAAACAAGAGAAAGATATAAAAAGCATTCAAATAGGAAATGAAGAAGTCAAACTGTCACTATTTGCAGATGACATGATTCTCTATATAGAAAACTCTAAAGACTCCACAAGAACACTACTAGAAATAATAAGCAAATACATTAGTTTCTGGATATAAAAATCAATGTTCCTAAATCCATAGTATTTCTATATTCTAATAATGAAATGTGAGGAAAAGAAGTGGAAAGAATAATTCCTTTCACAATTGCAAAATAATAATAACAATAATAATAATATACTTAGGAATAAGTTTAATGAGATGTTTAAAGGACCTATATAATGAAAACTATAAGACTCTATTAAAAGTAATTGAATAAAATAGAAAGAAATAGAAACATATTTTGTGTTCTTGGATTGGAAGAATCAACGTAGTTAAAATGACCATATTATCTAAAGCATTAAACAGATTCAGTTCAATCCCTATCAAAATCCCATCGGCATTTTTTAATAAAATAAAACAAAAAATCATCAGATTTGTATGGAAGCAAGAAAGTCTTTGAATTGCTGAAGCCATCCTGAGGAAAAAAAAATGAGACTGAAGACAGCTATCTGCCTGACTTCAAATTATACTACAAAGCGACATTAAACAAAACGGCATGCTATTAGCAGCAAATCAGGCACACAGACTAGTGGAACAGAATTGAGAGTCCAGAAGTAAACCCATATTTACATGGACAAATAATTTTTGACAAAACCCAAGTACATACAGTGGAGAAAGGAAAGCCTCTTCAATATGGTGCTGAGAAAACTGGAAAGCCACCTGCAAAAGAATGAAACTAGACTATTGTCTATCACCACCCACCAAAATTAACTCAAAATGGATTAAGGACCTAAAACAATAAGAAGCATAGAAGAAAACATAGGAACTAATTTCAGAGGATTAAAGAGGATTTTATGAATTTGACCTCAAAAGCAAGGGAATTAAAAGCTAAAATAAATGAATGGGACTACATCAAATTAAAAAGCTTCTGCTCAGCAAAAGAAATTGTCAACAAGGTAAAGA
This sequence comes from Eidolon dupreanum, assembly GCA_028627145.1. Taxonomy (NCBI): domain Eukaryota; kingdom Metazoa; phylum Chordata; class Mammalia; order Chiroptera; family Pteropodidae; genus Eidolon; species Eidolon dupreanum. The sequence goes on along the minus strand of CM053505.1, from coordinate 51,074,190 downwards.
GACAACCATCTGAATGGGAAAATGTTTTTGCAACTAACGCCTCTGATAAGAGTCTAATATACAAAAAAATACAAAGAACTTATACAACTCAATAACAACAACAACAACAACAATTAATCAATCAATCAATCCAATCAAAAAAATCGACAGAGGGCCTAAACAGACACTTTTCCCTAGAGGACATGCAAATTACCAACACATATTTGAAAACATGCTCAACATGGCCAGCTTTTAGGGAAATGCAAATCAAAACCACAATGAGATACAATCTCAAACCTGTTAGAATAACTATAATCAATTAAACAAGTAATAACAAATGTTGGAGAGGATGTGGAGAAGAAGGAATCCTCATACACTGCTGGTGAGACTGCAAATTGGTAAAGCCACTATGGAAAACAGTATAGAGGTTCCTCAAAAAACTAAAATTGATCTACCATATGATTCAGCAATCCCTCTACGGGGTATTTACCTCAAAGACTTGAAAACCTATATCCAAAAATTATTTGCACATCGATGTTCATAGCAGCATTATTCACAGTAACCAAGACATGGAAGCAACTGAAGTGTCCTACGACCAATGATTGGTTAAAGAAACTGTGGTACATATATACCATGAAATATTACTAAGCCATAGAAGAGATTCCATTAGCAACAACATGGATGGCCCTCGAGATAATCATGCTAAGCATAATAAACCAGACTGAAAAAGTTGAAAATCACATGATATCACTTATGTGTGGGATATAAAAGTAAAAGCAACAAATGACCAGGACAAACAGAGACTCAAGGACATGGACTATAGACTAGTGGTTACTCGAAGGGTAGGCAAGGAGGGCTGAGGTAGACAGGATAAAAGGGGTCAAATATTTGGTGACAGAAAGAAATCTAACTTGAGTGATGAGCGCACAGTGTAAATATATGTATGTATATATATATATTGGATTTTGTTAACCAATGTCAACATAAAAATAATTAATTAATTAATTTAAAAAATAAAAATAAAGAAAAGGAACTCTACAAAAAATATCTGACACCATCAGAAAAAAAGCAACATAAGAATAATGGGTTTACTAGAGGGAGGAGATAAGGAGAAAGGAACAGAGACCATATTCAAACAAATAGTTGACAAGAATTTCCCAATCCTATGGAAAGAACTCGGTCTTTGAATCCAAGAAGAAAACAGAACACCCAATTATCTCAACCTGAAATCACCTTCTTAAAGACACATTATATTTAAAATGTCAAAAATTAATGACAAAGAAAGAATTCTTAAGGAAGCCAGGGGAAAAAAGTGAGTAACCTATAAAGAAAAACCCATCAGATTATCATCAGACTTCTCAGCACAAACCTTATAAGCAAGGAAGAAGTGGAAAAAATATTCAAACTATTAAAAGACAGAAATTACTAGCCAAGAATAATATATCTATCAAAGTTCTCCTTTAGATATGAAGGAAAAAGAAAGATGTTTTCAGACATGCAAAAGCTGAGAGAATTCTCCACCAGAAGGTGATCATTACTGAAAAGAATGAAGGGATTCGTTTTACCTGAAACAAAAGGACAAAAAAAATGCATAACTAGGATTAAGATGACTAATTGGCAGACAGAAAGATGAAAGTGCAGTCCTTATGAAGAATAGGGTATTATAAGCTTAAATATTACATAGTGGTTAAAGCTAAAATAACACTTTAAAAAGAGAAGACAACAGGTACTGTAACCTAGAAATATACTCACAGCATAAATAAGGATAATATGAGACAACAAAAACAGAGGAGAGGGATTAATGATGTGAATCTGCAAAGGGGAATGGAGATAAGTTGCATGCAGAAGAAAAAGGAGTACTGTATATATATAATTTTCCTTTATATAAACTTGATGCTAACCACACACCAAAAATCCAGAACTGAGACACATGATATAGAACAAGAGAGAACAGAAGAAAAAAACATAAAACTCCATCAAATTAAAATGAAAGACAGAAACACAAGGACAAAAAAGCAATGGAGACACTGAGCTACCACAAAAGATAAAATAATTATAGGAAAACCTCATATGTCGGTATTCACCTTAAATGTAAATGGACTGACTCACCAATAAAAAGACACAGAGTAGCAGATAAGATAAAAAAAAAATAAGCAAAACAGACCATATGTTGCCTTCAAGAGACACATCTTGGCTGGAAGGACATATATCAACTTGTGAAAAAATGGAAAACAATACTTCAATAAAATGGCAACCAGAAAAAAGAAGGTGTAGCCATACTTATAACTGATTAAATAGACTTTAAGTTAAAAAAGGTAACGAGAGATAAAGATGGGAACAATACAACAAGAAGACATAACAATTATTAATATTATGCTTCCATTCAGGAAGCACCAAAATGTATAAAGTAACTGCTAACAGATATAAAAGTGGAAACCGACAAAAAACCTGAAAACATTTATCCACAGAAATATATGCACCCCGACATTCATAGCAGCATTATTTACACTGGCCAGGACATGAAAGCAACCAACATGTTCTCCAATAGATGACTGGATAAAGAAGAGGTGGTACATATAAATACAATGGAATATTACTCTACCATGTGAAAAGATGAAACTGCCATTTGTGACAACATGGATGGATCTTGAGATAATCATGCTAAGCAAAATAAGTCAAACATAAAAAATTGAAAATCATATGATTTCACTCATATGTGAGATATAAAACTGAAAGCAACAAACAAACATGACAAACAGAGAGCCATTGTCATGGACTGTGGATTAGTGGTTACCAGAGGGAAGGGAAGGAGAAGTAGATAGGGGTAAAAATGGTTAAATATTTGATGATAGAAGGAAATCTAACTTTGGGTGGTGAACACACAATGCAATATACATATACACACACACATATATATATATGACATACGGTTGAATTGTACACTTGAAACTTATTTTATTTTACTAATCAATTTCACCTTGATAATTTTTTAGTAAAAAGTTGCTCATCAGCCTTTCACTCTAATATTTTAGTGAATATTGATCATATTCATATAAACTTATTATTTCATTTTTTATTCTTTAACAGTAAAACTTTTTGTATTCTTATGCTTTTTAAAGCAGTATATAGGTGAATTTTTTTCTCTAGTCTAATATTTTGTCTTTTAAATGGAGGATTTAATTCTTTTATAATTAATGAAATTACTGATACATTTAAGTTTAAATGAACAATATTATATTGTTTTCTATTTATGCTATCTTTGTTTATTTTTCCCTCCTTTTTTGACTTGTTTTATACTGAATAGTTATCATTCTATTTTTGTCTACTGATGGGAAATTTCATTTTCTGTTTCTATTTTTTATGGGTATCTTAGAGATTACATATGTCTATCTAATGAGATCTTAATATAATCAAAGAACAAAGCTTTAGAACACTTCTACTCAATTTAACTGCCTTCCAAAGCATTTGCCATTTTTCTCACTTATTTTAATATTCTTTTTTTTAATACCCAAGTAAATTGTTGCTTTATGCAGTCAGTGGTCATTTAGAAAAATTCAAAATTTTATGGCTTACAAAAGTCTTTGTGTCCCCTCATTGTTGACATATACTTATTTGGTTTAGAATTGTGTTCTGGCTTCTTTTTTTTTTTCCCACAGCATATTGAAGATGGCATTCTCCTTACAGTGTTGTAGTTGAAAAATCAGATTTATAAGTTAACTGTCACTTTTTCAAAGCATCTGACTTTTTTTCTCTAGCTGTTTTTAAGAACTCTCTTCATCTTTGGTATTCTGAGATTGTATTAGAATATCCTGAATGATAATTTCTTTATGTGTATAATGAATTTGCAATTCATTTGATATTTCTAGAAATATCTCAATCCTATTCTCAAGTGTTTTTAAGAAGTATTTTAAGATTATATTTATGATATATTTTTTTCAGTACTTTCAGTTATTTCTGAAATTTTTATTCATATCATTGTTACTGGAAATGGAAATTAGAAATATTAATTTTAATTTTGACTTTTTACCTCTTGTACTTTCTCTTAATTTTCTCTTGGTAAATCTAATCAGTTAAATGTTAGACTTTCTCAGTCTATCCTCCATTTCTTTCAGCCTCAATTTTATATATTATATCATATCTTTATCAGAATAAATTCTTTAAATATATCTTCTAATAATCTCTTTTACTGTATGAGAACTAAAATCTGCTATTTAACTCCTCCATTGAGGATTTATTATTACAATAAATAGGTTTTTTTTATTTCCAGAAGTATCATTTTTTTCCAAGTATGTCTATTGTTTTCTAATAGATTTTACTGAATGATCTTTATAATTTTATCTTTTATCACAAAAAAATGTGCTTAGCTAGCCTATACTTCATATCCAACAATGTATATTTTTGCAGTCCATAGGGTTCTAAATATGTTGCTTCTTCTTTTTTTCAATAAAAATCATAATTTGTTTTTATGGATATTTACTGTTCTCTCAGATTTTGTTTACTGTTTAATTTTTAATGTGGTAAAATATATATAACAAAATGTTCAATTTTAATCATATTTAAATGATACTATGTACATTCACAGTGTTATGCAACCATCACCACTATATATTTCCAAATATTTTTCATCATGCCAAACAAAAACTCCATACCACTAAGAAATAATCAACCATTTCTTATTCTAAAAACACATGGCAATCTTTAATCTATCCTATTTCTATGAATCTGTCTATTCTAGATATTTCATTTTTGTTCTGTGTTTGGCTTATTTTACTTTATATAATATTTTCAAGGTTAATTTATGTAGCATGTATTAGAATTTTCTTCTTTTAATGGCTGAATAGCACTTCATTGTATAAATATATCTCATTTAAAAAATGTTCATCTGTTAATAGACACTTGAGTTGTTTTTATCTATTGGCTATTGTGAATAACGTTGCTGTGACCATCCATGTACAAATATCCCTTTGAGTCCCTTATGGTGATTTTATTTTAACATATAAGGAACTCTCAGTTTTTATAGGAGCTGTACTATTTCGTGTTCCCAATTGCAATGTACAAAGATTCCAATTTCTCTACATTCTCATCAATTCTTGGTTTTTTTTATTTTTAATAACTACTGTAGTAGGTGGAAGTGGCATCACATTGCATTTTGATTTGTATTTCCTAATGACTACTGATGTTAAGTATGCTTTCATGTGCTTGCAAGCCATTTGTATATCTTCTTTGGAAAAATATGTATTTAAGTCCTTTGTCCATTTCAAGTGAGGTTTTATGTTTCTTTTTGTTGTTGAGTCATAGGAGTTATTTACATACTGGATATTAATTTATTACCAGATATACGATTTGCAGATATTTTCTCCCATTATGTGTTTTTTCTTAGTGTCATTTGATGTATAAAATTCTTAATTTCAAAGAATACCAATTTATCTATTTTTTGTTGCCTCTGATTTAAATGTCATATTTAAGAAACCTATGCTAAATAAAGGGTCATGAAGATTTGTCTCTTGCGTTTTCTTCTAATATTTTAGAGTACCAGATATCAAATGTGGTGTTAAGTAATGATTCAATTCCATTCTTTTGCATTTAGATATCCAGTTTTACTAGCACCACTTTTGGAACTTTGCTCTGTCCATATCAAATTGTCTTGGCACCTTGTTGTAAAACAACAAACCATATATATGAGGGTGTATGTCTGAGCACCTAATTCTTTTTTATTTCTATTACTATATTTTTTATTCAAGTCCACATTGTTTTTATTGCTATAAATCCAAAGCGTTCTAACTCGATACACGCAAAAGACTAGAAAAAAAAAAAAGAAAAGAACAAACTAAGCCCAAATTTAGCAGAAGGAACAACATAACAAAGATCACAACAAAAATAAATAAAATAGAGAACAGGAAAACAATAAAAGAGACTAATAAAATTAGAAACTGCTTTTTAAAAAAGATATACAAAATTGAGAAAACTCTGGCTAGACTTAGAAAAAAAAAGATGACTCAAATAAAAGCATAAATGGAAAAAGAGACAATACAACTGATACCACAGAAATACAAAAAAAAAAAAATAATCAGGAGATTACTATGAAATATTATAGACCAAGAAGTTGGATAATAGTGAAGAAAAAGAAATTACTAGAAACATGCAAATAGCCAAGACTAAATAACAAAGAAATAGAAAATTTGAACAGAACAATAATGGATAAAGAGATTGAGTCAGTAACCAAAAACCTCCCAACAAAGAAAATCTCAGGACCAGACAGTTTCAAAAAATTAGAGTAATTATTTTAGATCTATTTTTAAAAGAAAAATGTTATGCATTATCACTATAAACTTTCATTTTAGAACTGATTTTAGTGCATTCCATAGTTTTTTGGTGTTGTTTTTCTATTTTTATTTGTTTCAAGATTTTTAAATTTCTCTTTTGATTTATTAATTGATTCATTATTTATTTAGGGGTGTATTGTTTAACTTCCACACATTTTAAATTTTCCAGAAGGGTTCTGGAAAACATGGCAGAGTGAGAGACATCCTGAGATTCCTTCCCTAGAAACAACAATAAGCCGAACATCTAAAACTCAACAAAAAACACCCAAACTGCACAACAGCACATCTGGGCATGAAATCTGCACGTGGGAGCTATTACCGGTCAGACCTCAGGCGTTGGGCAGTGGACTACGAGAAATAAAGAAGCTGCTTCTCCCAGCCACCAGAGGTCCCTACAGGAGGAGGGGGAAGGGCAAAGGTGTGGTGACTTCCCTGATCAGCCTGCCTGGAAGTGCCCAAACTTGTAGCAGCCAGCAGCAAGGCCCAGTCATAAAATCAGAAAGGAGAGAAGCTGGACGGGACCACAGAGAAACAACAGTTGATTTTTACCAGCCTGGTTGCAAAACCAAGGCTGAGCCACAGCCCCCAACTCCCAACCCAGAGGGCCCCTCCCCCATAAACTCCAAGATGGATCACAACAGAGCCCCAGGGGAATCTGATCAAACACTACCGAAACTATTGCTAACATGGACAGGGACTGAAACTGAGATTAGTAAGTGTAATTAAATATCTACAAGAAAATAAAAAAAGATATTTAGGCTTTATATAATGCAGGGATCCGAGAGGCTTAGATGCCGCCTACTGGAAACCAAAAGAAAAGCAACTTATTTGCAACAGGCTAAAGAGAGACCTTTATATAATAAATCGTCTTTCTGGAAAAAAAAAACTGAATAAACTTCCATTAATGTCCAGGTGCAGAAATACTCTATTGAACATCATGAACAACCAAGATGACAAAGGAGCTCAGAAAGAAAAAATCTCCAGAAAGTAAACTTACAGACATAGAAATATGCAACTTAAATGACATAGAATTCAAGATGGTACTTCTGAAAAAAAACTTAAAGAGAGTCAAAAAACTCAAATCAACAATTTCAGGAGTTGAAAAACCAACTATGTGAGCAGAGCAAAGAGATTGAAACTGTCAAAAAGAACCAAATAGAACTTTTGCAGATGAAGAATGAAATAGCAAGCTTGGGAAATAGAATCGACCAAATGGAGGAAAGGATCAGTGATATCAAAGACAGAAATTTAGAAATAAATCCGAAGGAAGAAGAGAGAAACTGAAGAATAAAAAATAATAAAATAGAAATACAAGACATAACTGATACCATCAGGAGAGGAAACATAAGAATAAGTGGCATTATTAAAGGTGAAGAAAAGAAGTAGGGACTAGAAAGAATTTTCAGACAAATAATGAATGAGAATTTCCCAAAACTAAGAAATGAGCTTGAGCTTGGAATTCAATGTCAACAGAACAACCAATTATTTCAACCCAAAAAGACCTTCATCAAGACACACTGTATTAAAGTTATCAAAAATCAATGAAAAAGAGAGAATTCTCAGGGAAGCCAAGAAAAAAAAGATGGTAACATATAAAGAAAAACCCATTATATTATCATTGGACTTCTCAGCTAAAACTTTACAAGCCAGAAGAGAATGGATTCAAATACTTAAACTATTAAGTGAAAGGAACGACCAGCCTAGAATAATGTATCCAGCTAAGCTCTCCTTTAGATATGAAGGAGAAATTAAGACCTTTTCAAACATACAAAAATTGAAGGAATTCTCCATGATTAGGTCTGTACTACAGGAAATTAGGGGTCAACCCATTTAAAACAAAATAACAAAACAAATAAAAACTAATTAGGAGTAAAGTGACTATCAGGCAAATAGAAGCAGAGACATTCAACCCTTACTAAGAACAGGGTATTATAAGCTTAAATAATAAGAAAATTGCTATAGCAAGATAGCAATAAACTTTCAGCATACATTGAGACAAATTGAGATAACAGTGACTGAAAAGGGGAGGATGCAAACATCCAAATTTGCAAAAGGG
>CM053505.1:51032856-51065332 GCA_028627145.1 Eidolon dupreanum | reverse complement strand
CATCCATTTATGATCAAAACACTAAACAAAATCAGTATAGAAAGAAAGTACCTTATTATAAAGGCTATCTATGACGAACCCTCAGCCAACATTATACTTAATGGTGAAAAACTGAAAACCTTCCCTCTAAGATCAGGAACAAGGTAAGGCTGTCCAGTATCACCACTGTTATTCAATATAACATTGGAGGTCCTAGAAAGTGCTATCAAGAGAGAGAAAGATATAAAAGGCACCCAAATAGGAAACGAAGAAGTCAAACTGTAACTATTTGCAAATGACATGATTCTCTATATAGAAAACTTTAAAGACTTCACAAGAACACTACCAGAAACAAAAAGCCAATACAGTAAAGTCTCTAGATACAAAATAAACATTCAAAAATCCATAACGTTCCTGTACTCTAATAATGAAGTGTCAGAAAAAGAAGTGGAAAATAATTTCTTTTGCAATTGCAACAAAAAGAATAAACTACCTAGAAATAAATTTAATGAAACACGTGAAGGACCTATATAATGAAAACTACAAAACTCTATTAAAAGAAATCGAAGAAGATACAAAGAAATGGAAAGATATTTCTTTAACATAATTAAAATGACCATATTTCCTAAAGCATTATACAGATTTAATGCAATCCCCATCAAAATCCTATCAGCATTTTTTTAAAAAAATGAAACAAAAAAATCATCAGATTTGTATAGAAGCACAAAAAACTCTGAATTCCCAAGCCATCCTGCAGAAAAAGAATGAGGCTGAAGGCATCACTCTGCATGATTTCAAATTATACTGTAAGGCATGGTATTGGAAGCAAAACAGACACACAGACCAGTGGAACAGAATCAAGAGTCCAGAAGTAAACCCATATTATATGAGCGAATAATTTTCGACAAAAAACATACAGTGGAGAAAGGAAAGCTTCGTCAATAAATGGTGCTGGGAAACTGGAAAGCCACTTGCGAAAGAATGAAACTAGCCTGTTGTCTATCACCGCATACCAAAATTAACTCAAAATGGATTAAGAATCTGAATATAAGACTGGAATCAATAAAATGCATAGAAGGAAACGTAGGAACTAAACTCAAGGACTTTGGACTTAAAGAGAATTTTATGAATTTGACCTCAAAGGCAAAGGAAGTAAAAGGAAAAAATAAATGAATGGGACTATATCAAACTCAAAAGCTTCTGCTCAGCAAAGGAAATAACAAGGTAAAGAGACAACCATCCAAATGGGAAAATATATTTGCAAGCAACACCTCCGATAAGGGTCTAATATTTAAAATATGCCAAGAACTCATACAACTCAATAACCACGAATAAACAAATGACCCAATCAAAAAACAGGCAGAGAACCTGAATGATGCTTCTCCCTAGAAGACATCCAAATGGCCAACAAATATATGAAAATATTCTCGACATCACTAACCTTAGGGAAATGAAATCAAAACCACAATTAGATACCATTTCACATCTGTTAGAATAGTTATAATTAACATAACAAGTAATAATAAATGTTTGAGAGGATATGGAGAAAAAGGAACCCTCACACACTGCTGCTGGGACTGCAAATTGGTACAGCCACTGTGGAAAACAGTATGGAGGTTCCTCAAAAAAGTAAGGCTTGATCTACCATATGATCTAGCAATCCCTCTACTGGGTATTTACCCCAAAGACTTGAAAACCCATATCCGAAAAGATGTTTATAGTAGCATTATTCACAGTGGCCAGGTCATTTCAGCAATCAAAGTGTCCTACAATAGATGACTGGCTAAAAAAAAAAGTGGTGCATATATATGATGGAATATTACTCAGTCACAAGAAGACATTAAATACTGCCAGTTGCGACAATGTGAATGGACCTCAAAATCATGCTAAACGATATCAGCCAGACAGAATAATTCGAAAACCCCATATCACTTATATTTGGAATATAAACCTAAAAGCAACAAACAGACATGACAAACAGAGACTCATGTACATGGACAACACAAGTGGTTAGATGGTCGGGGAAGGGGGAACGTAGATGGGGTAAAAGTGGTCAAATATGTGATGACAGAAAGAGATCTAATAATAGATGGTGGACATGCAATGCAAAATATATATGACTTGCTCTTGAATTGTACACTTAAATCTTACAGGATTTCATGAAACAATGCCACCATAATATCACAAATCAATCAATTAATTAATTAATTTTTTAAAAGGTCACTGAGGATAGAACGAATCAGGCATTCACGCATAATGGGAGCCTAAATTGGAATGACTTCCATAATGGGTTTTTGATAATCTTTATCCAAATGAAAAATACATATACCCATTTCCTCAGTAATTTCACCACAGAAATGTCATTTAGAAATATGTAAATGTAAATATATGTACGAGAATATTCATTAAAAAAATCTTTACCTTGGGGGAAAAATGTAGACTATATTAAAAATCAATGTAGTTTAGTAGATTAAGCTAATGGCTTTTGGTAGTGTGAAAATTTCAATCAATAGCTTTGTTAAAAATAATTCTATCTAATATATGTTTATGGCACAATTTCAGGAAATTTCTGAATTTCAGCTTCCTTTTGAATTTTTTGATCCATCAACACTTGTGTTTCCTTTTATTGGAATGAGAATTTTTATGTAAGTTAATGTCATTTTTGTCTTTCCAGATATAATAAAGTTGTTATATTTTAGTCAAATATAATTCGACAACTCAATCAAAATAGAGATGTGTATATATATAATTTCTGACTTAAGGGAGACTACATATAATGTTGATTAATAGCCATTCTAATTAGCTCTATAGTTACTTAGAAGTATTAAGTGAAGAAGAAAACAATCATTCCTAAGTCATCTAACTGGTGTTTTCAAAACGAGACTCTTAAAAAATAAAACAATCTAAGTACTTTAGGCAAAAAAGGCAACATTGTGCCAGTATCGTCTGCCCCTGCTGGTATGATATTAAATTATTGCTGTAGTGGGACTACATCTTAAGTTTCTCATACAAAATGGACAACCTGGAAGTTTCAGTTAGATCTCAAGGTATCATGCAAAGTATCAGGATATGTGCCTTAAAATTGTCAGTGCTTTTAGGGTACCTACCCTCTCTCCCTCTACTCCTTTTATTAGAAGTAAGGCCTACTTCTCTTTGATACATAGCTCTCAATGTTGTTACATCAGAATCAAGGGACACATTTTCAACTGATTATTTAAATTCCCTTAATTAGAAGCAGTACCCAAGTTTTAGAGATTCAATTCTTTATGTTTCTTAGTGAAAGAAAATTTAATAATACCAGTAACTTAAATATAATTTAGATCATATAGGCATTGACTAGTATACAGTGTCATAATACTTGCAGGTCATAAAAAACCTGATTTTATTCTCTTTTATGCATCCCCCAAGTAAAATAACCACAAGCATAATTTTAAGATATTCCTTATTTTAACTCCAATTTAAATTTTCATCACAAAATTCTCATTATTTTAGTGTTCACACATTAATCTGTTATTTTTCCAGATTTTCCTAATAATCAATAACATTTTTTTATGAAACGATTTCTCTCTTCAGATCTAGACACTTTATTTGTAGACATTCAAGTTTCGACTTAAAGAAGTAGGAAATAGAGAAAGCACAATTAATGAGAGCAAATATAGAATAGAGATATATGGAAATAAAATCAGTTAAAAATCACAATATATGTATACAAATTGGTGCATTCTTTCAAGACAAATCAAAGTTTTCTTTCAATGTAAATAATGAATGTGATACTGATAATTCTTAAAGTAAAATTTATATATATATATATTTGGATATGAAAATACATTTGCATCACAATATTTTTAAAATTGTTGTAAATGTGATAACATTTTAAAATTAATGAGAAAATTTTAAAGTTCATTTACATGTAATTTGTTTGGAAATTAATTAATTATTTTCCCCAGGGAACTATTTAGTATGATAAATAGATATCTATAGCATTCCAATAAAATCTTATTTAACTTCTAGTTCCTTAAGTATTGTTCTAACATATTGTAAATTATATTATGTTTAACAAGGTTTCTATGGAAAAACATGTTCAGAGTTCAAAATTACACTACCAGAAATAATTCTTCTCTCATTGAGGTAGGGTCATTGTGCATATAAGATAACATTTATTGAACACTCTGTGTTGCAAGAGAACACAAAGCAAATTGCTTTATAAGCATACACCAAGTTTTTTTTTCCTTCTGCATAATACTTTTTATTACCTCCCACCATCAATACTAAAAGTAGAAACTTTGATTTAGTTTCCTCAAGGAAAAGAAAGAAAATTTTATTGCGATAGCTGCAGAGCCACATATAGTTATAAGAAACAGAGAAATGTGCTGTGTATCTTTCTTTTTTAACCTGGTTCCCACAATAGCAACATTTGCAAAAGTATACAACAATATCACAGCCAAGATATTGACAATAAAACCCACTCGTCTTATTCAGATTTCACCAGGTTTACTTGTATTTTATTGTGTGTGTGTGTGTGTGTGTGTGTGTGTGTGTGTGTGTGTGTGTGTGTTTGTATTTAGTTCTATGACATTTTATCATAACTGGGAGTGTATGAGTACACCATCATAGCTGAGATACTGAACATTTCAATCAATGAAAAATTCCTGATATTGATCCTGATGTCTCCTTTCTATAAATGCACCCATCTCTATCACCCTGTCTCCTGTCCTTAACCCCTGTAAACTTCTATTTTTCTTCTATTTGTAAAATTTTGTCATTTCAAAAATGTATACAAATGGAATAACATGGTATGTAATCTTTTGTGATTGATTTTTTTCACTCCACTTAACTCCATGAAGATTCAACTAAGGTGAATTAATATGAATATTTGTTTAAATCACTGAGTAGTATGCGTATGTGTGTGTGTGTGTGTGTGTATATATATATATATATGTATATATATATATATATATATATATACATATATATATATATATAATAGTTTGTGTTAATTGTTGAGGTAATATTCCATGGTATGCATGCACCACATTTTTTAAATCATTCACCAGTTGAAGGACATTTGGGTTGACTAAAATTTTTGGTTTTAAAAATAAAAGTGTCATGAACATTCATATACAGGCTTTTGTGTGAAATGAGTTATAATTTCTCTGGGTAAATTCTTAAGTGGAATTTCTAGGTTGTATAGCGATTGTACAATCATTTTTATTAGAAACTGCCAAATTTTCCTAAATTGGCTATGTCATTTCACATTAGCCATGTATGAATGATCCAGTTTCTCTGTATGTGTGCCAGGATTTTATGTTTTTGCTATTTTTTTTTATTTTAGTTATTCTACCAGGTGTGTAGTGACATCTTATTATAGTTTTTAATTTGCATTTCCCTGATGGCTAATGTTGTAGGACATATTATTATAATGTGCTTATTTTTCACTTAACCTTCCTTAGTGAAATATCTGTTCATGTCTTTTACCCACTTTCAATGCATTTTTAACAAGTTTTAGTTTCAAGAATTTTTATGTACACTAGTCCTTTGTAAGACATGTGGATTATAAATCTTTTCCCCAAATTTGTAACTTTGTCTTTTCATTTTCTTCACATGGGCTTTCAAAATGGAAAATTTATATTTTTTTCTATTTGATCAAGTCAAATTAATCAACTTATCTTTTTATAAATCATGTTTTTTTATGTTAAGTCTAAAGACTTTGCCTAGCTCTAAATTATAAAGATTTTCCTTATGATTTTTCTAAAATTTTATAGTTTTACATTTTATATTTATGTATACAATGTATGTTGAGTTCATTTAAAAAAGGTCTATGGGTGTGTAATTACTCCATGAACATTTGTAGAAAAGGTTAATTTTCCACCATTGTATTGAGGTTTTTCAGTTTTGTCAACAATCAGTTGTCCATATTGATATGGGTCTAATTGAGTTATCTATTCTGTTCTGTTAATTTTGTCTATCCCTTCACACCAATTTTATACTGTCTTGATCACTGTAATTATATAGCAGAGACTAATATAAAGTGGACAGATACTTCCCACTCTACTGTTCTTTTCAAAATTATTTTAGCTTTTCTAGGTCCTACGACTTTACATGTATACTTAGAATAAGCTTGTTTATGTCTTGAAAAATCCTTGCTCTGATTTTGACAAAAATTACCTCATATCTATAGATCCATTTTAAAGAACTGATATAATAACTATATTGAATCTTCCAATCTATAGCTATGGTATGTGTTTCCATTTATTTAATTCTTTGATTTCTCATAATGTTTTTTTTTTTAATTTTCAGAATACATGTATACTTTTGAAGTATATACCTAAGTATTGAATATTCCTTGAAGTACTGTAAATAATATTTTTATTTTAATATTCATTTTTAAATATTCATTGTAAGTATCCAGAAATGTGATTAATTTTAATTTTTGGACTTGTCTCACAACTTTGCTAAACTCACTTATAAGTTTTTAGTTATAGCAAGTTTTAGTAGACTACAAATACATGGAGGTTAAACAACATGCTACTGAAGAATGAATAGGTCAAAGTAGAAATAAAAAGAGAGATCAAGAGACACATAAATGAATGATAATGATAGTAAAATATGTCAAAATGTTTGAATACAGCAAAAGTGGTAATAAGAGAAAATTTCATGTCACTACAGGCTTATATCAAAAACAAGAAAGAGCCCAGATAAACAACCTAATACTTCATCTTAAAAAAACTAAAAAAAGAAAAATAAATGAAGCCTAAGATCAGCAAAAAGAAAGACATAATAAAATTTGAGCAGAATTAAATGAAATTGAAAATAAAACAAAACAAAACAGAAAAAAGTAAATGCAAAAAAGAGCTGGTTCTTTGAGAAGGTTAATAAAATTGACAAACCCTGGCTAGACTCACTAAAGAAGAAAAAGAAAAGACACAAATAAATAAATTCAGGGATGAAAGAGGAGTAATTACGACTGACACCACAGAAATACAAAGGATCACTAATGAATACTATGAAAGGTATATGACACCAAATTTAATAACCTAGAAGAAATGGACAAGCATTTAGAAATATGCATCCCTCCAAGACTGAATCAAGAAGAACTGGAAAATCTAAATCAAGTGATCAGCAGTATGGATACTCAATCATCAAAAACCTATGAAAAAGTCAAAGTCCTACCCAAGATGGCTTCACCAGTGAATTCTAGCAAACAATCAAAGAAAATTTAATACCTATTTTCCTCAACCGCTTCCAAAAAAATCAAAGAGGAGACAGTAATTCCTAACTCAGTTTATGAGATCAATTATACCCTGATACCAAAACCTGGTAAAGATAACACAAAAATAGAAAAATACAGACCAATATGTCTCATGAACAAAGAAGAAAAAATTCTAAATAAGATACTAGCGAACCACATACAGCCACATATAAAAAAGATTGTACACCATGATCAAGTGGACTTCATCTCATGAGCACAGGAATGACACTACATAGGCAAATTGATTAATGTGATACACCATGTAAATAAATTTTAAAAAATAAGAATCATGTGATCATATCAAGAGATTCAGAAAAACCCTTTGGCAAGATGCGGCATGCATTTATGATCAAAACATTTAACAAAATCAGTAAAGAAGGAAAGTACCTTAACATAATAAAGGCCATATATGAGAAATCCTCAGCCAACATTATACTTAATGGTAAAAAACTAAAAACCTTTCTTCTAAGATCAAGAACAAGATAAGGCTGTCCACTATTGCCACTATATTCAATAAAACATTGGATGTCCAAACGAGTGCAGTCAGGCAGGAGAAAGATATAAAAGGCATCCAAATAGGAACCAAAGAATTCAAACTGCCACTATTTACGATGACATGATTCTCTATATAGAAAACCCTAAAGACTCCACAAGAACACTACTAGAAACAATAAGCAAATACAGTAAATTTTCTGATTACAAAATCAATATCGAAAAATCTGTAATATTCCAATACTCTAATAATGAATTCACAACAAAAGAATTTAAAAATATAATTACTTTTGCAATGTCAACAAAAACAATAAAATACCTAGGAAAACATCCAATGAAACATGTGAAAGACCTATATAATGAAAACTATAAGACTCTATGAAAATAAATCAAAGAAGAAAAAAAAGAAATGAAAAGATATTGTGTGTTCTTGGATTGGAAGAATCAACAGTTAAAATGACCATATTACCTAAAGTATTATACAGATTTAATGCAATCCCTATCAAAATCTCATTGGCATTTTTCAAAGAAATAGAACAAAAAGTCATCAGATTTGTCTGGAAGCCCAAAAGACCTTGGATTGCCAAAACTATCCTGAGACAAAAGAATGAGGCTGGAGGCATGACTCTGCCCAACTTCAAATTATACTACAAAGTGACAATAATCAAAACGGCATGGTATTGGCAGCAAAACAGACACACGGATCAGTGTAACAGAATCAAGACTCAAGAAGTAAACCCGTTTTTATATGGACAAATAATTTTCAACAAAAAAGCCCAAAACATACAGTGTACAAAGGATAGCCTCTTCAATAAATGGTGCTGGGAAAATTGGAAGGCCACCTGCAAAAGAATGAAACTAGCCTGCTGTTGGGTTTCAAAATTAACTCAAAATTAACTCAAAATGAATTAAGCACCTGAATATAAGACCAGAATCAATAAAATGCCTAGAAGAAAATATAGAAACTAAACTCAAGGACCTTGGACTGAAAGAGAAATTTATGAATTTGACCTCAAAGGCAAGGGAAGTAAAAGCAAAAATAAATGAATGGAACTACATCAAATTAAAAAGCTTCTGCTCAGCAAAAGAAATTGTCAATGAGGTAAAGAGACAACCATCCAAATGGGAAAATATATTTGCAAGCAATACCTCCGATAAGGACCTAATATCCAAAATATACAAAGAACTCATATGACTCAATCACAACAAAGTCAAACGATCCAATCAAAAAATGGGCAAAGGTCCTGAACGGACACTTCTCTCTAGAGGACATCCAAATGGCCAACAAATATATGAAAAGATGCTCAACTTAGTTAGCCTTAGGGAAATGAAATCAAAACCACAATGAGATACCATCTCATACCTGTTAGAATAGCTATAATCAACAGAACAAATAATAACAAATAATAACAAATGTTAGAGAGGATGCCAAGAAAAAGAAACCCTCATACACTGCTGGTGAGGCTACAAATTGCTACAGCCACTATGGAAAACAGTATGGAGTTTCCTCAAAAAACTAAGAATCGATTTACCATATGATCCAGCAATCCCTCCACTGAGACTTGAAAACCTATATCCAAAAAGATATTTGTATACCGATGTTCATTATTCATGGTGGCCATGAAATGGAAGCAACTAAAGTGTCCTACAATAGATGATTATTTAAAAAAGCCATGGCACATATATACAATGAAATATTACTCAGCCATAAGAAGAGATGAAATACTGCCATTTGTGACAAAATTGATGGACCTCGAGATAATTATGCTACGTGAAATAAGCCAGACAGAAAAAGTTGAAAATCTCATGATATCACTTATATGTGGGATATAAACCTAAAAGCAACAAATGAACAGGACAAACAAACAGAGACTCCAGGACATGGGCAATGGACTAATGGTTACCAGGGGGTAGGGGGTAGGGGAGGAGGGGAGAAGTATATGGGGTAAACAGAACCAAATATAGGGTGATAGGGGTAAAGTGAAGTGGGCAAAAGGGGTCAAATATATGGCAGTTGAAGGTAACTGACTCTGGGAGATATTCACACAATAGAATATATAGATGTTAAATTATAAAGTATACCTGAAAATTATATAATTGTATTAACCAATGTTACCTCAATAAACTGTTAAAAAAAACTCACTTCTACCTCTTATTGGAGGCTGTTGGAATGGGGAAGCAGTAGGCAGGCTAATTAGAAGAGGGGCATCCTGTATGATTTATTAGAGGTACATATTTGGCTTTTTCCCATTATCTAAGTTGGAAATGGGAGCTAAAATTAGAGTAGTCCTGAATATTTGGGACTGATTGTTGCATAGGTTATTGTTTGCTTTCTTGGACTAATTGCTGGAAATTGACTTCCTAGAATGGTTACTGTAGATAATGTGTTAGCTTCCTTGGCTGGTTGCTGAAAATTTTAGGTCGGAGTCCTATTTTTATATATGGTCTGACCATTCTCTGCTTGTATATTCAGTCTCTAGGCTGTTTTTCTGACACTGTGCTCTTCCTCTTCAACCTTTCTTCCTTTTTAGAGGTGCATTAGTCACATTTAAAATATGAGGACAAATCCCACATGTTGAAGATGGTAAAGCACAACGTAGAGAGAGTGGGCCCTTGATGACATTCTTTTTGAACTGCACGGGTCCTGGACTGCCTAACTAACAGAAGTTTTGTTACATCAGAAAATTCTTTCTTGCTTAGTCCACAATTAGTGTGGTTGTCTGTTGCTTATAGCCATATGAATTCTTAACTGGTACAGGTAGACTACTGACATGAATGAGAAGAGATAATAAGTGGGTGAAGATAATAACAAGCTAGCAGAATCCCAAACACGCCTCCTGTGATATAGGATAAGCAATCAAGATTTTCTGCACCTGTTTAAAAGTGCTATCAAAAGCATCTGAGAGCAAATCGGTAGTTCAATTATGCTTATATAGAGTAAGTAGAGTTTATTGCCAACCTTATTTATACTACTTATATTTGTTATTGAAGTTAAATACATAAATAATACTATGCAAGTTTAGGAAATACAAGTGGAAAAAATAAGTATTCCTAAAGAGACTAAGTGGAATGTTTTGGAAAGACTTAATACCAGACAGATGCTAAAAATAACTACTGTCAAATTTTAATTACAGTTAAGACAACCTTAAAAGATTGGAGACCAAAGTAAAACAATTTAAAAAGTGTTTTGGATTCAGATTGATTCACAAAGATATATAAATTATTGCTTCAATTAAAAAAAAATGAAATGTAATTGTAGAAGTTACATTCTGGGTAACAAACAGGAGAGGTAATGTGAGAGACCTCGATTACTGCTTCATATTTAAAATTATAACAACGTTGTATATATGTACCACATCTTTTTTATCCAGTCATTCATCAAAGAACACTTCAGTTGCTTCCATGTCTTGGCCACTGTGAATAATGCTGCTATAAACATTGGTGTGCAAATATCTTTGCAATGTTTTCAAATTTTAGGGGTATATTCCCAGAAGAAGGATTGCTGGGTCATATTATAACTCTATTCTTAATTTTTAGAGGAACTTCTATACTGTTTTCTATAGCGGCTCTACCAATTTACATTCCTACCAGCAGTGTATGAAGGTTCCTTTTCCCCCACAACCTTCCAATACTTGTTATTACTTGTATTGTTGATAATAACAATTCTAACAGATGTAATGTGGTATCTCATTATGGTTTTGATTTGCATTTCCCTAATAGCTAGTGAAGCTGAGCATCTTTTCATATGTCTGTTGGCCATTTGTATGTCTTCTTGGAAGAAATGCCTGCTCCGGTCCTATGCTCATTTTTAAATTGGATTGTTTTTTTTGTTGTTGTTGTTGTTGTTGTTGTTGTTGTTGAGTTGAATGAGTCCTTTGCACAGTTTGAATATTAAGCCTTTATCGGAGGTGTTGCTTGTAAATATATTTTCCCATTTGGATGATCGTCTCTTTACCTTGTTGGTTTCTTTTGCTGTGAAGAAGCTTTTTACTTTGATATAGCCCCATTCATTTCTTTTTGTTTTTACTTCTCTTGCCTTTGATATCAAATTCATAAAATCAACACAATACACAGATGATACATTATAGAATTTTACATTTGAAACCAATATAATTTTATTGACCTATGTTACCTTAATAAGTTGAATAATTTTTTAAAAATAAATTTTGCCTTTTCTGCATTGTCTAATCATGTTTCTTATTTCCATCTGAGACCTCATTAGAGTGAGCTTTATTGTCCATATTTCTACCAATATTTTCTACATAATTATTTACAAATCCTCTAAGTGGATAGGTACTTTTTCTATAGCTCTCCTCTTTTCTTTCTGAGCCTTCACCATAATTACTTTTAATAGATCTTTCACAGAGATATTGGTCCTGGCAGATTTGGTGTCTGGTTAAGATGTTCTTCCTGGCTTGCATATAACCATCTTCTTCCTGTGATCATCCTCACATGGCTGAGAAAGAGAAGAAAAGTTCTCTGGTCTCTTATTAAGAAAACTAATCCCATCATGAGAAATCCATTGTCATGTGCTTATCTAATTCTAATTGCCTCATGATACTCATTAGGGTTTAGGGCTTCAAATATAAATTTTGGAGAGACATAAATTCAGTTCATAACAGTAAATATTTTTCTTTTTTGGATGCTAATGAAATGATAATATGTTTTTAATTTTATATTCCATTCATTTATTGTTAATTTATAAAAAAGCAAGCTTTGCATATTAATCTTATATCTTGTAAACTTGCTGTAATTCCTTATTAGTTCTAGAACTCTTGTGGATTCTTTTGAATTTTCTACATAGAAAGTTGTGTCATTTGTGAATAAATATAATTTTTTCTTCCTTATCAGTATACATTTATTCCTTTTTCTTATCTTATTACATTAGCTAGGACTTCCAGTATGATATTGAAAAACAGTGATGAGAGAGAACATTCTTACCTTGTTTCTATTCTTAGCAGGCAGGTTGAGTTTCTCACCATTAAGTATAATGTTATTTGTGGGTTTTTGTAGATGTTCTATATCTAGTTGAGAAATTCCCCTCTATTCTTAGTGAGTTGAGAGTTTTTATCATGTATAAGTGCTGGATTGCATCAAATCTTTTTTCTGCATGTATTAATATAAGTATGTGATTTTTTTCTTTAGCTTGTGATGTGATTAATTACATTAATTGATTTTCAAATGTTAAAAGATATATAATATAGCTACTCCTGCTTTATTTTAATTGATATTAACATGATATACCTTTCTTGATCCATTTGCTTTATATGTCTTTATATTTAAAGTGGGTTTCTTGTAGACAATATATAGTTGGCATTGTAGACTGAATGTTTATACCGCCCCCCCCAATGCATGTGGTGAAACCCTACCCCCAATGTAATGATATTAGGAAATGAACCCTTTGGGAAATAATTAGGATTAGATGAGGTTATACAGGTGGAGCCCTCATGAATGAGGTTATAAAAAAAGAGACCCAAGAGAGCTTGCTCCCTCTCTCAGCTCTCTGTCATGTGAGGATAAGATAAGATGATACTCTGAAAACCAGGAATAAGATCCTTACCAGACACCACATGTGATATTGAACTTCCCAGCCTACAGAACTGTGAGAAATAACTGTTGTTTAAGCCCCCCAGTCTACGGTATTTCAGTTATAACAGACAAAACTGACTAAGACAGCTGAGTTTTGTTATTTGATTACTCTGACAATCTTTACCTTTTAATTAGTATATTTAAAGCATGAACATTCCAAATGATTATTGATCAAGTTGGATTAATATTTAACATACCTGTTACTGTTGTCTAATTGTTGCCATTATTTTAGTTCCCATGTTAGTCTTCCACTCTTTTTCTGTCTTTTGTGTTTTTAATTTAGCATTTTATATAATTCCATTTTCCTTCCCTCTGAGCATGTCAGTTACACTACTTATACTTTTCATAGTGGTTGCCCTAAAATTTTCAATAAACATTTACAACTAATCCAAGTCCACTATCAAATAACAATATGTATACCACTTCATGGGTAATGCAAACACCATATAATAACAAAATAATCCTAATTCTTCCCTCACATCTCTTTTATCATAGCTGTCATGCATTTCACTAATACATAAGCATATGTATGTATATGTATGTATATATACACATGTAGGCATACATAGTTGAATATATTATTGATATTACTATTTAAACAAATTGTTAAATGTTCGATCCACTAAAAATTTTAAAAATATTATTTTGCCTTCACTTATTTCTTCTCCAATGCTTTTTCTTCCTTTAAATAAATCTGGGTTGCTAAGTTATATCATTTCCTTCTCTCAAAAGAACTTTAAGCATTTCTTTCAAAGCAGGTCTACTAGCAACAAACTTTCTTATGTTTCTTTGTCTGAGAAAATCTTTATTCTCCTTTACTTTTGAAGGATGATTTTGCAGAGTACAGAATTCTAGGTTGCTGAGTTTTCTCTCTCAACATTTTAAATATTTCATTTAATTCTTTTTTTGCTTTTGTGGTTTCTGAGGAGGTAATTTTTATATTTAATTCTCTATAGATACCCAATTTTTCCCTCTGACTTTTTTCTTTATCTTCGACTTTGTATAATTTGAATATGACATCCCTCGGTGCAGGCTTCGTTTATTTTTTGTTTGTTTCACATTTATTCTGTTCGGTGTTCTCTGATCATCCTGAATCTGTGATTAGATGTCTGACATTAATTTTGGGAATGTTTCAGTCACGATTGCTTCAATTTTTGTTTGTTTGTTTGTTTCTTTTTCTCTTTCTTCTCTCTGGCATTCCCATTACTTGTTTCTTATAACTTTTATAACCTTTTATACCTTTTGTTACACAGTGCTTTCATATCTTGCTTTTTTTTCAGTCTTTTTTCCTTTGCTTTTCAGTTTTGGAAGTTTTTATTGAGATATACTCAAACTGAGACATTCTTTCCTTAGCCATGTTCATTCTACTAATAAGCCACACAGAAGCATTCTTAATTTCTGTTACAGTACTTTTAAACTTCAGCATTTTTTTATTCTTTCTTAGAATTTCCATTTCTCTGCTTATATTGCTCATCTGTTCTTGCACACAGTTGTGGCTGAAAAAGGGGTCATGTAATAAATCTAACCCAAAGTAACTTTGCAAGATGATCTAATCATAAAGTCCTTATTAATCATGGTGGGTAGTCATACCTCGGAGTTATAACTTCTCTACTAAAAAATTAACGTTGAACTTAGCAATCCCCATTCATTGTTTCTGTGCATCTATATTAATAAATTTTGAAATGCTTGTTTTTCAGACTCCTCGAAAGCATAACTACCCTCAAGAGATCATTTAACCTTATTAACTATTGTGTAATCTAATCCCTGCTTTGCCTTCTCTCACCTTCCTGTAATCTTTTTAACATTCTATTTTTAATTCCAAATCCATAATAGAAATTTCAAACTATCATCCTGAGAAGCATTTTTCTCAGGTTTTTGAGATCTCACTTCCAAGCATTTCATCTGTTTGGCTCAGATACTCAAAAATTCTCTAAAATTTTGGACGTTCTTTCATTGATACTGTCTACTTTATACATTATAGTCCTTAACATATTAATCATAGTTGTTCTAAATATGTAGTCTGATAATTCCAGCATCCTTATTATAACTAACTCTAGTTCTGATGCTTGCTTTGCCTCTTTAAACTATGTTTGATTGTTGTTTTTTTTTTTTCAGTCTTTCAAATGCATTGTAATTTTCTCTTGATAGCTATACACGATGTAATAGGTAAAATGAACTATTGCAAATGGGTCTTTAATATGTAGTGATAAAGTGTGTGAGGAGAGGAAGTATCCTATTTTCTTAAGGTCAGTTTTCAGTATTTTAGTGAGTTTCTGCCTATGGACTATGAACTTCATACGTGCTTCTCAGTTACTCCTCCCTTAGGTGGGAAAAGACAGCCAATGTGGGCTGACATTGAATAATTGCCTTTACCTATATGGGAGGCTAGAGGAAGCTGGTGTTGGGTATTTTCTGCCCCTAGGTACAATAAACTTTGATAAAACCCCAGTAAGATGGGTCCTGGTTAAATAGTTTTTTTCTGAATGCAGGAATTGTTGAGAACACATTGCTTTGGTATTTTCCAAAATGGATATCTTTCTCCTCATTCTGCAAAAAGTAGTAGTTGTTGTTGTTGTTGTTTTTCAAATATTTATTGTGAGAACCTGATCAAGCTCCTAGAAGTATACCTCACAAAACTGTGGATAACCTCACTATGACTGGTTCCACCTGGAAATATTAACTCTCAGATTTATCCATACTAAGCCTCCAGAAATTAATCAATTGTAGGCTTTCCTACCCCAGCACAGTTTTCCATGGTGGTTTCTGCTTATATATTTCTTCCATGGTAAGTTTTAAATCTTTGTATTTATCTTTCTTTCTGTTCAATTTTTGGAGACAGTGGTTTTCCTTGTGACCTTACTTCTCTTACAAATCTAAAAAGAGTTGATTTTTCAGTTTGTTCTATTTTTCACTTGTTGTTAGGACAAAGCAGTGATTTCTAAGCTCCTTGAACCAGCAGTTTGATTCTCTCTAGTTTTCTACTTTTGTTAGAATGAAATTTCCAAATATGCACATTTTATACAATTGTAATAAATTTTAATATAATTATATATTTGAGTAGAGAGTTATTTTAATAAGGACTACCAACTATATCAGTAAATTTTAAAGTTCTAATAATTACTATGTTTAAAATTTTCTTATGGCTCCTTTCCTTACCCTCACTCTACTTTGGGGCCTTACCCAAGTCAAGTTTCTCACTAAGCTAAACAATATGATGGCATCTAAACACTATGACAAAAAAGCCACCTCCCTTGAGGCATCCTCCCATATCCTTCATTCAATTTTTATTATTTTCTTTACATATTCATTCTATAAATATTTGAGGTGCATTATACATCAAGCAGTCCACTGGTCATGGGGAATACAATGGTGAGGAAAATAAAGACATTTGTTGCCCTCAAGGGCTTCACAGACTGTTCTAGATTCTTGATTATTATTTTACAGTCAGTGACTTATGTGCAATGAGGGTCTCTCATACATTTTTTGTGTCCTCTGAAAAGTATTAGGAGGCAGCCAATGGTGTAGCTGTATTTGTTGTCATCCTTCCACTCAAGAAACCACTGTACTTTTTTCTCTCTCCATTTGCACTAACAGATGTTTTATACTTCCATCACATACATTAGGCACTTCGACTTATTTGAAACTTCAATTCAACTAAATGATTTTGCTGAATACTTTCTATGTGTAAGCAATTTGTTAATCACTACAAGGAATACAAACATAAGAAAGACAAGTCATGCTCTTAAGTTGTTTAGATACTAACTGGGATGAAATTGTGAGTTGGGCTGTTAGGTAGGAATGAAAGAGACAAGTGAAAAATAGCTAAAGTAAAAATCAGGATGTAACAAGTGCATTAAATTAAGTACGAAATAGTGTAGGAACAAATGAATAAAAGATGACATCTAATTAGAGGGATCAAAAGAGCTTTTATTAAAGAAGTGGTAAAATAGAATTACATAATTTTAAAATATGAAATTCAGGGTGGCTATAGAAGATATTCTTGAAAGATGGAGTAAAATAAAAATGTGGGAACCAAGGCATGAGTCCATACACATTCCAGTATGCCTGTGGAGTGATAATTTGTAGATAGTCTAGCATATTAGACAAATAAAACCTTAAAAAAATAATTTGAAACAAAATGATGACAGTCTTTGATATAAAGATGAGTAATTTCATGTTACTGTGATAACTGGAGAGGAACAATAAATATTTTTAAATAGGGAAATAGAATATATAAAATGTTACTAAAAGGAGCATTTTCTGATAGAATGGAAGGGTAACTTGGAAGCAAAAAGGCTGAAGAGTTGAAGATCAGATAAGTAAACCTTATAAAAGCACAAGTTTGAGTTCAAGCCTGAACTTAAGCAGTGGCAAAGGAAACAGATAGAAAAGAATGTATAAAAGGTTCCCACGAAAACTAAAATTAATACAATTCAGCAACAGGTTGGCCATAGTGAATGAAAAAGAGATAGAAATAAAAATGATATATAGATTTTAAACCTGAGTAGGACTGTTGGAATAAATTAAATATCAAGAAAAGAAATTGTCTTCATCGGGAAAATGAGTTTAATTCTGAATGCTGAATTTGTAGTGCTAGTAAGATGGGGATATATCAGTGAAGCAATTAGCTTTTCAGACCTCCTATTCTAGAAAGACATTAAAACTGAAGATAGGGATTTAAAGGTCATTTGCATAGTAGTGATAAGTGATGTATAGTCATAGATAAATTTTCTGAGGAATAGATTTTAAAGAAAAAACTACCAGAAAATAGTAAATAAAACCATAAGGAATATACAAAAGGAGATGGATTCAGCTTAAAGGTAAAAGTAACTAAGCAAGATCTTTAAGTATCTGTATAACTCACATGATAGGCCCACAAAGTAAATTTTATGAAGATAATTTGCAGAAATAATTCAGATATAGCTAGACATGTCTAGTAAACTGGTAAACTCTTCCAAAAGTCTCCTGGCAAGAAAGTTTAAAAATCCTGTGCTTTACTCTGTAACAAAGCTGAGTTAATTTAAGAGACAATCTAGTTAAAACATTGAGTCCACAGCATGGACTTTAAAAGATGGTAGAGATTAGAGGTTAAGAATAGAATCTCGAGAGCTAGAATGTGTGGGTTTGAACCTCTGCCTTGCCACTTACTAGAAGTGTGGCTTTGGGCAAGCATTTTAACTTCTCTGTGCCTCAGGAGCTCTAAATGCAAAATTGAGAAAATAATACTACCCCATAAGTTTGTTGTAGTCATTAAAGAAGTTAAAATAAAAGATGGTCTCGTAGAAGTATCTAGACTTGAGAGATTTTGTCAGAATTAAAGTGGGAAATGAGTTTGGAGAAAGGGTAATAATACTTTTGACATTTTTAGAGCATCTACATATATATTAATTTACTTCATTCTTACAAAGTCAATATATTTACCCCCATTTTATATATCAAACACAGTGAGTGGGAGGGCTCCAAGGAGTTGAGTGTGTTAAAAGAGAACAAAAGAGGGATGTGAAGGGAACTGGATAGAGACAGTAACATTTAATTAATGATTTACTTTAAACCATTGCATAGTTGTAGTGAGGCTTGAGGAAGGATCTTACAACTATAGTGTTATAGGATGACGAGGCTGTTTCTCCATTATGCTGGGGTAATAGGAACTTAAGTGGAGTAAAGAAACATTCATTGAGCATGCTTATGTGCCAGATAGCATGCAAAGTGTTTTCACATACATTATCTAATTTAAATCATATAACAACTAAAAAGAATGAGGAAGACCTATTTGGATTGACATGAGATCTCTAAGACCAATGGTTAAAAGAAAAAGTAAGCACAGAATATTTTGTACTATGAGTTATAATCTATATTAAAGAAACACAAATGAAAAGATTTGGTCAGAGGGAACAGGTAGTACAGAACCAGGCATTTCAGAGAGAATGTGTGTCTGGAGAATGACAGGTAGTTCACCTCGGTGAGGATTACATGTGTGGTGAGGATGGTGGATTGTGATTGGGGCTGAAGTTGAGAGAGATGTGGAGCTCACCAAGCTAAGGGTTTAATGTCAACATTTTTGTCCTAGGTGAGTTTCAGAGAATTTTTAAGTGGGAAGAAACATACTCTTATTAAACATGTTACAGAGGTGGTTCTGGCTGCAGTTGGAAATGGATTGGAGGAGGGAGGGAGGCCATAAAGTTTTTCACAAAGCTGGGTCATGGAAATGGGAAGAGGAGGAAGTGTACGAAACTGGTTTGAAGGAGTGAGTGTGTAGCAGATTTAGACATGGCTATTGGGAAAAAAAGAACAAAAAGCACAGATTACTTTTCAGTATTGTAATTGAAATTATACATATATATGAAAAGTCAAGTAATTAGATGAGTTAATGAGAAAAATTAGCAGGCCTACCTCCATCTCTACCACTTTCACCTCTTTTCGTGGATTTGCTTTTTGGGACTGTTTTCGTATTTGTAAACACCAGGATTATATTATTACTGCATGTTTTTTCAATTTTAAGCATTATGTGGTAGTTTGCTTTTACGAAAGATACAGCCTTTTCTTCAACTACCAACCTCATCTGATCCACAAAAAGATATCCTAACTGTTCCCACTATTTTCACTTTATAACTATTTAGAGAATACATATGTGCATATCATATATATATTTCCCTATGTGTATAAATATGCATATAAATGCACAGAAAAATATCCTAAAGGACCACATCAAACTATGATTCAGGGGAACAGATTTAAACATACAGGAAAGAAAGGGACAGGCACTGGGGCCAGACAAAAGGAAGTGAAAAAGAAAACTAGACATTGAGGGGAAGGGGTGGGGTAACAAGGAACCTTTAACAGGAGAGCCTCTACCTTTGGCAGAAAGGGATAATGAAGGCAGAAAACAGCAGGCAGCAACATTAGAACTGTTGACTTGAAGGAAATTTAAGGGCTCTGTGGGGGAAGGAGACCTACTAATAGAAGAAGTGGACTAAAGAAGGATATTTCATGACCCAATGTCTATAGAGAGCATCCCAAGAGAGTTCAGATATCAGGCACCTGCAGTGAATCACTGGATCCCAGAAATTGACAGCAAGAATGAGCTCATCACCCCAAAAGGCATGGAGTAGAGACAACAAGGCCCTTTGGGTCCAGAGAGCTTAATCTATTTTTGGTCTGAGGCCACTCTCACAAAACCAACAAAGAATTCATAGCTAATAGGTTTCCCTCAGGGCTGAAATGAGTAGGTATGGGAGTCACTCGGAGGCCATCATACTGGCAGGATGACTCACAAAAACAGCCAGCCAAGAAACCAAGCTGCAGAGTCTCTGCCCTGAGAGAATGAGGGCTGCCTAGGGAAGAGAAGTCTGGGATAGATCACAGCCAAGGCCACTCAAGGCAGATGGTCTTCCCTAATCACAACTCAGCTTCACCAGTGTCCAGGGTCACCTGTCCCTTCTCATGGCCATGGGAGTGGTGACTATTAGGGCTAAAAGCCTCAGCCCAATTACCTCCAATTTTTTGGCTAGGTTGGGGGTTGATTACTAGAAATAAACTCGACTTGCTCTATTTGAAACAAAAAAATAAGTTAAAATACAATAAGTATATAGAACAGTTCCTGAGATTTACTAAGTGCTCAATAAATATTAATTATTATGTTTACTTTTCTGGCTCAACTATACAGTTGGATTGCCTGAGACCTCGAAAGTGATATTTCACTAAATATTTTTAATATACGTATGCACAGAAACACTTCTTTGAGATTTATTTAACAAGTTGTAAAAAAAGGAAGGAGTTATTCTCTATCACACTGTCACATAAACCCTTTCAACTTCAGCAACAGAAAATGATAAATGTTGTTCTAAGTAGATGAAGTAGAAAGACTAAAGTACCAAGAAAAGCAGAGACAAATCAATGGCAGCAGCCTGACCTACTGTATTTAAGTAAAGCCTGTTGTACTTGACAGAGTAGCAGCCATCAAAATTAGAGAACTACTGTACCTAGCTGAATGGCAGGGGTGACTATAGCACCTAATAACACAACAAAGATACATTGAGAGTAGAGTACTTAAAGGTATTCCCCTAAGGTGAAAAATGATAATGGCAGCCATTATAAAAGGATTGGATTAAAGTTTGTCAGCAAGTGGGATAAATGATAATAAAATGTTGGTTATATATAATTAGCAGGATAGAAGAATAAGAGAATATGACAAAGGACACAGAAGAGCTAGCCAGGTAAAAATGAGGAATGTATAGTTTTACATGAGCGAAAGAAAAGAGAATTCTTAGAAATATGGAGCTGTCAACAGTTTCATATATTGCAGAAATGTCAAGAAGAATAAATATTGACATAGATAAGTCTGGAAACCAGAAGGTCATCTGTAATAGCTAGTAAAGCAGTTTCAGTAGAATGGTGGTATTAAAAGACTGATTTTAAGTTCTAAAATTGTGAATAGGTAGTGAGGAAATTAAGACAATTATGAAAACTTCTCTGGAGGAAATGTGGAAGCAAGAAAAATAGACATGATAGTATGTTGAAGAGGTAACAGGAAGTAGTAAATGATTTTTTGGTTTAGGGAGGGATGAGCCATGTTTATACAAACAGAAAGAAAACCCAACACTGGGAGATATTAAAAATTCAAGAAATAGGGAGACTAATAAATGAATTATACAAAGAACATACAGATAAGAGCTTCCTTATTTTATATCTGTCTTTTCTAGTTGCAAGGAATAAAATCTCTCTCTAAAGGGTTCAAGTTATAGGCATTAATATAAGGAGAAATATGGCAAAAAATTGTGATAGGGCTTTCATAGAAATGAAAAAATATGAGCAGCACAGTAGGCCGATTTTACAAAGACAGGAACTGTAACATAGTTCTGAGATTATGTTATGGTCTGTAAAGATTGTTCTCAAACCCATGTGGCAGTTTCTTATGGACTTTCACTCTAATGTTCCACCATTAATGTGATACAGCTACCCTTATGTCTTTTAATGTTTTCTTTCTGTCTTCTCATTTCTCCACCTCCTATACATTATTTTACCCTCTATTCATTATATTTTCTCTCTTCTCTGAAATTAACCAGATTCACTGTGCGTAATCGACCATACTTTAATATTTCCAAATTTATTATAAAGTTTTTTTTTTTTATTTGGGTGTATCATTATATTCTATAAAGTAATTCCCAATTTACTCAAATTTTCTGCTTGCTTATAATTTTGAGCAGTCCATACATTTCAGTTCAATCGTTTTTTCTCCTGATTTTTTTTTTTTTTTTTTTGCTTTTCGTGACTCTGTACATGCTTTCAGCCTCAGCTCTCCCTATAAATATGCAATTTTCTTGGGATTCCAAGTATATATTTCTTTTTCTTAGAGCAGAGATAACATAATTATTTATTTACTTACTTACTTACTTACTTACTTACTTATTTACTTACTTATGGTGACATTGGTTAATGATATCCAGGTTTTAGGTGTACAATTCAACAGTAAGGTATATACACATTGCGTTATGTGTTCACCACTCTTAGTCAGATATCTTTCTGTCACTACATATTTGACCCCTTTCATGCCATCTATCACCCTCTCCCTCCTACCTTCTGGTAACCACTAGTCTATTGTCTATGTCCATGAGTTTCTGTTTGTCTGTCACTTTCGTCTCTTGTTTTTAGGTTTATATCCCACATATAAGTGATATCATGTGGTTTTCAACTTTTCGTGTCTGGCTTATTTCTCTTAGCATGATTATCTCGATGTCCATGCACATTGTCGCAAAAGGCAGTATTTCATCTCTTCTTATGGCTGAGTAATATTCCATTGTATATATGTACCACAGCTACTTTATACAATCATCTATTGTAGGAAACTTTGGTTGCTTCCATGTCCTGTAAACTGTGAATAATGCTGCTATAAATATCTTTTCAGACATGAATTTGCAAGACTTTGGGGTGAATACATAGTAGAGGGATTGCTGGATCATATGGTAAATCAATTCTTAGTTTTCTTGAGGAATCTCCACACTGTTTTCCATAGTGGCTATACCAATCTACAGTCCCACCAGTAGTGTATAAGGGTTCCTTTGGCTCTGCCTCCTCTCCAACACTTGTTTTTACTTGTCCAGTTGAGAACAGCTATTCTAACAGTTCTGAGATGGTGTCTAACTGATGTTTAACTTGCATTTCCCTAATAACTAGCTATGTTGAGAATTCTTTCATGTGTTTGTTGGTCATTTGTATGTCTTCTTTGGAAAAGTGTCTGTTCAGGTCCTCTATCCATTTTTTGATTGGATCATTTGATTTTTTTGTTGTTATTGAGTCGAATGAGTTCTTTGTATATTTTGGATATTAGACCCTTATTGGAGGTATTGCTTGCAAATATATTTTCCCATTTGAATGTTTCTCTCTTTATCTTGTTGACAGTTTCTTTTGCTGTGCAGAAGCTTTTTAGTTTGATGTAGTCCCAATCCTTTATTTTTGCTTTTACTTCCCTTGCCTTTGAGGTCAAATTCATAAAATCCTCTTTAAGTCCAAGGTCCTTGAGTTTACTTCTCATGTTTTCTTCTATTCATTTTATTGATTCTGGTCTTATATTCAGGTCCTTAATCCATTTTGAGTTAATTTTGGTGTGATGATAGACAACAGTCTAGTTTCATTCCTTTGTAGGTGGCCTTACAATTTTCCCAACACCATTTATTGAAGAGACTTTCCTTTCTCCACTATATGTTTTTGGCTTTTCGTTGAAAATTGTTTGTTCATATAAATATGGGTTTACTTCGGGACTCTCTATTCTGTTCCACTGGTCCATGTGTCTCTTTTGTTGCTAATACCATGCCATTTTGATTACTGTCGCTTTGTATTATAATTTGAAGTCAGCCAGAGTGATGCCTCCAGCCTCATTTTTTTTTTTTCCTCAGGATGGCTTTGGCAGTTCGGGGTCTTTTGTGCTTCCATACAAATCTGATAATTTTTTGTTCTATTTCTTTAAAAAATGCTGATGGGATTTTGATGGGGATTGCATTATATCTGTATAATGTTTTAGGTAATATGGTCATTTTAACTATGTTGATTCTTCCAATCTAAGAACATGGAATATCTTTCTGTTTCTTTTTATCTTCTTTGATTTCTTTGAATAAGGTCTTGTAGTTTTGATCATACAGGTCCTTCTTATGTTTCATTAGATTTATTTCTAGGTAATTTATTCTTTTTGTTGCAATTGCAAAAGGAATTATTTTTTCTGCTTCTTCTTTTGATGCTTCATTATTAGAGTATAGGAACATTATGGATTTTTAAACGTTGTTTTTGTATCCAGAGACTTGACTTATTTGCTTATTGTTTCTAGTAGTGTTCTTGTAGAGTCCATACGGTGTTCTATATAGAGAATCATGTCATCCATAAATAGTTACAGTTTGACTTCTTTGTTTCCTATTTGGATGCCTTTTCTATCTTTCTCTTGCCCAATTGCACTTGCTAGGACCTCCAATGTTATATTGAATAACAGTGGTGATAGTGGAAAGCCTTGCCTTGTTCCTGATCTTAGAGGGAAGGTTTTTAGTTTTTCACCATTAAGTTTAATGTTGCCTAAGAGTTTGTCACATATGGCTTTTATTATGTTAAGATACTTTCCTTCTATACCGATTATGTTAAGTGTTTTGATCATAAATGGATGCTGTATCTTGTCGAAGGGTTTTTATGAATCTATTGATATGATCAGATAATTTTTTTATTTTTCAATTTGTTTATGTGGTGTATCACATTAATTGATTTGCATATGTTAAACCATCCCTGTGTTCTTGAGATGAAGCCCACTTGATCGTGGTGTATAATCTTTGTAATACGTTGCTGTATTCAGTTCACTAGTATCTTATTTAGTGTTTTTGCAACTTTGTTCATGAGAGATATTGGTCTGTACTTTTATTTATTTATTTATTTATTTATTTATTTATTTATTTATTTATTATTTGCATTATTTTCACCAGGTGTTGGTATCAGGGTGATACTGGCTTCATAAAATGAGTTGGGAAGTATTGCTTCCTTTTCAATTTTTTGAAAGAGTTTGAGGAGAATAGGTATTAAATGTTCTTTGGATGTTTGGTAGAATTCACTGGTGAAGCCATCTGGTCCTGGACTTCTACTTTTTCATAAGTTTTTGATGATCATTTCAATTTCCATACTGCTGATCACTATATTTAGATTTTCCAGTTCTTCTTGATTCAGTCTAGGGATGTTGTATCTTTCTAAGTACTGGTCCATTTCGTCAAAGTTATTAAATTTGGTGTTATATACTTTCATAGTATTCTTATGTGAATCTTTGTATTTCTGTGGTATCTATCTTAATTTGCCCTCTTTCATCTCTGATTTTGTTTATTTATGTCCTTTCTCTTTTTTCTCTAGTGAGTTTTGCCAGAAGTTTGTGAATTTTATTAAACTTCTCAAAAAAACAGCTCTTTGTTGCATTTATTTTTTCTATTGTTTTTTTGTTGTTGTTGTTGTTGTTCTTAATATCATTTATTTCTGCTCTAATTTTGATTATTTCTTTCTTTCTGCTGATTTTAGGCTTCATTAGTTCTATTTTTTTAGTTTATTAAGATGAAGTGTTAGTTTGTTTATTTGTGCTCATTCTTGTTTTTTTGTATAGACCTATCATGATATTAAATTTTCTCTTATGACTGCTTTTGCTGTGTCCCAAAAGTTTTGATATGTTGTACTATCATCATCATTTGTTTCTATATATCTCTTGATCTATCTTTTTATTTCTTCTCTAACCCAGTCATTCATCAGTTGCTTTTGTTAATCTCCATGTATTTGTGGTTCTTGTTTTCTTTTATAGTTGATCTTTAGCTTCAAAGCATTATGATCAGAGAATATGACTGGTATGATTTCAACCTTCTTCTATTTGTTGAGATATCTCTGTTTCTTAGTGTGTGGTTGATCCTTTAGAATGTTCCATGTGCACTAGAGACAAATGTATAAGCAGTTATTTGGGGATGAAAATCTCTGTAAAGGTCAATTATGTTCACTTTGTCTAATGTGTCATTTAAGGATGTTATTTCTTTATCTATCCTCTGTTTGGACAATCTGTCCATATCTAACAATGGGATATTTAGATCCCCAGTATTATAGTGAACTTGTTTGTTTCTCCCTTTAGTTTTGTTAGCAGTTGCTTAATATATTTAGGGGTTTCCTGATTGGGAGCACAGATATTAATAAGTGTTATGTCTTCTTGGTGTATGTTTCCACTTATCATTATGAAGTGTCCCTCAATATCTTTCTTTACTTTTTTAAATTTGAAATCTATTTCATCCAATATAAGTACCAGTACTTCAGGTTTCTCTGAATGTCATTTGCTTGAAATATCATTCTTTACCCTTTCACATTGAGTCTATATTTGTCTTTGGAACTGAGATGTCCCTCCCAGAGGCAGCATATCACTGGGTTTTGTTTTTGGATATAATCTGTAACTCTATGTTTTTTTATTGATGAGTTCAGTTTATTTACATTTAGGATGATTATTGAAATATGAGGTTTTCCTATAGCCATTTTCCTATAGCCATCTATTACTTTCTGTAGCTCAGTGTTTCCATTGCTTCCGTGTCCTTGTGTTTCTTTTGGGGGGGGGCGGGGATGGAGTGTGGGTTTTCCCTCTAGTTTCTTATTTTATATTATATACTTCTGTCCTGGATTTTTGTCATGTGGTTACCATTATGAATATGTAGAAGATACACACACACACACACACACACACACACACACACACACACACACACACACACTAGTTCCTTCTTTTCTGTGCACGCCTGATCTCCATTCCCTTTGTGAATTTGGATCTTTGAATCCTCCTCTTTTCTGTTATTGTTGCCTCAATTTATTCCTATTTATGCTGAATGTTCATTATTATCTTGCTATAGGGAATCTCATCTCTTCTTATTTTTTAAGTTTAAAGTGCCATATTCTTAAAACGGTTTACACTCCTCTGTTTCCACCTTCTCGTTAATCACCTTACTAATAGTTATGTACGCTTTTGTTATTTTTTTTAGATGAGTTGACACCTTTCAGTATTTCCTGTAATTCCAACCCCATATTGGAGAATTCCTTCAATTTTTGTATGTCTGGAAAGGTCTTTATTTGTCCTTCATATCTAAAGGAGAACTTATCTGGATACATTATTCTTGGTTGGTAATTCCTTTCATTTAATGATTCAAATATTTGATTCTACTCCTGTCTGACTTGTAGAACACCAACTGAGAAGACCAACACTAATCTAATGCGGTTTCCTTTATAGGTTACTTTCTTCATTTCCCTTATGGCCCTGAGAATTCTTTGTCATCGTTTATGATAATTTCAATACAATGTGTCTTGGTGAAGGCCTTTTTGGATTGAGATAATTGGGTATTCTATTGACCTTTTGAATTACAAGCCCCAGCTCATTCCTTAGGTTTAGGAAATTCTCGTCAACTATTTGTCTGAAAATGCTTTTGATCCCTACTCCTTTTCCTCCCCATCATGGATACACATAAGTTTTATGTTTCCTTTCCTGATAGTATCAGCTAGTTCTTGTATTTCTCTTTTATTATTTTTCATTCTTCAGTTTCTCTCTTTTGATTTATTTCTAGATTTCTGTCTTTGATATCACTGATTCATTACTCCATTTGGTCAACTCTAGTTCCCAAGCTTGTTACTTTGTTTTCATCTCTTTCAGTGTGTTCTTAATATCCAAAAGTCTATTTGGTTCTCTTTGAGGATTTCAAGCTCCTTGCTAAAAAACTGATTCTGCTAATCTAGTTGTTTTTCAATTCCTGGAATTGTTGATTTGAGTTATTTTGGGGTTTCACTAAGCTTTTTCAGAAGTAACATCCTGAATTCTCTGTCATTTAAGTTGTATATTTTTATGTCTGTAAGCTTATTTTCTGGAGATTTTTCTCTTTCTTTCTGAGCTCCCTTGTCATCTTGGTTATTCATGGTGTTTATTGGACTATTTCTTCCCCTGGGCATTAATGAAAGCGTATCCTGCCTATTTTCTAGAATGAAGTTTTATTATGTAAATGTCTTCCTTTAGCCTGTTGCTAAGAAGGTATTTTTCTTTTGATTTCATGTAGGTGGCATCTAAGCCTATTGGATTCTTGCTCTATATAAAATCTTAAAAGTGCCCTCTTTTTTCTTATAACTATTTAATTATGTTTGCTACTCTGAGATTCAGTCCCTGTAAGTGTTAGTGACAGTTTTGGTAGCATTTGCTTAGCTTCCCCTGGGGTTCCGCAGTGTTTGGTCTTGGAGGATATGGGAGGTAGAGCTCTCTATAGTGGGGGATGGGAGCCGTGGCTCAGCCTTGTGTTTTGCAACTGATAATAATCTACTCTTACTTCTCTGCCATCTTTACTTCTCGCCATCCCCAGTTCTCTACTTTCTGCCCTGATCACTGGCCATTACTGCTTTGTGGAGCTCACAGCTCTCTTAGGCAGGGTTGTTGAGGGAATCCACAGCGCCTTCTCCCCTCCCTCTTCTCCTCTCCTAGGGAGCTCTGGCTGAGTGAGGCAGCTTCTTTGTTGCTCCCAGTTTATTGCCCAACTCCTGGTGTTCTGACCTGTGGTAGCTCTTATTCACATATTCCACAATCAGGTGTGTTAGTGTGCTGGTTGGTTGTTTTTTGTTGAGTTTTAGATGTTCAGCTTATTGTTGTTTCAAGGGTAGAGATCTGGGGACATCTCTCACTCCACCATGTTTCTGACCCAGAATTCCCAATATATGTTTCTTAAATAGAGAACATGATTGAGGCAGAAAAAAAATGGTATAGATGATAGAGGCTCTGATCATCCCTCTGACAACCAAATCAAACTTGTGACAGAAACAAATAGCAAACAACAAGGAAAAATTGCCTGGGATCTAGATGAACAAGCCATACAACTAGGGAGATATCTAAGAAATTACACTGTGATGGCAGAAGGTAGGTCAGGGCGAGGATGCCAGGCTACCCAGTCCTGAGTGGCTGAGAGGGATAGAGTCTGTGGCAGCTGCAGAAACCTCTTAAAGGGGCTGTGTCTGCAAATGGACTTTTGTGGTGACAGATCTGCTTGCTCTGAGCACCAGTGCCGGTTTGGCTGTGCAGGGGGCACCATGGAGTTACAGGGGGACATTGAGTTGTCAGGAGTGAGGGTCAATGTGAGACTCACTCTGTACAGAAGGGCCAGCAGCATCCATTGTTCCTCTGTTGTGTCATCCCCGCATCCCAGTGCATGGACTCAGTGTTGCCATAGTGGAGACGTCATCAAACTGGGTAACAGAGGCCCAACACCCAAAAGATTCCCTGAAACTCTGCCTTCCCCAATTCATGGCCTCACCCAAGCGCCATCCAGGAATATCCTCGTCCAATCAGGTGCTTCTTGCTGAGTAGCACCTAGACTCACACTGGTGTTTGCTAGCCTCGATTTTTGGTGTGACCTTTTGAGGCAACTATAAAAACAGTATCTATGGATTGCTTGCAGATTCTTAACAGGTGGCCCCAGAGGGGCACAGGCTTGGGCTAAATTTGGCTTATAGTTGAACCCCTCTCAGGACTGTGCCACTGGACACCTACTACACAAATTCATACTAATAAGACCGGAAGACTCTGGAGTTTTCCTTTGTACATAAAAACACACAGAAAGGCAGCCGAAATGAGAAGACAAAGTAGCAGAAACCATATGAGAGAACAGAACAAAGATTCAGAAATAATGGAGTCCATCAGTCTAACAGATACAAAATGCTGGTTATAAACATTCTCAATGAACTTATGGGAAGTGTTGATGAATTCAGTGACAACTTTAATAAAGAGATAAAAAAAAACATAAAACTGGAAATAAAAATTATAAAAGGGAACCAGTCGGAAATGAAGAGCACATTATTGAGATGAGAAGTATAATAAATGGAATAAACAAAGTGAATAAGGAAGAGAATTAAATGACCTACATAGAAGATGAGAAAGCCAAAGATACTCAATCAGAATGGCAAGAAAAAAGAAGCCAAGACTATATTAAGAATTTTAGTAGCCTATGGGACAAAATTAAAGGTAAAAATATCCATGTCATAGAAGTACCTAAAGGAAAACAAGATGTTTAAGAGCTATTTGAAGAAATAACAATGTAAAACTACCCTAACTTGGTGAAGGAAACAGACATAAAACCCCAAGAAGCTCAGAGAGTTCCAAAAACCAGGAACCCAAAGAGGCCCAGACAAAGACACATCATCATTAAAATGGCAAAGGTTAAATACAAAGAGAGAATCTTAAAACAGCAAGAGAAAAGCAGTTAATTACCTACAAGGAATTAACTGGAAGTTGATTTCTCAAAAGAAACTATGCAGGATAGGAAGGCTTGGCACAAAATATTCATGTAATGAAAATCCAGGATCTACAACCAAGAATACTTTATCCAGCAAAGCTATCATTTATAGTTGAAAGACAGATAAAGAGCTAAAGGAATTTATCACCAAGCCAGTATTATAGGAAATGTTGGAGGGATTTCATTAAAAAGAAAAAACATGTATCAAAAACAGGGATAAAGAAGGATAGCAACTACATTGTTATCAATGAGTAACTCAAATGGAAAAAAAAAAAAGTACTCCAGATAGAGTGACTGAATGGATAAGAAAACAAGATCCCTATATATGCTGCCTACAAGAGACTCACTTCAGATTAAAAGACACACACAGACTAAAAGGAAGGGGATAGAAAAATATATTGCCTTGATGGACCTAGAGGGTATTGTGCTGAATGAAATGGGTTGGATAAAGAAATACAAATAGCATATGGTTTCATGTACATGTAGAATCTAAAGAACAAAATCAACAACAGCAACAACAACAACAACAGAAAAAGCAGAAATAAACTCATAGATACAGAGAATATTTTGAGGGATGCTGGATGAGAGGTCATTTGGGGGGACATTGAAATCTAAAGTACATGTGGAATCTAAAGAACAAAATAAACAACAACAACTAAAGCAGAAATAAACTCATAGATACAAAGAATATTTAGAGAGATAATAGATGGGAGGCAGTTTGGGGGGACAATAAAAAAAGACAAAGAGGTACAAATTGATAGTCACAGAATAGACATGGAGATGTATAGTATAGCATGGAGAAGATGGTTAATATTGTTGTGATAAATATGTAAGGGAGAAAAGGGGTACTAGATTTAATGAAGTGATCACTTTGCAAATTATGTTGATCTCTGATCACTATGCTATACAATTGAAACTGGTATGTTATTGTATGTCAACTATAAATGATAAAAAAATCTCATTGAATTGTATAGTGTAAATACAAGCAACTAATTGTCTATAATATTTCAATAAAGACAAAAAAAGAGAGAAAGAGAACATGATTAACCCAGTTTTCCCTATTGGGCCACAATTGTTCATGAGTTCTTTTTACTTGTAGGCTTCTAATAATTTTAGGG
The DNA here is from genome assembly GCA_028627145.1 of Eidolon dupreanum. Taxonomy (NCBI): domain Eukaryota; kingdom Metazoa; phylum Chordata; class Mammalia; order Chiroptera; family Pteropodidae; genus Eidolon; species Eidolon dupreanum. Next base: position 51,033,620 of record CM053505.1, on the reverse strand, counting down.
ACTAGCTTTTCCATTTGTAGTCTAATCTTCCATTGCTGAGTGTTGGTTGCAGATAAATATGAAGTGGAACATCATGTGGGCAGAACATAATCCAGAAACAACTGGGGGCAATTTCCCTTACTAGGAGAATGGGTTTGACCTTGTAGGTACTATGATTGATTAACTGAGGATATCTGTGAATTAAATAAGTTAACACAGATAAATCAATTCTGTTTCTTAAATGATTCTGGGTTCTTTTCCTTTTCATTCTGATCAAGAATGTCTTAGTTTACACATTGTTCTCATCTCTTATCTGGTCCTTTGCTAACTTGCTGTACTGTCTCTGGTCTCTTCTCCATTCTAAACTATCTTCCACACTGATTTTGGAATAGTCTTTCTAAAACACATTAAATCGCATGGCACTTCAATTCCCATATGTAGAACCATCCCTGTGCCCTTGGGATGAAGCCCACTTGATTGTGGTGCATAATCTTTTTAATATGTTGCTGTATTCACCTTGCTAGTATTTTATTTAGGATTTTTGCATCTGTGCTCATGGGAGATATTTGTCTGTAGTTTTCTTGTGTGTGTGTGTGTGTGTGTGTGTGTGTGTGTGTGTGTGTGTGTTATGTCTACAAGGTTTTGGTATCAGAGTAATAGTGGCCTCATAAAAAGAGTTGGGAAGTATTGTGCCTTTTCAATTTTTTGAAAGAGCTTGAAAAGAATAGCTATTAAATTTTCTTTGAATGTTTGGTAGAATTCACCAGTGAGGCCATCTGGTCCCA
>CM053505.1:50801905-51032356 GCA_028627145.1 Eidolon dupreanum | reverse complement strand
TTTTTTTTTTGTCATTTTGTTTTAAGTGAGCTGACCCCTTCCAGTACTTCCTGTAGTGCAGGCCTTGTAGTGGAGAATTCCCTCAATTTTTTTATGTCTCCTTCATACCTAATGAGAGCTTAGCTGGATACATTATTCTAGGCTGGTAGTTCCTTTCACTTAATAGTTAAATATTTGGTTTCATTCCTTTCTGACTTGTAAGATTTGCGCTGAGAAGTACGAGAATAATCTAATATGTTTTCCTTTATAAGTTACCGTTTTTTTTTTCTCCCTGGCTGCCCTGAGAATTTTGTCTTTGTCATTGATTTATGATAATTTTAATACAATATGTCTTGGTGAAGGCCGTTTTGGGTTGAGATAATTGTGTGTTCTTTTGACTTATTGAATTCCAAGCTCCAACTCATTCTTTAGATTTGGGAAATTCTTGTCCAGTATTTGTCTGAAAATGCTTTCTAGTCCCTGCTCCTTTTCCTCACTTTTGATAATGCCCATTATTCTCATGTTTCCTCTTCTGATGGCATCAGCTAATTCTTGAATTTCTTTTTCATTATTTTTCATTCTTTAGTTCTTTCTTCTTCCTTCTGATTTACTTCTAGATTTCTGTCTTCGATATCACTGATCCTTTTCTCCATTTGATCGACTCTATTTCCCATGACTTCTATTTCATTTTTCATCTCTTGCAGTTTTTTTTTTTTTCATTTCCAGAAGTTCTATTTGGTTCTTTTTGAGGGGTTCAGTCTCCTTGCTCTGCTCATCTGTGTGTTTTTTTTTTTTTTAATTCCTGAAATTGTTGCTATGACTCATTTCAGAATTCACTGAGGTTTTTCAGAAATACCATCCTGAATTCTCTGTCTTTTAAATTACATATTTATATATCTGTAGGCTTATTTTCTAGATTTTTCTTTTTCTTTCTGACATACCTTGTCACCTTGATTGTTTGTTGTGTTCAATGGAATATTTCTCCACCTGGGCATTAATGAAAATGTATTCTGTTGTTTTTCCAGAAATAAAATTTATTATATAAAGGTCTCTCTTTAGCCTGCTGCAAAGAAGACACTTTTCTTTTGGTTTCTAGTAAGTGATTTCTCAGCCTCTCGTATCCCTGTTGTATATAAAGCTTTAAATTTTTTTTAAATTTTCTAATAGATATGTAATCATGCCCGCTGCCCTCAGTTTCAGTTACTTTCAGTGTTAGCAACAGTTTCAGTATTGTTTGTTCTGATTCCCCTGGGCTCCATGGTGTTTGTTCTCAGAGGGTATGGGGAAAAAACCCTCTGGGTTGGGGCTTGGGGTTTGTGTCTCAGCTCCGTTTTTGCAATCGTGGTTGGTAAAAGTCAACTGTTGTTTTTCTGCCATCTTGATTCTCTGTCTTCTGCTCTGATAACTGCACCTTGCCACCAGCTGTGGGGAGCTCACAGCTTTACCAGGCAAGGTTATTTAGGGAACTTGCCACTCCTTCTCCCTCCCTCTCCTTACAGGGGGCTGAGAGGCTGCAAGGGGCAGCATCTTTATTTCTCCCCAGTCCACCCCCTGACACCTGAGGTTCAGATCCCATGCTTAGATATGGTGGTGTGCAGTTTGGATATTTTTTGTTGAATTTTAGATGTTCAGTCAGTTTATTGTTTCAAGGGGGGAGATCTGGGGATGTTTCTCCCTCTGCCATGTTTCCAAAGATCTCCGTCTTATATTTATGAGTTATTTTGAGCTAAAAGCAATTAAGAAGCAGCAAAAGCAAGATAATCTCTCTCTCTCTCTCTCTCTCTCTCTCTCTCTCTCTCTCTCTCTCTCTTTTCTCTCTCCCTCGCTTCGTTTCCACCTGAAGGCAAGCTATAAATTTTTCTTTACTGGAGCCAACTCCAGACTCTCATCAACCCAAAGATAACACCAGAGGAATCTGCAAACAAATGTCACTCATTTAATTTCTCCCCATATATTTACCTTCTCACAGTCTGCAGCTCTTGCAAGCTTTAAATCAATTTGTTTTCTTCTGTTATTTCCATAGAAATGTATTGTTCTTTGTTTAAAGCGGTTTATAAGTTCAAGTTTAGTCAGCCTTTTAAGTTACTTATTCTGAGTTTCTTCCATGTATATAGATGATAGATGGATTAGGTAGGTAGGTAGATAGATAGATAGATAGATAGATAGATAGATGGATAGATAGATAGATAATAGATAGATAAATAGATAGAGATAGATGGATGGATGGATGGATGGATGGATGGATGGGTGGGTGGACAGATGGAAAGTCAGACAGACAGGGATAAATAGAGGATTAAGCAAGATCTGCTTTTGTCAGTCTCTATTCTGCAACCAAATACATCTCTTCATATAATTTTAGACAATTAAAAAATTATAAAACACAGAAACTATTGCTTTTTTGTAGAAGGCTGCACTTAATTTTTAGTGTATTTCAAAGGATATGGGGTAAATAAATTTTTTAAAGCTTTCTTCTGTTTTCTCCATGAAACATCTTGTTTGGTCAATTTGACCAAAATTGCTAAAATGAATTATCTCTTTTGAGCTGCTAACATACTGACATATCCACTGATTTTAATTATGTGTTTTATTCTAGGTCACACAAACTGGTAACTATAATTTGGTAGAGTGGATTTCCTTTCTGATTCACCACAGTCCTCATAATTATTTAATGTCTTCCACTAAAATAGCTTCACATAATTATACTTTGTGCTTGTTGTCTGATGAGTTTGCTACACCTTGTCTAAGTGAATCAGTATTGTAATTGGATGTAAATTCTTTTCAAATACATATAAATTTATTTTTTATATCCTGCCCTGAAATAATCACCTGACTAGGGCAGGTGGAGGCTTTAAGGGTATTTGTGACACACAGGTAATGATGGGGTTGCATATTATTTCTTGGAAGCTTAGAGACTTTTTCCAGAAATGGAAATAAATGACTGTTGATTGCTAACTAAGTACAGTAAATGGGTAGGATGAATTATTTTCCAACAAGTATATGTGTGTGCTTTGGGGTGGAGTGTTGCATGTCAATTCCAAAAAAGGAAAGGGTTAGGACTTGGCAGGCCCCCTATTGCTATGTGACTGAGAAGACTGTTCCCAAAATGAGAGGGTTTTGGAAAATTTCATTATGCAGCTTCTGCAGCTTTCTTATTTAAAAAGGCTGCTAATACCAGCCTGAGATATAGAACCCCTTCAAGATCTCTAATTGACTTCTTCATATAATTGTTTTGGTCAGTTCCCAGGATAGCTAAACATAAGTATACATAAATATTTCCTCATGCTTTGCTGTTAGCTACAGGAGTAGAGCTCTACAGCTACTATTCATAATGCAGGAGTAGACTCTGAGGCTTATGGCTAAGAAAATAAGTGTATTAGGACACTCTCCAAAACAAAATATTTGTCTATTGGGGCATTAACATTTTTAAATCACACACACACACAAAATGCAAAATTTGAGATTACTGTTATTTTTAACATTCTTAGTTCAAATTCTTAGATGCGACATTTTTATATACGAAATACTTTTGCTTTTCTTTTCTTGTTCAGAGAATACCTCAGTCATGGTGGATATTTTTCCCAACTTTAGATGTAAATAAAGACATAGATGGGAAAAGTCCATGTAGATATAGAAAGAAACATACACAGAGTCAACTCTGTAAGCTTTTGTTACTTAAAAAAAAAAAAAACTAAAGTAGATCAAAATGGTTTAAAAGATTTGTTTGCTTCTAAACAGCCTCAAAAATGAAGAGATTATAGATGATGAATACTTGTTTGCCCTTTTAGCCATAGTGAATAAACTGCACAATAAACAAGCAAAAATCTGTGGATGTAGTTCCAGGGTCCTCCAATCTGTTAACTTCTGATTCCTTGTTCTTCCTCTATGCTTTAGAATAAATGACACTGCTGAGAAAGAGCATTATAACTGCTTGAGATAATTTTAAAGCAATAGAATTTAAATATTTCTAACTTGTTTTATTATGAGACTATTGCCCAGTCCCCCAGAATTGACCAAACTGAAAAGAAAGGAATATCCATTTTCAAAGTTCAACCAAACTATTTTTACTTCCAAATAAAAAATAGTCTCTACAAAATCTTAGGCTTACTAAAAATAAATGTTTAAGAGTGAGAGGAAAGTATTTTAATGGATATAAATTTTTTCCTATGTAAGATGCATAAGTCCATTATGCCACTGTACAACACAGTGCCTATAATTAGCAATACTGTATTGTACACTTAAAATTTTGCTATAAGAGTATATTCCATAGTAAGTGTTATTACCAAACAACAAAAACTGAAAGTGTATCTACAAAATTGTACATTCTACAAAAATTTATAAGGTCTTTCTTAGATGTATTATAAATATAAGGCAATGAAAAAGTTAATTCTAGGAGAAAAGAATATGATAAAGTTCTATGTTTTCATTTATGATTTTTGTGCTTCAAATAAATTATTATTTGGTTTGAATAATAGTTTGCATTTTTTTCACTGAAAAGGATTAAATATGTTTGCCTTAGCTAATTTTATTTTTCGTGTCTTTAGATATAATGCAAATAAGACAATTTATCTAGCAACCAGAATAAATAAATGAAAAACAAAAGTTTAAGGGATGAAATCCAAATATGGCGATATCTAACAAAATGTAAAGAGCTACTTACAAAACAATCTTGACAAAATTTATCTTTGTCAATATTTTTTTCATATAAACCAACAATTAGTTTTACTTTTCCTTTTGAAATCAGTTCTACAAAAGATGAGGCAAATATAGAAGGAGTAACCCAATTATTACATGTTCATTTGTTACTACTAATGCATTGATGCATAGATAAAGAAAATAAATAATTAATTGACTAAAATGAAGCCTTTTACTTAATTGGTTTGAAGGTGCATTGTTTCAACTATTACTACATAACAAATCACCCTAAGCTTAATGATACCAAAAAAATGTTATTATTAAATTATTATTATTATTATCATTTATGGTTCAGAGGGTTGATTTAATTCAGATAGACAATTCTTTTTGTCAGTTTCCCAGTTTACAATCCGTTGGTGACTTGGGCTTGAATCAATTAGGTTTCCTCATTCACATGTATGACAACTGATGCTAGCTGCTGCCTGGGACTTCAATGATGGCTGTCAGCTGAAGAATCTGGACATGGCTTCTTCATGTGGCCTGAGCTTACTTACAGCCTGGCAGCTGCTTTGAACTTTGTGTAACGTCACTTACACTACATGTAACAACACCTCCACTGAGGCCATTAACATTATTTCCAACAGGTCAGTAACAAAAGCCTGGCCAATTCAAGAAGATAGAATACAGGATCTGCCTCTTGATATGGTAGTTGTGAGAATCTGAAAGAGCACGTGGAAATGTAAATATTGTTGCAGTCATTGTTAGAAAATACAATCTGCTATAAGCATCTAAAGAAAGTAACATAAGAGAGTAATTAAGTACAGTCCAGTCTCTGACGCTTATATAAGTATGAGCTTAGGTAGATAAATAGTTCTACTTTTCTGAGGCATGGTCTCTCTTCTGGGAAAATAACCCCTAATTTGTAGAAATAATGTGAAGATTAAATGGTTAATGCATATAAAGTTCTTGGCACATTGTGGAGGCTTAATAAATATTAACAGTTACAATTATTATTATTATGTCACTATTATTATTATTATTATTATTACATGATATAGAGCCACTCTATCCAATAGCATTTTCTTCATTGATAAAAATGTTCTATATTTTCACTGTCCAATATGATATCCCCTAGCAACATATAGCTATCGAATTCTTGAAAGGCAATTAATGCACTTTATAAACTGAATTTTAAAATTTTATTAAAATTAAAATCGTCACTGTTGAGAGATTATTTTCAATTGTTTCTTGAGTTTCTACATATTAATGATGCAGTCTCTTGTTCTGAACTAACTTTTCAAGGCTGTTTGTATAGAGAACAGCCTTGGAAGACAGAAGTAGTGTCTCTCTCCAGGGGAAAGGGCAGGCATAATTAGAGTCCATTATAAAAGATTTGAGTTCCTAAAGCTAAAAGTGCATTTCCTGTAATGCATCTTATTGTGTGTGCAGGTTTCAGATGCCTTTCTTTATATCATCCTATTGGAATCGAGGCTCAGGAAAACAGTTCAAAAAGGTTATAATCTGGATACTTTTATTGCTCTGAATGATAAATTATCTTTTGTCTCAGGTCCAGGAGTTTGAGGAGGCTGAATAATATTCTATTGTATGTATTTATCACATTTCCTTTATTCATTTATCCATTGACATTTATTTCCTTGCCTTGCTTATTATGAATAATGCTGCAGTAAGCATGGGAGTGCATATATTTCTTTGAGATCCTCATTTCAATTATTTAGAATAAGTCCTTAGAAATAAGTTTGTATTTGAGTTCACCGATTCTTTTTTCTGCCTGATCAAGTATGTTATTAAAACACTCAGTTTTTCAGTTTAATTATTATGTGCTCCAGCTCTAGAAATTTTTTTATAGTTTCTCTTTGTTGATATTACCCTTTATTTATGCATTGCTTTCCTAATTTTGTTTAATTGTTTGGGTTTTCTTATAACTCACTGAGCTTCTTTAAGGTGATTATTTTGAATTCTTTGTCAAACAATTTATAGAACTGCATTGTTGTTGTTGTTCCTTTGATTATCTCATGTTTCCCTGACTCGTTGTGTTTCTTGATGCTTTGCTTTGATATCTGTGCAGTTGAAGAAACAACCACCTCTTCAAGGCTCTGACATAAAAAGACCTTCACCAATCAGCCTAGCTAGAGTTCCTAGGAGCCTCTCAAACATTTTCTATGGATGTATGTTTTCTGCTCTTTGGAAGGATTGTAAATTAGAGTGATTTACTGCTTTTTTCTTGTTCTTGTTCTTCTTGTTCTTGTTCTTGTTCTCCTTCTTGTTCTCCTCCTCCTCCTCCTCCTCCTTCTTCTTTTTCTTCTTCTTCTTCTTCTTCTTCTTCTTCTTCTTCTTCTTCTTCTTCTTCTTCTTCTTCTTCTTCTTCTTCTTCTTCTCCTCCTCCTCCTCCTCCTCCTCCTCCTCCTCCTCCTCCTTCTCCTTCTTCTTCTTCTTCTTCTTCTTCTTCTTCTTCTTCTTCTTCTTCTTCTTCTTCTTCTTCTTCTTCTTCTTCTTCTTTTTCAAGAGCCTATAATCTCATGCTCCTTCTGGTGGCTGACTGTTACATTATATGCTAGGACATTGGAGACGTGCTCCATTCCTCTCTCTCAATCCCTGTGAAGCCTTGAAATCTGCTTTTTCTCCCAATTTTTCAGAGCAGTGCCAGGCTTAACAAGCCATTCTTTCTTTTAACTTTTTTTTTAATTGCCTCCACAAAACTATATTGGTTCTATCAAGGGTCTGAGTGAGGTGAAACAGAAACTAGCTCCTTGGATACACATAGTGGAAGACCAGGAAATTGAAAGGCATTCTCCACTCCACTCCCTTCCTCCCAAGGGAGAAACTTCAGGTTCTGCATTTTATTGCAATCTTACAGAGCCACGCCAGCCACAGAGGCTGTCTGCACCTTTCCTTTTATTTTTAACTGCCCCTTGGCATTTGAACTGCATTAGTTTTATCAGCACTCCATATGAGGCAAAACAGAAACCAACTTCTCAGGCAATGCACGTAAAGACCAAGACGTTTGAGACATGTCCTATTCTCTTTCTTCTCAGTGAAGAAGTTGCAGGCCAAGATGATCTTTCCATTCTGAGCTATACTGGCTTGAAGTAAGGCTGACTCAGGTAAAAGAAAATTACTCTCCTTTCTCATTTCAATGTGGCTACTCTCAGCTTTGTGCTCAAATGGAGTACTGCAAATTCCTTACTGGATTCTAGACTTCTCATAAAGGTATTTTGGTTCATATATCATTGTTAGATTGGTACTTCTGTGGGTGGAAAAGGGCTGGGATTTCCCATTCATTTTGTTGACATCACTCTCTTATTGTTTTACTTAATGATTTATATTCCAGTTTTCCTCAAAAGTCAGAATTTTTATACAATGTTAGTAAAAAATAAATAAATAAACCTGAAAACTACTTAGAAGCTCTGTTTAAGTTGATGTGGCTAATTCACTGGTAAGCTTAGTGAGAGCATTATTTGACTGAACTGACATTTGGCCATTATATAAGGGGATGCCCAAATGCTAGAACTCAGAAAATTTTACTCTGTGCTAGTTCAATCTCTTTGATTAGAAAAATTTCTTGTATCTGGAAAATAGACTTTGGTAGGTAGCACTTTTTATAGAGAATGGAGAGAAAATTAGAAATTTACTCTTCAGTATTCAGTCTTTCAATCAATTCCCTGTTTTTGGCCCAATGTTTTTTTCTAAAACTATCTTATCTAGTAAAAAGGTTGTTAGGTAGCTAGTGAGATATGAGTGGCAGGGAAACAAAGGAATAAGGGCCCAGCTCTGTAACCATAGAAACTTCCCTTGAAGACCTTGCTTAAGGACCTCCCAGAAATATCTCCCTTTTAGGGTTATAAATTACCCCAAATTCTAGAGCATGAAAACCATAAAAGCTGCTGGATTAAATCAACTACAAACTCATGCACAGAAAATGCTGCCATAACTTCATCACTGTTATATCATCATTATAATATCATGACTATGCATGGAAGTTTATGAATCTAATTATAACAGTCTGAATTCAGTATACGTGTATGCTCACTAGTGTCAATTATGTGTCAGTTGAAATTACTTCATTGACAATCCCCTAGGAATGCTTTTGGAACCACCCATCATGGCCAAAATATAAGGCAGACATTCCCACTTCTAGGTCCTTTTTGCCCTTCTGGGCCCCTCCTTTTGACTTTTTGCCCTTTTGGGCTATCCTCCCTTTTTGTAGGCTTTTGTGGCCTTTTTTTTTTTCATTTTGTAGCCATTTTGGCCCCTTTGTGTTGGTTACCATGCTGGGACCATGTGCTTTCTTGGGGCATTCTTTGTCTTTCTAAAATATGCTTTCAATAAAACTATTAAATCTCAATGAAATGTGATTCTTCACTGCATCCTTTGAGGAAGAACTGAGGAAAAATGCTAACTACACATCTGTGTCATCATTATCCCTTTCTCTTCCCCTTACCATTGGAGCAACACCAAACTCTGATAGGCCCCGATGGTTACAAGGCAAAATTAGATACTGCAGAACTCCAAAAGGCTGGGCACTTAGTAAGAGCACAGATGATGAAGTAGAAACTTGTTAACCTGTGAGAGAAATGGCAGGTTCTGTCTACAGATAGTTGAATAATTTCAAGTATAAAGGTGAGCATGGGCACTAAAATATAGTTTCTCATTTTAAATGGCCTTTAAATGTTTTTATAGGTTTTCAGGATTTGTTATGAAAGGGTTTTTTAAAAATTAAAAAAAAAAAGAATGAAAAGACAAAACCCTCACAGAAATGGAATTCCTGTTATGGAAGGAATGGTATAAGCATGTCCTATATAGTGAAGATAGACCTTGGAAAGGATGGCAGAACTGTTTTGTGTAAATGTAGATGAGTAAATTATAATTATAAAAGCACTAGCTACCATTATTGGTTGTCAAGCACTATGATTTGCATACTTCAAATAATTTAATCTCTACAATAACCCTCTGTTTTACTATAACACAAAAAGCTCTTAATACTGATATCTTTGTCTCCAGTATACTGAAATACAACTAATTTTACATCTAAAATAGAGTAAACGATTAACCAATAACAACATAAAATCCACTAAGATACATTAGTACATTCGTTCCATAGACTGAAGGCTTGGGGCAAAACAAAACCTAGACTTTATAAAAGTAGATTACTTCTAACCTGAGATTCCTATAGGCAGGTTATCTGCCTTTTTTCTTAATATAATTTTCGTACAAACCTAGTAATTAATCATAAGTGTAACAGACTAAATAAAGTCATTGTTGTTTTATGTATAGCATTTCCAGAAGGCTACACATTAGTCATTTGTTAAGTAGTCATTGAAAAACACCAAAAAATAATAAAAGTTACTTAATGTAGAAAGTTATCACATTATCATGGCAACTTGGATTGAAGTTTGGCTGAAAGTGTGGAACAGGATGCTTTGGAATATAACCCCTTGAGGTTCATCCTAGCACAATAACCTTTCAGTGTCAAGAAAACTGACTCTCTAGTCTGCATTTGATGCAAATTTTCCAATTTTCAAGGCATTCTCTTCATTTTAATTCATAAAGAATGCACTGTTAAGTGTTTCGTGTAAGAACCTGACTGGCACCGTGTAAAAGTATAGGTTAATGTGAAGAGTAATTCCTTTTGTTACACTTTCAATAGAATATTCAAAATATTCAATTTGAGTACAATTTGTATAATTTTAGCTTCTTCGAATATTTCAGATGCATTCATTTATTCTTGATTAGTGAATCAAGATCTGAAAAAGAATATATTTTATGACATATGGCATTAATAATGTATTACTTCACTCACAAATCCTTCTTTCAGGAAAGCAGTAGGAAACGTTCAGGGACAGTAATTCTCAAAGTCATAGATGTACTAATGCCAGGTAGCTACAGCATGTTATGAAGAGCAATCTTGGTGGATTTGATAAGAGAAGTTAGTGTTCTGACAAGTATGGCCATATAAAAATAACATTTTTCTATGTATTTAGAATAGAGTTCCCCCCCCCTCCAGGATTATCTAGGTAACACTACCTGTGTAAAATGTCTTCTAGATTATGGTTTCTTTTCACAGTACTCTCAGATACAATTTAATGTTGCTATACTTTCCTAATATTTTTAAAACATACTTGTGCTTCTATGACAGACCAGGCACACTAAATGGTAACAGCCAATCTGGTGTTCTTAGACACCTCAGTAAACAGCCAAAGGACATCTAAAGTAAGCACATTATGTTGAATTTCATCATTCAGATACGGACTCTCAACACATTGGGTCATGTGTACCATAAACCTAATGTGTCACTGAATATTTGTCAAAGTTTAAGTTTATTTTTGTTATAATGCACACTTTATGGCAAAATCTGTCAAAAGAAATACAGAGCTGAACAGTTGTGAGATACAATATAAGAAGGAAGAGGTATAACAAAACATCAAACTGTTATCAAAAAAAAATTTTTTATTCAGTGAAGCACTAGTAAAAGTTGCTTCAATTTTATAAGGAGTGAGGGCAAGTGAGTGAAAAACTATTATGATTTAACTAAAATGAACAGAGAAATTAATAGAGTGATAACTTGATCTTGTAGATCCTCTGAGAATTTATTACAATGTAGTAACGACTATTTTATAACTACTATTGACTATTGACTTTAATAGTTGTTTTGGTATTTTTTATTTCTACAAGTCTGTCACCCAAAATTTTAACATAACAACACATTTTGTGAAACTTCCTGATTAAAACTGAGCATATGTTTGTCTTCTTGTTCTCTTGAGCTAATACTACTATGTGACACATGAGTCTAAAAAAATTCTACTTATTCTTCAGTGAAGTTATTGGAAATTCAAGATTTAGATACTTAGAGAGTACCAAAAGAGAAGAATAATTCAATATATGAGAGCTTCCTTTAAAAATATACTAATCCATGCCAAATTTACAAGGAAAAAATATTTTCTTCAAAAGCAAGTAATAAATGGTAATAAATAAACAAATTGATTTTTACACTTATGATTTTTTTTCATAATGAGAAGCTTCAAACTTATGTAGTGAGAAATTTATAATAAAGCCACATGGTCTCATTACCAAACCTAAAAACTAGTCAAATTCTGTCTTATCTTATTTAATCTATACACCCACATGATCCTCTGCCCCCACCATACCAGAGATTATTTTGAAGAAAATTATATAATTATTTCATTTTATATTTAAGTATATACTTCTTTAAGTTGAGGAGTTTTAAAATACAACCACAATGAAATTGTTACACTTAACATTAACAATAATTCCCTAATATCATGAAATAGCCACTAAATGTTATCTATTAACTTCGTAGTCTTATAAATGTCATAAGACTTTTTTTTCATTCTCAAACTAATTTTTTTTTGAGTAACAGAATTATATATTCCATAGAAACCAATATATAAAACAAAAAGAGAGGGAGCTGTCTGGTTAGAAAGGCAGGGGAGGTGGAGGGAGGGGTGCACAGCCCTTCTGCTTAGCATTTCACACATTCTATAGACCACAGTTTGAAATTCACAGGCATATTCACGTCCCTTCCAGCTCTAACTTTCAACAATGTTCTTTCTCTTGGGAAGTTATAGCTCATCATGGATCTTTACAAACAGAATTAAACAGAAGGCAAATTATCATCTAAAAAGAGTCGATTCAGACACTGTTGTTTCAAGAAGGCAAATAGGAAAATGGCACCATGTTCACTGGAATCTTTCAGCCACTGAGTTTCGTTTTTCTGACACACACATATACATGTGTGTGTGTGTGTGTGTGTGTGTGTGTGTGTGTGTGTGTGTATAATGGTTGTCCTTAAAGGACTTGTGGTTTGGTTCTGAACCTCCTCATGTAGCCAAGCAGTATCCCTGAGGGCAAGAACAGCAAAGACCTCTGCTCAGAACCATTCTGATCTCATCCTCAAGAATTTGATCTCCAGTTCCAACTGTTCAGCCTGGACCTTGCCCTGGGTTACCAACTTCCAGTTTTCGGATCTTTTGCTGTTGCCAATAGAACGTCTGTAGTAGCTCATCCTCTGTCTTTGGTGGGGGGCATTTGAAGATGTCACAGCCGTTTGTAAGCCAGATTTTCTTCTCTTCCAGCCTATGTTCCTCCTCTACCTTGGCACCTTTTCTTCCAGCAGAGATAATGCCTCTGGTCATCTTCTGCAACCAGCTTTTCTGTCTGATTGAAGAGCTGGGATGAGGCAGGGATCATGGGCTTGGAGAAGGATCTGTTTGGGGATTAGAGGCTGGGGGCTCAGAAGCTCGGAGCCAGACCTACAGATACCAGGATTGGCCCTTTGTTCATCTCACTGAGCCACTCCCAGGCAGTAGAGAGGGCTGGACCCTTGCCCTAGGTAGGTAGATGTCCTCTTGCTAGGATTCCGACTGCCAAGGTACAATCATGGATAGGGGCTTGATGAGTTTCTTGGTTGTAATCAGCTTGTAGAAGTGTAAGATCTCACAGAAGGACACGTTGAGACTTCTCTGGCATGACACTGACCCCCTTTGGTGGGTGATAGGAGCAGTATTTCATCAGGTAGTTCAGGTGATGTTTGGGGGCACTCACCTCATAGTAGCAGATGTTCCGGTTTCCATTTTCCACCACACAGAGCATGTTGGTGTCTGCATCATAGAAGGTAAACATGCCTGAGGAGCCATCCAGGTCCTCCTCAGTGAGAGGCATAGAGAGGTTGTCCTGGTCCCACAGGGTCATCTGCCGGTTGTTCCATCGGGATGTGCCTATGGACAGCCACTTATTCAATTCCTCAGAAACAGCACTTTGTTGGCCTGGTACCCCTTCTAACTGTCTTCCTGGAGAATGGTCCCTGCTCAGAGGTGTCGAGAGCCTAAATCTAGTCGTCTTTACAGGTGGTGGCCAGCAGGCTGCCACTGGTGTTGAAAGACAGGGACAAGATCACATCTTGGTGGCAGTCAGTTGTCTTCACAGGGCTCATGATTATAGACTCCTTTGTATCTAGGTTCCAGACTATCACCTCATAGTTGTAGCAGATACTGAAGATTACTTTGGCAGCCATGGGGTGCCATTCAAACAGGACCACTCTGCCAGAGTGGACCACCAGCTCATTTCTACAGGCTGTGAAGTCCTTTATAGCAGCTGCTTGGGGATGTCTCAGATATTAATCGTGGCATCTTCAGAACAGGAAGCAATATCAAAATCATCAAAAGGTTTCATTTGATGTGTATGATGTTCTTTCAGTACCCATAAACCTTCTGGTAGCAAGGGTCCAATTTTCTGATCTGGTGCAGGGGGATGACAAAGAGTAACCCCACCAGTGTACTCAGTCAGGACTACAATAAAATGAGGGTTCACAGAACAAAACTGATTGTCATGGATGCTGTGGGTAATGGGCACCGAGTTGTGCTAGTTCTCCTTGCTTGCTGGTTTTCCAAAAACCTGGAGAACTCAGAGCTCCGGTACTGGGGGTGCCATGACATTTTGATGATAGCCACACAGGAGTCCCTGCACCAGAACTCTCACATTTTCCAAGACACTTTAAATTAAAAAGTTAGAACTCTTTGAGCTTACTTACTTCAAGGTTTGTTTTTAGTACAAAAAAAATTTCTAATGTTTTTTTTTTTTTTATTTTTAGCTCCTATGAACAGCTTATTTAAATGACCAGTGGGAAATATTTAGCTCAGTGGGGAGAAACAAACAAGCAAAGAAACAAAAATCTTTCTCTGACAGTGTAATGCTTAACAAAGAGATAATTGGAAAAGAAAAAGAAAAACTAAAGCACAATTTCTAAAGTATTTTTTTCTGTCATTTTATGATAAAGGCACAACAATGTCCACACCAGTATGAGTCATTTGAAAAATATTTGCTAAAGAAAGTAGATTTCCATTCGTTCCTTAATTTGCTAACATTATCCTTCACCAATTTCCACATATATCAGAATATAAATCCTAGACTTCCTACGACAAGAGACTGAAATAAAAATTCAAGCAGTATTGGGGCCAAACTAACAGCCCAGATGTTTTGAACTAACTTCACTCTGTCCAAGCTAGATTTAGTCCTCAAATTTAGTTATTTATTATATTCAATAATTTTTCCTTTTTTATTTCCCACCAAAGCTGAGAGCTGAGATTGTCAACTTTTGTAGAATTCATTTAAAGCAAATATACCTATAATTAGAAAATTAACAGAATGTTGAATTTTTTAAAAATTATGCACATACAACATTAGTTTCTGAACAGTCTGGTATGCTTTCAAATCTGTTTACACAAAGTATTTTTTCTACCGCTATTACACCCCACACCACATGCCCCACAAAATGCCCTCATATATTTAATGAGTCTTTACTATAGTAATTACTCCTTTTCAAATATTCTGATATTTCTTTGTAAAAAGAATTATTTATAAAGAATGAGGTGACATGTATTTTTATTTTTACATCATTTTTTAAATCTAATTTTTCATGTTTTATTTGACAAATTTATAGCCTTAGAAGGTTTATTTCTTCTTCATTGATTCATATGACACTAATGCAAAAATTCACTTCATATTCAATTATTTCCTTTGGTATTTTCCTTCCCATACAAGCAAGTAAATGACTGAGAAATCAACAGAATATTAGCTATATTTTATATATTTCTTCAATAAAAATCATTAAAAAATAAATAAAAATCCTTAAAACATCTCAAAGAAATTCCATAGTTTGTTCTACATGCTTTCAGATAAGTCTCTTCTTTTTAACCAAATCCATCTCCTTTTAAACCCTATTTATTTTTCAGATAAGAAGAAAGTGACTTATTTTTTGCTTATACGTAGAGGTACTTTACTTCATGTTATTTCTGTATAAGTGCATCATTCATATTATCATCTCTATTCATATATAAGGAAAATGAGGGCCAGAGCAAATGTCTGCAGCATAACCAGAAAATGAAACTACCATTGTCCTTAAGGCTTATGTTTCTTGTTAATTATATTCTTCTCACTTTTCATCCCACTATTCTACTTCCAAGAGAGAATATGAAATTAATTTTGCTTGAAAATTACAGCCTCTAAAGGTAATACCAAATTCAGAAAGGGTGCCTTATAAGGCAAAATCTCCCATTCCAAGTTTTTCATCTATAATAGTTTTTCTGATCTTTCTCAGCATCTAGGTTAAATGAGAAAAGGACAATATATATATATATATATATATATATATATATATATATATATATATATATATATATGCTGGGGAAATTTAGAAGTATTTAACTTTGATATTTGTAAATGTGATAAAATACATATTGTATAAAATTTACTATATTAACCAGTTTTAGGTGTACAGTTTAGTGGTATTAAGTACATTGACATTTTTGTGAAACCATCATCACCATCATCCCAAGAATTCTTTACATCATATAAAACTAAAACTTTGTGCTCATTAAATAAGATACCACTTCATATCAACTGGAATGGTAACTATGACAAAAGTAGAAAATAATAATGCTGGGGAAAATTTGGAGAAATTGGAATCATTGTGGTTTTGATTTGCATTCCTCTAATGAGTAGTAATGTTGAGCATCTTTTCATGTACTTATTGGTTATTTATATATCTTCTTTAGATAAATGTCTATTCCAGTACTTTAAATTGGATTGTTTGTTTGCTTGTTTTTTGGTGTAGAGTTATAGTTGTTCTTTATATACTCTTTTTTTTCAGCTTAATTGAAATATAATAGACAATTAGTCACTCATATTTACGTTGTACCATTCAATGACTTTTTAAATTACAGTTGGCATACAATAATATATTAGTTTCACTTGTACAGCATAGTGATTAAAGATCTATATAACTCACAAAGTTTTCATCCCACTAAATCTAGTACCTTCTTCCCCTTACATATTTACTATGCTGTTAACTATTTTCCTTATGCTATACTTTATATCTTCATGTCTATTTCATATTGATCTATCTGTACTTCTTAATCTCTTTGCCCTTTTTCACTGTCCCCCCAACTGCCCTCCCACCTAGTAACCATCAAAATATTATCTGTATCTATAAATTTATTTTCATTTTTGTTGTTTATTTTGTTCTTTAAATTTCACAAGTATATTTGTCTTTCTCTATCTGACTTCATTCATCACGATACCCTTTAGATCTATCAAAGAAATATCTTTTTCCATCCCTTTCATTTTAGACCATGTGTGTCTTTTCATCTGAAGTGAGTCTCTTATAGGCAACATATGTGGGTGTCTTGTTTTCTTATCCATTCAGTCACTCTATCTTTTGGTGGGAGTGCTTAATTCTTTTCCATTTGAGGTACTTGTTGATAGAAATGTAATTATTACCATTATCTTTACTCAAGTTTTTGATACACATTTTTTCTTCTTAAGGAAGTTCCTCCAACAATTCCTGTAATACTGGCTTGGTGATGATAAATTCCTTTAGCTTATTTTTTTTTCTGAGAAGCACTTTATTTGTCCTTGAACTAAATGATAGTTTTACTGGATAAAGTGTTCTTGGTTGTAGGACCTAGGTTTTCATCATGTTGAATATTTTGTGCCAAGCCCTTCTGTTCTGCATAGTTTCTTTTGAAAAATCAGCTGCCAGTCTTCTGGGTGCTCCCTTGTAGGTCTCACTGCTTTTCTCTTGCTGCTTTTAAGATTCTCTCTTTGTATTTAAACTGGGCATTTTAATTATGTTGTGCTTGGTGTGGGCCTCTTTTGGTTTCTCTCTTTTGAGACTCTCTGAGCTTCCTAGGGCTGTATGTCTATTTTCTTCACTGGGTTAGGGATGTTTTCCATTATTATTTCTTCAAATAGCTCTTCACCTTTTTGTTTTCATTCAGTTACCCACATGACATGGATATTGTTACATTTAACAGTGTTTCATAGGCTCCTTAAATTATTATTATAGTCTTGGCTTCTTTTTTCTTGCCATTCTGATTGAGTGTCCTTGGCTTCTCCATCCTCTGTATCAGTAGGATCAACAGAGGAACAATGGATACCTCCAATGCTTCTTCCCAGGAAAAGGCCTCGCCTCCAGCTCCCTGTAAGTCCCTGGTGCCCCCCCCCCCATGCAATCAACCCAGCACTGGTGCTTAGAGTGAGCAGGTCCATCATCATGAAAGTCTGCTCTCAAACACAGCCCCTTTAAGAGGCCTCTGTAACTGCCAGCTGTTGCTGCAGTAGCCTCTCTCACACTCAATCTCTTGGGACCGGCAGCCTTACTTCTTCGCCCCCTCCTATGTTCTACCATTGCAGAGTGATTTCTTCTTTCTCTCCCTAATTGTAGTGCTTCTGTTCATCAAGATCCCAGGTGACTTTGCTTGCTGTTTGCTCCATGTTTCTGTCACAACTTTGATGTGGTCACAAGAGGGATGAACAAAGCCTCTATCTTTTTCAGCCTATATATACGCTTGATAATACCCCTTATTACATATATGATTTGGAAATATTTTCTCACATTCTGTGTGTTGCATTTTCACTATGTTGTTGTGTCATTTGATGCACAAAAGTTTTTAATTTTGACAAAGTCCAATTTATTATTATTTTTCTTTTTTTTCTTCTGCTTTTGTTATCATAGCCATGAAATCATTATGATATGCAATGTCATAAATCCTCTCCCTTATGTTTTCTTCTGAAAGTTTTATAGTTTATCTATTACATTTAGTTATTTAATTCATTTTATCTTTATTGTGCAAATGGTATAAGGTAGAGTTTGAAATTTATTCTTTTGTATGGTTATTACAATGCCATTTGTCGAAAAGACTATATTGGCAATCGTGTCCAAAACTATTTGATCATATATGTGAAGGTTTATTTCTGGACTGTCTGTTCTATTCCATTGGTCTAACTATTTTTATATAGTGCAATACTGTTTTGATTATTGTAGTTCTGCAATAAGTTTTGAAATCAGAAAATGTCAAAATTCAACTTTTTCTTCTTCAAAGTTATTTAGGCTATTTGGGATCCCTAGAGAATCTCATTGAGATTTTTATAGAAATAAATTGAATATCTAGATCACTTTGGTCAGTATTGACATTTCAACAAATTGTCTTCCAATCCGTGAACATAGATGTCTTTCTATTTTTTGTGATTTCAATTACTTTTATGAACTGTTTTTAGCTTTCACTGTAGAAATCTTTTACTTCCTTAACTAGGTTTACTCCTAAGTACCTTTTTTTTATACTACTTTATATCAAATTGTTTTCTTAATTTCTTCCGTAGGCTGTTCATTCTTAGTGTATAGAAATGTAACTGATTTTTGTTTATTGACTTTATACTGCAACTTTGCTATATTTATTATTTTGACAGTATTGTGAGCTTTAGGATTTTCTACATACAAGATGATATTACCTACGAATGAAAATAATTTTACTGCTTCCTTTGTAATTTGTATGTCTTATTTCTTTTTCTTCCAAAATTACTCTATTTAGGACTTTCTGTGCAATATTGAATAAAAATTAAATAATCAGACATCCTTGTCCTGTTCCTGATATTAAAGAAAAAACTTTTAGTGTTTCAGTATTGAGTGTGATGTTAGCTTCACTCTTTCTATGTATGACCTTTGTTAAACTGCTATAGTTTTATTCTAGTCCTAGTTTTTGTGTATTTTAATCATGAAAGGGTGTTGAATACTATCAAATTATTTTCTGCATCAATTGAGATGATATAATTTTTTCTTCATTACGTTAATATGGTATATTTCATTGATTTTAATATGTTGAATCATCCCTGAATTCCAGGAATATATATCCTACTTGGTTTTAGTGTATAATCCTTTTAATATGCTCTTGATTTGGTTTATTAGTATTTCATTGTACATTTTTACATGAAGATTCAATAGGGATACTGGTCTATAGTTTTCCTTTCTTATACTACTCTTATCTGGTTTTGATATTATGGCAATGCCAGACTCATAGGTGAATTAGCATGTATTCCCTTCTCTTCAAATTTTTAAAAGAGATTAAGGAGAGTTGGTGTTCATTCTTTTTAAAACTGCTTGTGGAATTCACTGGTGAATTTGTATCCTTACCAATTATAGATTTGTTTAGGTTTTGTATTTCTTTATGAATCAGTCTTGGTAGATTGCATATTTCTAAGAATTTTTCCACTTCATTTAGATTATCCAATTAGATGGCTGATAAATGTTCATAATACTCTTTTATTATTCCTTTAATTTCTGTAAAATTTGTTGTAATATCTCCTGTTTCATTTTTGTTTTTAGTTATCTGGTTTTCTCTTTTTCTCTTTAGTCAATCTTGCTTAAGTTTTGTCAATTTCATTGATCCATTTGAGAAACCAACTCTTGGACTTATTCATTTTCTTTATTGTTTTTCTATTTTTTATTTATTTCTTCTCAAGTTTTTACTATTTCCTCCCTCTGATAGCTTTGGGTTTAGTCCCCCCAACCCCAGTACCTAAAGGTATAAATTTAGATTGTTAACTTGATATCTTTTATCTTTTTCAAATTTAAGTATTTGCACCTATAAAGTTTCCTCTTGGCACATAAGTCTTTGTATATCAAGTTTTTATTTTCATTTGTTTTAAGATACTTTCTAATTTCCCTTTTGATTTATTCTTTGACCTATTCGTTGTTTAAGACTATTATTTAATTTCCACATATTTGTGCATTTTCATTATTTCTTTCTTTTGATTTCTAATTCCATTTGAATTGGAAGAGATACTTTGTATAATTTCAATCTTTTTAAATTTATAAATAAGTGTTTTGTAGACTGAAATATTGTCTGTCCTAGATATCGTTCTATGTACATTTGAGAAAAATGTGTTCATGTGTTCTGCTACTGTTGTGGGGAGTTTCCTATATATGTCTGTTAGGTCTAGTTGGTCTATAGTGTTGTTAAAATTCATTTTCCTTATTAAAATTCTACCTGTTTTTCCTATCAGATATTGAATATCAATATTAAGTATTTAAATCTTCTATTATATTATAAACCTTTCTATTTTTTCAATTCTGTCAATGTTTGTTTCATACATTTAGGAGCTGTGATGGTTGATGCATATATATAATTGTTATATCTTTTTTTTTGAATTGACTCTTTTATCATGTAATATTCTGTGTTTCTTATAATAGTTTTTCAATTAAAGTCTATTTTTTTCTGGTACTAGTTTAGGCACCCCTGTTCTCTTTTGAATATCATTTTCATGGAATAGCTTTGTCCATTCTTTCATTTTTAACCTATATGTGTCCTTGGATCTGAAGTGATTATTGTGTATGTAACATACAGTTGGACTCTGTTTTTGTTTTTTAATTCATTCTTCCAATTTGTATTTTTTTTAATTGGGAAGTTTAATTTATTTACATTTAAAATAATTCCTAATAACTGAGGACAGAATTATTAGCATTTTGTTATTCGTTTTCTACATGTCTCATACATTTATGTCCCCCATTTTCTATTTTCTTCCTACTGTTCTACTTTGTATGTAGTTGATTTTTTTTGTAGTGACATGTTTTTATTATTTTCTTAATTCCTTTTTTGTATAGTCTATAGATATTTTCTTTGTGATTACCATGAAGATTACATGGAAAAGCCTAAAGTTATGATAACCTATCTTATTCTGATGACAGCCTAAAGACGATCAAACATACAAAAAATTATTCCTTTATATCTCTCCTGACCTTTATTTTATTGAAGTCACAAAACTGCATCTTAATATATTTTGTATTATTAATATAAATTAATAAATATTTTATTTATATGAATGTTCTTTATTTTTTATTTTTTAATTAATTCATTTATTTGGGGGTGACATAGATTAAAAAAGTCCAATAAATTTCAAGTGTACAATTTAACAGTAAGTAATATATACAATGTATTTTGTGTTCGCTACCTATAGTTAGATTTCTTTTCATCATCACATATTTAACCCACTTTACCATATATTTATTTTTCCCCACTCCCTGTTTCCTCTGATAAATACTAGTCTACTGTCCATGTCTATGAGTCTCTGTTTGTTTGTCATTTTTTTGTTGCTTTCAAATTTATAAACCACATATATGTGTTTGAATTATTTCATTAAACATGATTATTTAAAGATTTGTCCATGTTTTCACAAATGGCAGTTTCATCTCTCATTATAGCTGAATAATATTCCATTGTGTATATATACCAACTCTTCTTTTTCCAAATATCTATTATAGGACACTTCGGTTGCTTCCATGTCCTAGCTACTGTGAATAATGCTGCTATGAACATCGCTATACAAACATCTTGTTGGATATGGTCTTTTAAGTCTTTGGGGTAAATATTCAGTTGAGGGATTGCTGGATCATATGGTAAATCAATTCTTAGTTTTTTGAGAAACCTCCATATTTCTTTCCATTAGTGGCTATACCAATTTGGAGCTCCACTAGCAACGTATGAGGGTTCCTTTTTCTCCACATCCTGTCAAAAACTTATTATTACTTGTCCTGTTGATAATAGGTATTCTAACAGGTATGAGATGGTATTTCATTGTGCTTTTGGTTTTCATTTCCCTAACAGCTAGTGATGTTGAGCATTCTTTCATACATTTATTGGCCATTTGTACGTCTTCTTGGGAGAAGTGTCTGTTCAGGTCCTCTGCCCACTTTTTGATTGGATTGTTTGTTTTTGTTGTTGTTGTTGTTATTGTTGTTGTTGTTGAGGTGTATGAGTTCTTTGTATATTTTGGATATTTGACCTTTATCAGAGAACTGACTTGCAAATACATTTTCCCATTCAAATGATTCTTTCATTGCCTCGTTGACAGTTTCGTTTGCTGTGCAGAAGCTTTTTAGTTTGATATAGTCCCAATTGTTTATTTTTGCTTTTCCTTCCCTTGCCTTTGAGGTCAAATTCTTAAAATTCTTTTTAAGTCCAAAGTCCATGAGTTTAGTATTTATGCTTTCTTCTATGCAATTTATTGTTTCAGGTGTTCTATTTAAGTCCTTATCCATTTTTAGTTAATTTGGCGTATTGTGATAGATAACAGTCTAGTTTCATTCTTTTGCAGATAGCTTTCCAGTATTTCCAGTACCATTTATTGAAAAAGCTTCTCTTTCTCTATTGTATATTTTTTACTCCTTTTTCAAAAATTATTTGCCCATATAAACAAGGGTTTACTTCTGGTTCTGAATTCTGTAGCACTGGTCTGTGTGTCTGGTTTTTTGTTTTGTTTTTGTTTTTGTTTTTTTTGCCAATGTCATGACTTTTGGATTATTGTTGCTTTGTAGCACACACAATCTGAAGGTGAGCAGAGATGTACTTCCAGCCTTCTTCTTTTTTCTAAAGATGGCTTTGGCTATTCAAGTTCTTTTGTGCTTCCATACAAATCTGATGATGTTTTGTTCTATATCTTTAAAAAATGTTTCCATGAAGTTTTCCTTCAATCTGCAAAATGCTTTCAGTAATAAGATCATTTTTACTATGTCCATTTTTCCAATCCAAGAACACGGGATATATTTCCATTTCTTTGTATCTTCTTCAATTTCTTTTAATAGGGTCTTATAGTTTTCATTATGTAGGTTCTTAACATGTTTCAATAAGTTTATTCCTAGGTATTTTATTCTTATTGTTGCAATTGCAAAGGAATTTTTTTTCATTTCTTTTTCTGACAATTCATATTAAAATATAAGAATGCTATGGATTTTTGAATATTGATTTTGTATCCTAAAACTTTACTGTATTTGTTTATTATTTCTAGTAGTGTTTGTGTGGAGTCTTTAGGGTTTTCTATATAGTGAATCATGTCATTCACAAATAATAACAGTTTCACTTCTTCATTTCCTATTTGAAAGACTTATTTATTTCTCTTGCCTGATCACACTCACTAGGATCCCCAATGTTATACTGAATAACAGCGGTGATCATGGATGACCTTGTCTTGTTCTTGATCTTAGAGGAAAGTTTTTAGTTTTTCACTGTTAAATATGTTAGCTGAGAATTTGTTGTATATGGCCTTTATTATGTCGAGATGCTTTCCTTCTATATTTATTTCACAAAGTGTTTTGATCATAAATGGATACTATATCTTATCAAAGGCTTTTTCTGCATCTGTTGATATGATCATATGATTCTTATTCTTTATTTTGTTCATGTGGTGTATCACATTAATTGAATTACGTATGTTAAACTATCCCTGTGCCTGTGGGATGAAGCCCACTTGATTATGGTGTACAATCTTTCTCCTGTGTTGTTGTATTCAATTTGCTAGTGTCTTAATTAGGATTTTTGCATCTGTGTTCATGAGAGATATTGATCTGTAGTTTCCTTTTTGTGTTATCTTTATTGGTATCAGAGTAATATTGGTCTTATAAAATGGGTTAGGAAGTATTGCCTCCTCTTTGATTTTTTGAAAGAGTTTGAGGAGAAAAGGTATTAAATCTTTGAATGTTTGGTAGAATTCACTGGTGAAGCCATCTGGTCCTGGAATTTTACTTTTTGGTAGATTTTTGATGATTGTTTCAATTTTCATACTTCTAATCCATCTATTTATATTTTCACTTCTTGATTCACTCTAGGAAGGTTGTGTCTTTCTAAGAACTTGTCCATTTCTTCTAGGTTATTAACTTTGGTGTCGTATAGTTTTTCATAGTTCTCTTGTGTAATCCCTTTGACTTCTGTAGTATCTGTCATCATTCATCCTCTTTCATTCCAGATTTTATTTGTGTCCTTTCTCTTTTTTCTTTAGGAAGTCTAGCCAGGAGTTTGTTAATTTTATTAATCTTAAAGAACCAACTCTATTTTATGTTATTTTTTTTTTGTTCTCAATTTCATTTAATTCTGCTCTAATTTTGATTATTTCTTTCCTTCTTTCCTTCTGCTGATTTTAGGCTTCATTTGTTTTTTCTTTTTCTAGTTTTTTAAGATGATGTGTTAGGTTGTTTATTTGGGCTCATTCTTGTTTTTTGAGAAAGGTCTGTAACAACATAAATTTTCTTCTTATTATCACTTTAACCATGTCCCAAAAGTTTTGATATATTGTAGTATCATCATCATTGGTTTCTTTCAGTAACAATTCTCTTCTTATTGGTTAAGGGTTCAATACCTTCTTCTTGATAAGAATTGCATTCCTCTGCTTCTATCTGCCTGCTAGTCATCTTACGCATAGTTATGTATATTTTTTATCATTTTGTTTCAATCGTGCTAACCCCTTTCAGCTTTTTTCATAGTGGAGAATTCCTTCAACTTTTGTATGTTTGTATAAGTTTTTATTTCTTCTTCATATCCAAAGGAAAACTTTGCTGGATACACTATTTTTGGCTGGTAATTATTTTCATTTATTTGTTTGAATATTTAATTCTACTCTTTTCTTGCTTGTAAGGTTTGTATAAGAAGTCTCATGACAGTCTAATGGATTTTCCTTTATAGGACACCATCTTCTTTTCCTTCGCTGCCTTGAGAATTCTTTCTTTGTCATTATTTTTTTATAATTTTAATACAATACGTCTTAGAGTAAGCCATTAGGGATTGAGATAATTGGGTGTTCTATTGGCTTATTGGATTCAAACCTCCAGGTCATTCCTTAAATTTGTGAAATTCTTGTCAACAATTTGTCTGAATATGTTCTCTGATCTCTTCTTTTCTTCTTCTGGGATACCCACTATTCTTATGTTGCCAATTTTGATAGTATCAGCTAGTTCTTGTATTTCTCTTTCATTATTTTTCATTCTTTGATCTCTGTCCTCTTCCTTCTGAATCATTTCTAGATTTCTGTCTTCGATATCACTGATCCTTTCCTGATTCTTCCCTCCATCTGGTCAACTCTATTCCCTAAGTTTGCTATTTCACTCTTCATCTTTTAGTATATTCTTCATCTTTAGAAGTTCTATTTGGTTCTTTTTCAGGGTTTCAATTTCTTTGCTAAAAAGCTTATTTTGCTGGTATACTTTTTCTAAGTTCTTGGATTTGTTGATCTAAACTTTCTTGTATCTCTGAGTTTTTTCAGAAGTGCAATTCTGAATTCTTTGTCATTGAAGTCTCATATTTTTATGTCTTTAAGCTTATTTTCTGGAGGTTTTTCTCTTTCTTCCTGTGTAGGCTTGAAGTCCAGTTGTTTGAGCTGTTTGATAAATATTTCTCTCCTTGGGCATTGTTGGGAGTGTATTCTGCTTTCTTTACCATAAAAAAAAAATTATTACTTAGATTGTTGATAAGAAAGAATTTTTCTCTTTATTTCCTCTAGGTGGTGTCTAAATCTCTTGGATCTTTTCTTTGAGGCTAATTATGCCTTTTTTATCTTGAGCCTATAATGTATAATGATGCAAATTTAAAAATTTCCTATCTAATATTTTCCTACACAGGGTGCAAATTTTTATAGTATTATTCACTGATGTATTCTCGATACCTAGAACAGCAATAATCACCATATATTCAATATTTTAAATCCCCAGGTATTGATCATGCAACACAACATTTATGTAAGTTAAGGACTATTATTATCTTTCATTATTGAAGACCAAAGCACAGAGAAGAAATAATTTACCTGATGTTATAAAACTTATAAATAATAGAATCAGATTGAAAATCTAGGTCTTGTTGACTATCGAGCATATGGTCTTCATCATTATGCTGTATTTTGAGATACATACAGAGCTCTCAATTAATATTTATTAAATAAAAAAGCAAATCAATGGATTTCTAGCAGAAAGGTCTGCAATATATGATCCATGGGCCTGCTGCCTATCTCTGTAAATGAAGTTTTATTGGAACACAGCTATGCCTAATTATTTACTTATTTTCTATGATTGCTTTTGTGTTACAATGGTGAGTTAAGTAGTTGCAACAGAGATATTGTGGCTAACAAAGTCAATGACATTTACTATCTGACTCTAAAAAAATTGCCAACCCTTCTTCTAGCTCATGATCCAAATTGTTCAAGTCTGAATCAGCATTCTAGTCTGAAATTCATATTATATATAGTTGTATATTATCAGGCATTAAATTTAAATTTCTCTAGAAAATTTGCACAATTTTCTTGAAAGTTCCTCAAGGGAAGAAGGTATATCTTTTCTATTTCTCAATTTTCTAATCACTTGAGAGATAGTATGTGATGAGAACAACATGAGAAATTGACACAGGAAGGTGTGGGTATGGAAGTAGCTTAAGTACTTATATTTATGATCTTGAAAGATGTGTGGCTTAAACTTTGAAAATGAAAATTTTATTATTTGAAAAATGAGCATAATAATGCCTCACTCATAACAGTGTTTTAAAAATTAAATAAGTGTTAGGAATTAAATACAATGTCAAGCATAAAGTAGGCTCTCAATATATGATTGGAATTATTACTTCTAAGTGGAAAACAGTGCAAGGTACAAGTCAGTAGATACTGAGCAAAACAGAGACATGTTTCCCACACTAGGCCAGATGAATTTAAAAAATATTTTCAGAGAATTTCACCCCAGAGCATCAGAATCTACAGTCTTCCCAAATGCACATGGAACATGTTCCAGGATAGACCACATGTTAGACCACATAACAAGTTTCAAGAAATTTAAAGATTAAAATTATACCAAGCGTCTTTTCTAATCACATGGTATGAGACTAGAAATCAAATGGAAGAAGAAAAAACTGAAAAATACACAAACACTTGGATACTAAATAATGAATGGGTTAACAATGAGATCAAGGAAGAAATCAAAAGATACCTAAAGACAAATGAAAATGAAAACACAATGAGTCAAAACCTCTGGGACAGAGCAAGAACAATCCTACGGGAGATATTCATAGCAATAAGGTCTACCTCAAGAAAAAAGAAAAAGCTAAAATAATCAATCTAACCTTACACTTAAAAGAACTAGAGAAAGAACAACTAACAAAACCCAGTGAGTAGAAGGAACAAAATAATAAAAATCAGAGCAGAAATAAACAGAATCTAGAAAAATAATACAAAAACTCAATGAAACCAAGAGTTGGTTCTCTGAAAGGATAAAAATAATGAATAAACTCCTAACCAGACTCATCAAGAAAGAAGAGGCCCAAAATAAATAAAATCAGAAATGTAAGATAAGAAGTAACTACAGATGCCGCAGAAATTCAAAGGATCATAAGAAAATACTAAGAGCAATTATACACCAACAAATTGGACAATCTGGAAGAAATGGATACATTCCTAGAAACATACACTCTCCAAAGACTGAGTCAAGAAGAAATAGAAAATCTAACTGATTACTACCAACAAAAACTAACCGATTATCACCAACAAAATCAAATCAGTAATCAAAAATCTCCCAAAAAACAAGAGTCTTGGACTGGATGACTTCATAGATGAAATTTACCAAACATTCAAGGAAGTATTAATATCTGTTCCTCTCAAACTATTCCAAAAAAAAAATATAAGAGAAAAGAAAACTCCCTAATTTGTTTTATGAAGCTACCATTATCCTGATTCCAAAACAAGACAAAGACATTATAAAAAAAACTATAAGCCAATATCCCTGATGAACATAGACACAGAAATCCTCAACAAAATATTAGCAAACCAAATTCAGCAATACATTAAAAAGATCATACTCCATGATCAAGTTGGATTTATTCCTGGGATGTATGATTAGTTCAATATCTGCAAATCAATTAATATGATATGCCATACTAACAAATTAAAAGATGAAAATCATATGATCAATAGATGCAGAAATCTAGTATCCATTTATGATAGAAGTTCTCAGCATAGTGAGAATAGAGGAAACCTACCTCAACATAATAAAGGCCATATATGACAAAACTACAGATAGCTTTATACTCAAAGGGGAAAAACTAAAAGTGCTTTTCTTAAGATCATGAACAACACAAGGATTCCCACTTTCATGACTTCTATTTACAATTATTTTAGAATTCTTACCTATAGCAATCAGACAAGAAAGAAAAATACAAGGCATTTAAATTGGAAAGAAAAATGTAAAACTGTCATTATTTGCAGATGGCATCATACTATACATAGAGAATACTAAATATTACACACACACACACACACACACACACACACAAACTGTTAGTAATGATAAATAAATTCAATAAAGTAGTATGATACAAAATTAATATTCCAAAGTCAGTTGTATTTTTATACACTAATGGTAAACTTTCTGAAAGAGAAATTAAGAAAATGATGCCATTTATAATTGCATTAAAAACAATAAAATATCTAGTAATCAAATTAACCAAAGTGGTAAAATATCTGTTCTCAGAAAATTATGTCATTGAAAAAAGAATTGAAAAAGATATAAATAAATGGAAGTATATACTATGCTCACAAGTAGAAAGACTCCACATTGTTAAAATGTTCATATTATCCAAAGCAATCCATAGACTCAATGCAATCCCTATCAAAATACCAATGGTATTTTTCAGAGAACTAGAACAATCTTAAAATTTATATGGAACCATAAAAGACCCTGAATAGCCATGGCAACCTTGAGAAAGAACAAACTTGGAGGTATCACATTACCTGATATCAAACTATAAGGCTATCATGATCAAAACAGCATAGTATTGGCATAAAAACAGACACAAAGATCAAGGGAACAGAATAGAAAGCCCAGAAATAAATCCACTGTGATATGACAAAAGAGGCAAAAATATACAATGGGATGAAAACAGTCTCTTCAACAAATGGTGTTGGGAAAACTGGGCAGATATATGCAGAAAAAATAAAAACTGGACCACCTTCTTACACCATATCCAAGAATAAACTCAAAATCAATTAAGTACTTAAATATAAGACCTGAAACCATAAAAGTTCTAAAGAAAATGTAGGCAGTACATTCTCTGATATTGTTACTAGTAATTTTTTTTTCTGATGTATCTCCCCAGGTAAGGGAAACAAAAGAAAAAGGAACAAATGGGACTACATCAAACTAAAAAGTTTTTGTGCAGCAAAAGAAACCATCAACAAAATGAAATGAGAACCTATTGAATGCAAGAGGATATTTGCCTATGATACATCTGATAAGAGATTAATATTCCAAAATTTAGAAAGAACTCATAAAACTCAACAATGAAAAGACAAAGAATCCAATTAAAAATGGGCAGAAGACCTGAATAGATGTTTCTCCAAAGAGGAAATACAGATGGCTGATACACATGAAAATATGCTCAATGTCACTAATAATTGGAAAAATGCAAATTAAAACCACAATGGGATGTAACCTCACACCTGTCAGAATGGCTATCATCAATAAAAAAAAAAAAAAAAAAAGAGTGTTGGCAAGTATGTGAAGTAAAGGGAACCCTCATATACTGCTGGTGGGATTGCAAATTGGTACAGCCACTATGGACAACAGTCTGGAGGTTCCTCAAGAAATTAAAAATGAAACTAACTTTTGGCCCAGCAATTGCACTTCTGGGTATTTATCCAAAGGAAACCTAAACATGAATTTGTAAAGATCTATGCATCTCTTATGTTCACAGTGGCACTATTCACAATAACCAAAATATGGAAGCAACCTAAATGAACATCAACAGATGATTGGATAAAGAAGTTATGGTTGATATGTACAATGAAATATTACTCAGCCATAAAAAAATGAAATCTTACCATTTATAATGACACGGATGGACCTAGAAGTTATTATGTTGAGCAAAATAAGTCAGATGGAAAAAGATAGATACCATACAATTTCACTTGTATATGGAATTTATACGTGGAATGAAAGGAACAAACTAAATGAAAACGGACTCACAGATACAGAGGATAATCTTGTGATTGCCAAAGTGTGGTGGGTAGTATGTTTGGTGAAAAATGTGAAGGGCTGTAGAAGTACAAATTAGTAGTTATGAAATATTCATGGAGATGTAGAGTATAGCATAAGGAATATAATCAATAGTGTTGTAATGGCTATATGTAATACCAGATGAGTGCTAAGTCATTAGGGGGATCACTTTATAAACAATATGAATGTCTAATCAATGTACTCTGTACCTGAAACTAATACAAAACATTAAAAGAATGTTTCCATGGATGAAAGAAAGAGGATCAGATAACAAATGCACAAGTAGATAAAGTAAATTACTCAAAATAGAAGCAGCAGAATATGGGCAAAACACTGGATTAGAAGGTGAGAAAAAATAATAAAACATAAGACAATTAACCCAGAGAGTGTGGGAGCAAGAAAGATACATAAAATAGAGTAACACATATAATGAATAGAAAGCAGGATAATGGAGATAGAAAAAAAATGACACAGTAATATAAATGTATAGTATATAAAAGCACAGTCATACAGAAAAAAAAAATAATTCTATAATAAGCGAGACAGAAACAAGGGGAAAAAAGGAAAAAGTTCAGTCTTCCCAACTTTATCCCTCTGAGAACCATAGCTTTGTACTGGTGCAGAAGTCTTCCATTTGGTAAAATGGTCACTGTAAATCTAGATGCTGATGGTATAAGATCACAAGGTTCAAGGAAAGACAGGCTGTCACAGTGCAAAATCTTGGTAGAACCCCTTTATTTCATATGTGAAACAACTTGACTGAAGGCTAATATAATAAACCCCTTAAGGGTCCACCTAATAAGAGTTAATAATCCTTAACTAATGGGGCTAAAATTAGGTTTTGGTAGAGTTGTATGTCCTAATCTTTTGTTTAATACTGGTTTTTCTTACCCGGTGTGTAGTGTAATATCTCCTTGCTTCAGGATCTTGATGGATAAATTCTTAGTTTTCTTAATTAAGTACTTATTCAACTTAGGGTTTCAAACATTTAATATTTTATTTTTTCTTCTTTCTTCTCTATTTTCCTTTTCATCCACACCAACTGCTTGTTCCTTTACCTCTATGCATCTACTGCAGCCATATCCTTCAGATAACCAATAGTCATAACTTGATTTAGATCTTTCCATACTATTCCTCATGTTTATATATTTTATAAACATATATTTACATTTACATGTTATTTTTTCAACAAAATAGGATCACATTGTATTTATTTCTCTGCATCTTTGCTCAGTCAAAAATATGTTGCGAAAATTATGCAAAATTACCTTGTATAGCATCAGTTCATTTTGAAAATAGCTGCATCAGATTTCATTGTGTGATCAGGTTTCACATTATTTCTCATGTTTCACCAAATATTGCACAAAGAATGCTGCAGTTTTTCTTATGTAAATGTATTTTTATTGGATATATTCTCATATGTAGGACAGCTGAAATATGTAGATGGAGAAAGATAGATCAAAAAAGGGAGAGAAGAAAGCAGAAAAGGAAGGAAGGAGGGATAGAGAGAGGAAGAGAAGAGGAGGGGAGAGGGGAGGAAGAAGGAAAGGGAATATATTAAAAGCAACAGAGAAGCAATGGTATATTTACATTTATTTGTTATAGTTGCTACATGAGTGCTTTTCTACAGATAAAGAGAATTCACAAATCCACTGATCCTTGCCAGGAATAGTTTTATAGTCTTTAAAAATTTTTGTCAATCTATTGGATAAAAACAATAGTTTATTTTTATTTTAACTTGAATTTTCTTACTAAGGATCTTATACTTATTAGTCATTTGGTTTTGCTTTTGTGTTAATATACTATTTTCTTATTTTTCTATTAAGATTTTTGTCTTTTGTTCTGTTTGATGAAACTGTACCTTTTCAGTATGAAAGTTTTATCTGTCATCTACCTTACATGTATTTTTTCCTAATCTATCACTTCTCTTTTAATTTTGTATAATACATCTATTATCATAGAAATAAATTATTTAACTTTATTGAGGAATATTTTACAAATATATTTGTATATATTCAAAGTATACAATGTGATGATTTGACATTTCACACGTTATAAAATGATTACCAAGATCAAGATAATAAGGCATCCATCGTCTCATATATTTGATATATTTAACTCTTTTTTTTTAATTTAATTTTGATAACCAAACATTTATTTCTTATTTTTACTAGCTTCAGTATTTCTTATCTTAGAATGCTTTTTCCTGGTCACTGGTTACATATAAAATCTATAAATTTTATTTAATTATTGCTTTAGATTTTATATTTACATATTTAATCTATCTGGAGTTTATTTTTGAATATGATGTTTTATAGAAGTCCAACTTTGTTTTCTCCCAAATGAATATCGAGTTATGACTATTCTATTTATTGAATAAAATAAATTTTTTTACCATTTGAGAATAGAACACAATCTCTTTAATATGCTTTGGTATATACTGGGATCTACCTCTGTGCTCCTTTTCTAGCCCATTCATCTATTTATTCATACTTTTGCCGATGACACACTGTTTTGGTATATTGGAAAAGTTAAGTTTCTCCTTTTTTTTCTAAGTTTCTGTATTTCTATGTTTTGGGCTGTTCTAAGCTATTTGATTTTCCACTGAACTTTAAAATGATTTGTCCAATTCTTGTCTTAAACTTTTGTGGCAGATTGTAAATTCAAAAGATGGCCAATCCCGCAAGCGCTTCTTACCATCTTCTTACAATATGATTTTGATTCTCATTTGGACTATGTCAGATATGACAATATGTAACTTTGAAGTCTAAGCCATAGAATATGATATCACTCATGTTTGTCTTGCTCGGGTTTCTCATTCTTAGAATCTAGTCCACGCAACCATGAGAAAGGACAAGCAGCCACGTAGGGAGACCCACTTGGGGAGGCACCAAAGTCCTTGGCCCACAGCCCCAGCTAAGCTCAGGGGCAACAGTCAGTACCAACTTAGCAATGATTTGAGCTAACAACTTTAAAATGAATCCTCCAGAAAAGTCCAATTGATATTCCACTTTAGATAAGTCAGGGATTGGATAAAATGACTTTAAATTTCTTACGAATGAATAAATATCTGGAGATACTCAGTACCTATTTTTTAAACAAAATTGTATTTATATTCATATAATGAAAGATGATACATATAGATTCTGAGTTTAAAAAACTAAGCCTATTTTTATAATCAAATGATGAACTTTTTGTATGCCTTTTGTCAGTAACTATGGTACATATTACTATTATTTACCATTACTAATATTTACTATTTCTGTCTACTCTGACACACCAGAGTATTGCATCACCCCATCCAGTTGAAGTTAGACATAATCAGGTGAAGGGCTTTGAGCAATGATATCTGAGATTTCATTTACTAGTGGAATATTTAATTGCTTGTGCTGAAACTTCTAGTTTGCTCTTTCACTACCATGATGTTTATGAAAATACTTGTAAAATTGGAAGAGTAAAGAAGCCTGGAAGGGTAAAGCAACCCATAGAAAAATGCTACATGGAGTCACCTGGATCCTCAACAAACTTGGTGTGTTTTAACCTGCTGAAGCTGCTGAGATTTTAGGATTGTTGGTTCACTCAGCATAACCTAGCCTTGACTGATTATTCCAATAACATTACATCTTGCAAATAAAATTATTTTTCTCTGGTATAATTTTATTTTCTTTTTAAGAGTTTTGAGCAAATAATGCAAAAATATCTGCATAATAGAACAAAGATTAAAAGAACTTGTCTATAAAAAATATAAACATTTCAGACTCTTTAGGCTATCATATCATCTTAAAACTGATGCTAGTTTTTCAATAGCAATCTGAAAAAAGTCAATGTTTAGACAAAAGAAATATGGAAAATAACTCTGTTAAGAAGAAAAGATATAAAAAATGGTAAATTTAAACAGGCAAAAAAGCCTATCGAAATATATTTTTATTTAACATTTTGATTACCATACGAATTACATATTGTTATTTAGTACAGAAGTAACTCATGGAACTTGGTTTTGTTTGGAATATTAGGTATATTTTTTCCTAGTTTTTTTAAACATATACACATATATGTTTAATAAAAATGATTATATATCTTAAATTTGGCAGATTTTCAATAAAGCAAATTTAGTTAAAAACTGTACTAGGCAGGCCAGATGACCAAACATTAGTTGCCAAAACTGTTAAAGAATCAAAAATAACACGTTAACAAGGTTCAATAAATTTAACATTACTTTTACTTAGAATATTACACAGAGATCTGTACAAAATCCAACAACTGTGGACTTTTCCAAAGACAACTGAAAACTCTAGAAATGAGCCATGAGTTTATAAATCATATGGGCAGCAGCAAAATACCTTTACATTTGTTTCATATAATTTAAAATCCAGTACTCAGCCCTACTTGCATTTTTTTAAAATTATCCCTATTCCCATATTCAAGAACCTAGAACATACAGTTCTAAATTAGCAAGAAAAAATATATCCTCAGCTAAATTTCCATAGAGATTATTCTTCAAGTTCACCCTTGTATTCACACCAACTATTCAATGAAATCTTTTTTTGTTTTTAATTATAGTTGACCCATATTAGCAGCCTCAAATATACTGGCATGATTCCAGAAGATATGTCTATTTATTTTTTAAGCCTTAATTATTCTCCAATATAGAATTTGTATCAGGAAGAATCAATAATCTCTGTCCAGATAATCATCACTAGCATAAAACTTAAAAAATATATCACACAGAATCTGAGGCACCATTTTATTTTCACCAAATAACATATTTGAAAAGAGAACGCAACCTGTAATTGATGGTGCATTACAATTGCCTTTTCCAGAAAGTGGTCATGGCATAGTTACCATTGCCTGCACATGCCCCAATGCAGACAAAACTGTTTATATTGTCATCACTCAAATTGAGCTATAGACATTGTCATATTATAGACATTGAGATTAATCGCTCTTTTTAATATATTTTTTAGTATAAAATTTATTTATTTTTTCATACTGAAATTGGTTAATGAAATCCAATAAGTTTCAGCTGTATACTTTAACAGTAAGGCATATATATATATATATATATATATATATATATATATATACACACTGTGTGTTCTCTTCTCATAGTTTGATTTCTTTCAGTCATCACATATTTGACCTTCTTTAACTTATCTATCTTTCTCATCCCCCCACCACTCTGGTACCCCAAGTCTATAGTACAGATCCATGAGTCTCTGTTCATTTGTATTGTTCAATTGTTGCTTTTAGGATTATATCTCACATATAAGTGATATCATGTGATTTTCAACTTTTTCTGTCTGGCTTATTTCACTTAGTATGAATATCTCGAGGTCCATCCACATTGTCACATATGGCAGTATTTCATCTCTTCTTATGGCCGAGTAGTATTTCATTGTGTATATATATATATATGTACATGTGCATATATATGTGTGTGTGTGTATGTATGTGTGTGTGTGTGTGTGTGTGTGTATACCACCTCGTCTTTATCCAATCATCTATCATAGGACACTTTAGTTGCTTCCATGTCCTGATCACTATGAATAGTACTGATATGAACATCAGTGTGCAAATATATTTTCAGATATGGGTTTTCATGTCTTTGGGGTAAATATCCAGTGGAGGGATTGCTGAATTATATGGTAGATCAATTTTAGTTTTTTGAGGAAACTTCATACTGTTTTCCATAGTGGCTGTACCAATTTGCAGTCCTCCCAGCAGCATATGAGAGTTCCTTTTGCTCCACATCCTCTCCAACCTTTGTTATTATTTGTCCTGTTGATTATAGCTATTCTAACAGATGTGAGATGGTATCTCATTGTAGTTTTGATTTTCATTTCCCAAATAGTTAGTGATGTTGAGCATCTTTTCATATATTTGTTGGCCACTTGTATATCCTCTAGGAAGAAGTGTCTATTCAGATCCTCTGCCCATTTTTTGATTGGATCGCTGTTATTTGTTGTTGTTGTTGTTGTTAAGTTGCATGAGTTCTTTGTATATTTTAGATATTAGGCCTTTATCGGAGGTGTTGCTTGAAAATCTATTTTCCCATTCTGATAGTTGTCTCTTTACCTTGTTGATGATTTCTTTTGCTGAGTAGAAGCTTTTTAGTTTGATGTAGTCCATTCATTTATTTTAGCTTTTACTTCCCTTGCCTTTGAGGTAAAATTTATAAAATCCTCTTTAAGTCCAAGATTTTTGAGTTCTGTTCCTATGTATTCTTCTATGCATTTTATTATTTTAGGTCTTATATTCAGGTCCTTAATCCACTTTTAGTTAATTTTGGTTTGTGGTGATAGACAAAAGTCTAGTTTTATTCTTTTGCAGGTGGCTTTCCAGTTTTCCCACTACCATTTATTAAAGAGGCTTTCTTTTGTCCACTGTATATTTTTGACTTTTTTATCGAAAATTATTTTTCCATATAAATATGTTTACTTCTGGACTCTCTATTCTATGCCACTGGTCCATGTGTCTGTTTTTCTGCCAATACCATGCTGTTTTGATAACTGTCACTTTGTAGTATAATTTGAAATCAGGAAGAGTGATGCCTCCAGCCTCGTTCATTTTTCTCAGGATGGCTTTGGCAGTTCGGGATCTTTTGTGCTTCCATACAAATCTGATGACTATTTTTCCATATCTTTAAAAACATGCCAATATGGTTTTGATGGGGATAGCAATAAATCTGTAGAATGCTTTAGTTAATACGGTCATTTTAACTATGTTGATTCTTCCAATCCAAGAACACGGAATATCTTTCCATTTCTTTGTATCTACTTCAATTTCTTTTAATAGGGTCTTGTAGTTTTCAGTATATAGGTCTTTCACATTTTCTGATAGATTTATTCCCAGGTATTTTATTATTTTTGTTGCAATTGCAAAGGAATTATTTTTTACACTTTTTTTTCCTCACACTTCATTATTAGAGTATAGGAATGCTATGGATTTTTGAAAGTTGATTTTGTATCCAGAGACTATACTGTATTTGCTTATTGTTTCTAGTAGTGTTCTTGTGGAGTCTTTAGGGTTTTCTATATAGAGAATCATGTCATCTGCAAATAGTTACAGTTTGACTTCTTTGTTTCCTATTTGGATGCCTTTTCTATCTTTCTCTTGCCCAACTGCACTTGCTAGGACTTCCAATGTTATATTGAATAACAGTGGTGATAGCGGACAGCCTTGCCTTTTTTCTGATCTTAGAGGGAAGGTTTTTAGGTTTTCACCATTAAGTATAATGTTGGCTGAGGGTTTGTCATATATGGCCTTTATTATGCTAAGGTACTTTCCTTCTATACTAATTTTGTTAAGTGTTTTGATCATAAATGGATGCTGTATCTTGTCAAAGGCTTCTTCTGCATCTATTGATATAACCATATGCTTCTTATTTTTTAATTAGTTTATTTAGTGTATCACAGTAATCGATTTGCATATGTTGAACCATCCCTGTGCCCATGGGATGAAGCACACTTGATCACGATGTATAATCTTCTTAATATGTTGCCATATTTAGTTTGCTATTATTTTATTTAGGACTTTTGCATCTATGTTCATGAGAAATATAGGTCTGTAGTTTTCTTTTTTTATGTTATCCTTACTAGGTTTTGGTATCAGAGTAATAATGGCATCATAAAATGAGTGGGAAAGTATAGCTTCCTTTAGATTTTTTTGGAAAAGTTTAAGGAGAATAGATATTAAATCTTCTCTGATTGTTTAGTAGAATTCACTGGTGAAGCCATCTGGTTCTGGGCTTTTACTTTTTGGTAGGTGTTTGATAATTTTTTAAATTTCCATACTGCCGATCAGTCTATTTAGATTTTCTAGATCTTCTTGGTTCAGTCTAGGAAGGTTGTATTTTTCTAAGTACCGGTCCATTTCTTCTAGGTTATGAAATTTGGTGTTATATACTTTTTCATAGTATTCTTGTATGATCCTTTCTATTTCTGTAGTGTCTCTTGTAATTTCTCATTCTTCATCCCTGATTTTGTTTATCTGTGTACTTTCTCTTTTTTCTTTAGTGAGTCTAGCTACGGGTTTGTCAATTTTATTAACCTTCTCAAAGAAGCAATTCTGTGTTGCACTTATTTTTTTGTTTTTTTTTTTGTTTGTTTTCAATTTCTTTTTATTCTGCTCTAATTTTGATTATTTCTTTCCTTCTGCTAGCTTCGTTTGTTATTTTGTTTCTAGTTTTTTTTTTTTTTTTTTTAAGATGAAGCATTAGGTTGCTTATTTAAGTTCATTCTTGTTTTTGGAGATAGTCCTGCAATGCTATGAACTTTGTTCTTATGACTGTTATAGTGCGAGTTTCCCAGAGAGCACTGACACAGAAGCCAAATAGCCAAATCAAAAAACTTTATTACAGAATTGAATCTGGGCTCAAACCTCCACTGTTGCAGCAGTGATTGAGGCAAGAGCCCCGAACCTCGTGCGAGTTTCCCTTATATACCCCTTATCCTCCCCGGTTCCCCTTTCCCCGATTCCCCCTTTCCCCGATCACTCCCCAATCCCCCCTCCCCGATTACTCACCAATCCCCCCTCCCCGATCACTCACCAATCCCCCCTTCTCGATTCCCACAGGTACAAAGGCAGTTCAATTTGTCTAAGCGGAAGTTTCTCATGGCCTGGCTGCTTTTGCAATCTATCTACTTGACAGTGTTAATCAGAATGTGGTTAGCCTGTTCTGGGAACTGACCTGTGCAGCTGGGTCTCAGGTCTATATGTTCTATAAATGCTTCTACTTTATTGTTTGTACTGAAAATTAATTATTACAATGACCACTTTTGCCATGTCTCAAAAGATTTGGTGTGTTTTACTATCATTATCATTCGTTTCTATATATCTCTTGATCTTTCTTTTTATTTTTTCTCTTTCCCAGTTATTCTTCAATAGCATGTTGTTTAGCCTTCATGTATTTATGATTCTTCTTGATTTCTTCTTGCAGTTGATCTCTAGTTTCAAAGCATTATGATCAGAAAATATGGTTGGCATGATTTCAACTCTTTTGTATTTGTTAAAGCTATCTCCGTGTCCCAGTATGGTGCATCCTTGAGAATGTTCCATGTGCACTAGAGAAGAATTTACAAGCAGGTGTTCTGGGATTGAAGGCTCTTTATGTGTCAGTTATGTCCACTTGGTCTAACATGTCATTTAAGGATGATATTTCCTTATTGATTTTCTGTTTGGATGATCATTCCATATCCGATAGTGGGGTATTTATATCCCCTACTACATAAGTGTTTTGGTTGTTTCTCCCTTTAGTTCTGTTTGTAATTGCTTCACATATTTCAGGGCTCCCTAATTGTGAGCATAGATATTAATAAGTGTTATGTCTTCTTGGTACATGATTCCCTTTATCATTATGAAGTGTCCTTCCATATCTTTCTTTACCTTATTTATTTTTAAGTCTGTTTCGTCTTGTATTAGTACCGCTACTCCCGCTTTTCTCTGAATGCCATTAGCTTGAAATATCATTTTCCACCCTTTCACTTTGAGTCTATATTTGTCTTTGGAGCTGAGGTGTATCTCCTGGAGGCAGCATATGTGTGAGTTTTGTCTTTTGATCCAATCTGCAGCTCTGTGCCTTTTTATTGGTGAGTTTAGTCCATTTATATTTATGGTGATTATTGAAATATGAGGTCTTCTTATAGCCATTTTATCTTTTGCTTTCTGGTAACTCGGTGTTTCCATTCTTCTTTGTCCTTGTGTTTCTATTTTCTTTATTTTCGTTGGCTTTTGTGGTTTTTCCCTCTGGTTCTTCTTATTTTATGTTAGATATTTCAGTTCTAAATCTTGGTGTGTGGTTATCATTACTGATATGTAAAGGATAGTTATATACATACATACATACATACATACATACATACATACACAGATACATAGTCATCCATTTTCTTCTGCGCGTGCCTTATCTCCATTCCCCTTAGTGAATTTGGATCAGCAATGTCTCAATTTGTCCCTTTGTATGCTGGACGTTCATTACTCTCTTGCTATAGCAAATCTCTTCTTATTGTTTAAGCTTAAAATGCCTTCTTCTTGGGAAAGTTTGCACTCCTCTGCTTCTATTTGCCTGATAGTCACCTTACTCCTAAATATATATATACACACACACACACATATACATACATACATATATATATATATATATATACATATATATATATATATATATGTATATATATATATATATATATATATATATATATTATTCTAGGCTGGTAGTTCCTTTCACTTAATAGTTTGAATATTTGATTCCACCTTTTTTGGTTTGTAAGTTTGTGCTGAGAATTCCAATGACAATCTTGTGTGTGTGTGTGTGTATGTGTGTGTGTGTGTGTGTGTGTGTGTTTATAAGTCACTGTCTTCCTCTCCCTGGCTGTCCTGAGAATTTTGTCTTTGTCATTGATTTTTGCTAATTTTAATACAATGTGTCTTGGTGAAGGCTTTTTTGGGTTGAGATCATTGGGTGTTCTGTTGACTTCTTGAATTCCAAGCTCCAACTCAATCTTTAGATTTCAGAAATTCTCATCCACTAAATAGTCTGAAAATGCTTTCTACTCCCTGCTCCTTTTCCTTTCCTTCAAAAATGCCAATTATTCTTATACTTCCTCTCCTGAAGGTATCAACTAGTTCTTGTATTTCTTTTTCATTATTTTTCATTCTTTGGTTTCTATCTTCTTCCTTCCGATTTATTTCTAGATTCCTGTCTTTGATATCACTGACCCTTTCCTCCGTGGTCGACTTTTTTTCCAAGCTTGCTATTTCATTTTTCAACTCTTGCAGAGTGTGTGTGTGTGTGTGTGTGTGTGTGTGTTATCTCCAGAAGATTTATTCTGTTCTTTTTGAAGATTTCAATCTTTTCTAAAGAACTCTTTCTGCTCATCTAGTAGATTTTTCAATTTCTGAAATTGTTGATATGACTCATTTTGGACCTCACTTAGTTTTTTCAGAAGTACCATCCTGAATTCTCTATCATTTAAGTCTCATATTTCTGTCTGTGAGCTTATTTTTGGAAATTTTTCTCTTTGTTTCTGAGCTGCCTTGTCACTTTGGTCATTCATGTTGTTTAATGGACTATGTCTCTGCCTGGGCATTAATAGAAGTATATTCTGCTTTTTTTTTTCCAGAAAGATTTATTATATAAAGGTATCTCTTTAGTCTGTTGTAAAGAAGACATTTTTCTTTTGGTTTCCAGTAAGTGGCATCTAAGTCTCTTGGATCCCTGCTCTATTTAAAGCCTTAATAATACCTTTTTTTTCATATTGATGTTTAATCGTGCTTGCTACTGTCAGTCTCAATCTCTGTCTGTGTTATTGACAGTTTCATTAGCATTTGCTCCGATTCCCCTGGGCTCAGCAGTGTTTGGTCTCAGAGGGTATGGGGAAAGGGACCCTCTGGTTTGGGGGTTGGAGGCTGCGGCTCAGCCTCGGTTTCGTAACCGGTGCTGGTAAAAATCAACTGTTTTTTTCTCTGCTGTCTTGATTCTCTCTTCCTGCCCTGATGGCTGAGCTCTGATGCCAGCCACGTGGAATTCACAGCACTCCCAGGCATGGATGTTCAGGGAAGTCATCACACCTTCTCTCCTCTCTCTTCTTCTACATGGAGCTCTGGCAGCTGCGATAGGCAGCTTCTTTATGTTTCCCAGTCCACCGCCCCACACCTGGGGGTTCTGACCTCTGGTAGCCCTTATTTCAGATCTCATGCTCAGATGTGGTGGTGTGCAGTTTGGGTGTGTTTTTTTTTTTTTTTTTTTTTTTGAGTTTTGGATGTTCAGCTTATTGTTGTTTCAAGGAGAGAGATCTGGGGATATCTCTCACTCCGTCATGTTTTTCAAAACTTTAATTGCTCTTTAAAGTGTTTTCCAAAAATGTCACATATGATTTAACATTGAAATCTAAAAAAATTATTGCACATGTAGAAAAGCCTGGAAAGAGATCAGGGGTCATAAATATTATAATAATGAGGTAAATAATCTCATTAGTGGAGTAAACATTTTTTAAGTTTAGTTACCAAAGAGTAGGCTATGAAATGAATATTAGTGTAAAGAATATTCGGAAGTGATTTTGAGATCAGGATCTGTTGAAAGAAAACAAAGAGGCAGCATTGGACAGAAACAGAAGTTAGGACAAAATTTGTGTCTTTACAAATGCACCATCTATACTCATGAATAATTCTGAAGCTAGGCTAGTACTTTAGAATCAACTGGTATTTGACACCAGTTGTTCCAGGAATGTTGTGTTCCCTAGGAAGTGACAATTCTCTACAACCAAGATAATTCTGAAGGAAGCTGACAGCTGAGGGCTATCTAGCAGTGACACTCTTAGTAACTGGGAGATTACATGCTTCATTTCTGAAAGAGAATCAAAAGTGGCATTATAATGTCCACTGCAGAGTTCAATTTAATTTTTCTTCCAAAAGAATAATCAAGTGCTTTAAAGGACCAAAGAAAGAACAACCCAAGTAAATGAAGCTCTGTTAAGTTTTATCACTGAGATATATGCAAGGAGTTTGTCAATCTTATGACAAGCAATGCATTGAAGGCAAGATAATTTCCATATTCATAGAAATAGATGAAAGAAAATTAAATACAAAAAGAGACTGATAGGACATTTCATATGTAGTGTAGGAATATTATTAAAGCACTGTTATCTGCAATCATCATTAAATTCTTGTGTCATAGTCTAATCAGCAGATATTTTCCTTTGGAAATATATAAAAAATATTGTATCTAAGAATCAATGGCATCTTATATTTGGTGAAATAAGGTACATATGTTTGTAATTTTTAAAATCTAAATATTATAAGTAAGATATAGAATACAATAAAAAGATCAACTTTTCCCTCCTTTTTCTGTTCATAAGTCCCTCTCTTTGAAGAAACAATCATTACAGGCTTACCTCTTGTTTTGTTACACTTTGTTTTATTATGCTTCATAAATATTTTACTTTTTTACAAATTAAAGGTGAGGCCCTCCACTAGCAAAAAGATTATGACTCACCTTATTGTGATACTTGTTTTATTGCAGTGTTCTGAAACCAAAGCCATACTATCTCTGAGGTATGCCTGTGATAGCTTTTAAGAGGCTATTTTTTCCTTCAATTGCTTATATTTTGAAAAATTTTAATCTTACAGCAGTTATAGTATAATGAGCATGCCTGCAATCTCTCTCTCTCTCTCTCTCTCTCTCTCTCTCATCTCTCACTCCACACAGAGACAAATTTGACAATGTAGATAAATAATTTGAAAGTGTGTTTCAGATATCATGAAACTTTACCAGTATATACTTCAACATGTATTTTCTAAGACAAGGACACACACTATACCCAAAATATTTAGAACTAAAACAATAATAATATATAAAATACAATCTATGTTGAAATTTCTTTGAAAGTCACAAAAAATGTCATATGGAGCTGTCCCACCTGTTAAAAATAATTGCACTAGGCACTTGTTAAAATGGCCAGACAGATTTTATTCAAGTTACTGCAGTAACTTGAGTTACTGCAGTAACTTAAGTACAGAACTGAGCTCATCTTCAAATATAACAGGGGCAGATGTGAATTTATAATCAATGTGCAAGGTGATGAACTCAGTGAATAGAAAATT
Organism: Eidolon dupreanum; assembly: GCA_028627145.1. Classification (NCBI taxonomy): domain Eukaryota; kingdom Metazoa; phylum Chordata; class Mammalia; order Chiroptera; family Pteropodidae; genus Eidolon; species Eidolon dupreanum. The sequence continues at coordinate 50,988,489 of CM053505.1, read as the reverse complement.
ACTAAGAAGAACTTGATTGAATGTCAAAGGTGGGAGAAGAGAAATTTGATTGGATATTAAGGCTGGAGTGTTTTGTTTAAACTAAGTTAGCAGGATTGCTGCTAAAACTGTGATTAACAGAGTTCTATACCAAAATTGGGTTCAGCAAGCCAAGGGTAAGCCTCCAGGTTGAGAAGGCTTACAGGAGCCTGACTAAAGTTTGGTCAAGGAGGGAGTCCTTGCCACCCCTTACATCAAACCAAAATCTAATCAAGAAACAATTTGCACTTGGTTGTCATTAAGCTCTCTTTATCAGGTATAGTTCCCCCATATTTACCTCTCTTTTATTATACTGACATTTAGAAGTGTCAGCCTAGTTGCATTTTAGAATTTTCTATAATTTGGATACAACTGCTAGTTTTTCATGATTAAATTTAGATTAAACATTTCAGTAAGACTATTATAGAGGTCATGCATTCCAGACTAGAAGTTAAGAAACAAGAAGTATTTTTAAATAATATTATGTAGGAAAATCTTAATTTCCTTTTAAAATAAGCATGGCAGTTCTGGGGAATTAATGTATTTTCTAGGACTTGTATTCTATATAAAATAAAATTCAGAAAGGCTTCCTATCTTCCCTGTAACATAACAAATTCAACAACTCTGCAGCCTCCTGAGAAATAGTGGTCAACTGGGCAATGTTTCACAGAAACATCCCTCAGAGGAGACATTATGTCAACTGAAGTGACCCAGTGATATTGAGCTAATAGTTGGTTCTGTTTGGAGGGTCCAAGATGGCCTCACTCACATGTCTGTCACTTTGGAGGTAACAGCTAAAAGGTTGTACTTATCCTGGCTCCTAACTCTATATAATCTCAGAACCTCTGCACATTACCTCTATAGCAGGCTAGTAACATTTCTAATATGATGATTCAGGGCTCCAAGAACAAGTGTTCTGTCATTTAGGAAGTGGAATCTGCCAGTCTTTTAAAGATCGGGCCTATAATCTGATATAGCATTGCTTCTGCTATATTCTAATAATCAAAGCAGTCAGGGAGTCCACCAAAATTTATGGTCAGTGTCATAAACCTCCTTTTCAATGAAGGTACTATCAAAGAATGTGTGGGCATATTTGTCTGTCACATTTCACGTTATAGATTTTACTTTTTTCTTTTTCAAATTACAGTGAGATAAAAAATTTAGGAAAGCAGAAAACAGATATTGGCTGATGAGTTTTATCACCTGTATAGTTCCTTTCATATGAACAACACAAGCTTTTGATTTCTCTTTAAATCTAAGAAACACTGCATGTTTAAATGCATCTGGTCTCCAATACTTACTTGTGATTGGAGTAGATAACAGCTGCAAGAATTTAGCCAGTGTAGACACTGCAAGAAATTTCCTGAATATGATGTTAGTGAATAAAGAGACTATTCTGACTCTTTAATATAACCTCTTTCTTAAATTGTCTTTTAATACCTTTTTTTTTTTTTTGTATTTTAACAGGGTTGATTTCTCTCTTCAATTCATAGAAGCTCTTTGTATATTGTGTCATTAATTGTTATTCTGTCATATTTTTACAAATATTTATTCTCAATATATTGTTCATATGTTGACCTTATTTATAGCATTTTTTTCAAACAATTTATTTTAAGGTAGTTAAAATATCCATATTTTGCTTTAGAGGTTATGGATTGACTTTCTAGCTTCAATTTTTCTTCATCTCAAGTTTATACAAAATATTTTACTTAACTTCCTCCTAATATTATCATTATATTTTATATTTAATTCCATTATACCATCAATTTTATGATACATCATTATTTTACATACCACGAAGAGAAAATGGCACTGCCAATTCAACTGACACGATGCTTTTTCATGACTTATAACTTTTATTTCATTGAAAAAATTTTTAACACTTTTGTAGATATTAATATTATACTGTGTCACAGCTGTGCATTTATAAAAAAGACAATATAGGTGAAATAAATTAATTAAATTATTCGTAATTTTTTTTTTTTTTTGCTCAAAAGGCCCAACTTTTATGAATTGTTTTTTAAACTGGAATTATAAATTTATTTTTTTCCATATAATATTGACTTCTATGTAATCAAGAATACTCCACTATTGTCTGCTGGATTTTCTTATAACCTCAGGCACTGCCTAAGTTTTAATGAGTTCTCTTTCTTTATCACAAGATATCAATAGACCTGTATTCTTTCATCAAATGCTTTGATATGGTTTATTTAATCAATATTTAAGGAATTAAACTATGCAGTCATTTTACCAGAAATGACAAACTCACACATGTGCAAGCAATAACAGCTATGTAATGACTGCCATTTGTCTACAAGAAATGGTAAGAAACAGTTAATTGCAAGACACATCTTATTTCAGATAAGTTAGAATGTGGAAAATAAATATGTATTAAAATAGATGAAATACTATGTTTTTATCATTAGGTATTTAACCCATTAGGCATGTGCTTTTATATGTGATAAGACTTAGAAATCTTGCTACATTTTTGTCCTGATGAACATATTGAATTTTAAACAGTTATTACATAAAACATATTTTTTACTCTCTGAAGGTAGGAACCAATTGAAAGATAGATGCCTAATGACCAAAATGTCAGTTTTAGTACTAATACAGATAATAAGAGACAAAGAAATGTATAGTTCTTTGGTCAAAAGGCCTCCCTGAATTCTCTACCTACTACCCTTCTTCCCCACTATGTATAAACCAGTACTATGCAATAGAACATTTTGTAATGAGAAATTATCCTCTATTTGCACTTTCCAATAGGGTAGCCACTAGCCACATGTGGCTATTGAGCACTCAAAATATGGCTAATGTAAATAAAGAATGAATAATTTTATCTAATTTAAGAATACATTGACACCTGTGACTAGAGACAGTTCAGATCTAGATTGTGCCATTAGCTCCACTCAATATAATTGACGAATGTATGTTACTGACATCAGGTAGGTAATTTTCTTCTCTGAAGAGAAGAATAGATATGAATGGAGACTAAAATTCCTTCTCTATCTGAAGATCTTCTACACAGAATCTGTACATGGAAACTTGGTCATAGCTTAACTGGGTACTCTGCAAGTCTGTGATCAATGTATTGGCTAGGCCTGAGTTCTCATCCCAAAGTTCAACTGGGAAAGGTTCTTATTCCAAGATAATAATATGATTGCAGGCAGTATTCAGTTCCTTGAAGGTCATTAGACTAAATCCTCAATTTTTTCTGGCTACCAACCAGAATATACCCTCAGTCCTTTCCTACGTGGCCTTATCCAAGAGGCATCTCATAGCACAGCAGCTTCCTTCTTAAAAGACAACAGTGGAGACACTCTCTTAGCTAGTCCGAAGTTACTAGCTAATCTTATGTGACATCATCACATACATATAATCACATATACCCCATCTCTTATGCCATATTTTATTGATTATAATCAAGTCGCAGATCCTTTCAGCAATCAAGAAGAGGAAATTTCACAAAAGAGTGAACAATAGATGGTAGGGAGCCTGGGGTCCATTTTATAGTTCATCAAATCAGAGAATATGCTAAGAATGCAAATTCTGGGGCTCTATCTTAGGCCTTCTAAATCAGAAACTCTGCATATGAGTCTCAATGGCCTGTGATTTAACAAGCCCTTTAGGTGATGCTGATGCATGCTGAAGTTTGAGAATCCCCGAAATAACCCATCTTTCCCCTACTGGATTGAAATGCTAACCTTGTCACATCTATGTTTGAGATTGTTAGTTATCTATCAATATCTTTTTTCCCTTTCATCTATAGTTGTATATTTACTTTTCAGCTGGACAGATGGATACCTAATAAATATTTCTTCTTTTGGCTTATCATGTACTAGTTGTGGACAAGTGATTAAATCTGGGGTTAATGGAAGTGGTATGTGTGACTTGTCAGAAAGTAACCTTAAAAGAAAGGATTTTTGCTTTTATTTTCCCTTTTTTCTCTTTCTTCTTGACTTTAATTCAGGTGGAATGATAGGAGTTGAAGTAGCTATTTTAAATCATAAATGATCTTGAAAATTAATACGCACAATATGAAACAACAAGACAGAAGAAGCCAATATCACTAATACAGTGGCATAGCATACCAGCATCAAATTATTTCCCCGACGAAAGAGAGAAATAAAACTGTCTCTTTTTAAGACTCCTATTTCGGGTATCTTGCAGTTAATTCCAACAAACATTATGTATGCACTTGGATCAATTTCTGGACCCCTTAATTTTTCTCTTTCAAAGATATATTTTTGTATTTCTGTGTCAGAGTCATATCATATAGAGTAAATAGTAAATTTTAACTTCTGGTGAGCCAGTCCTCCCCTCTCTGCTCTATGTTTTCAATAATACTTACTTGAATTTTAAAATAATTTTATGTGGCTTCCCAAAAATAATAACTCCACTGAGATTATTACCTGATGCACTAAAGAAATGCATTAAGTTCTGAGGTAATTATATTTTGGTGGTATTATGCCTACCCATCTGAGAACATGGTGTGGGTCTTTATTTACAGATTTTGTTTTATGTTATTTTATAAAATTTTCCGTCTTATTTATATAATCCTGCCTTATTTCTATTAAATTTTTTTCCAAAGTATTTTGTGGTGATAGTACTAGTGTGAAGAAAATGTTTTTCTTTTTTATTAGTAATTGAGTAGTTTATAGAAAATTTGATTCCAAACATGCCTTCAAAATGTCTTATTTTTTTACTAGTTTTTAGAAGAATTGGTGAATTTCCTAGAATATTTTTAAAATAACTGTTTTCAATAATTATTAAAAACAACTTTTCTTTAATTTTTAAATATTTATAGTAAAAGTTTCATTTTATTATCTTTTCCACTATGTAAAACCTCCAGGAACAATGTTAACAATTGCGAGTATGACATCTGTCTTTTTCTGACAATAATATATATATTTCATTATTATTGATGTTTGCTGTTAGTTTTATAGCAAAATATATTTATCATATTTTGTAGTTCTTTTAATTTCTATTTATCTATAATTTTAATTAAGTTGGATGTTTAATTTTAACATGTATTGATACTAGTATATATTTTCTACAAAGCTAATTTGTAAAGATCTATGCACCCTTATGTTCACTACAGTGCTATTTACACTAGCCAAGATATGGAAGCAAACTAAATGCCTATCTCCAGACAATTGAATAATGAAGTATGGTTCATATATACAATGAAATATTACTCAGACATAAAAAAATACATCTTACCGTTTGCAACAAACATAGATAAATGTAGAGGTTAATCTGCTGAGTGAAATAAGTCAGACAGAGAAAGATAAATACCGTATGATTTCACTTATATACAGAATCTAACGATCAAAAGGAACAAACCAAATGAAAATAAACTCATAGATACAGAAGACAATCTGGTGACTGCCAGAGGGGGCAGGCTGAGAGGCTGGGAGAAAGAGGTGAAAGTATGAAGAAGTACAAATTAGTAGTTACAAAATAGTCATGGTGATGTTGAGTACTGCACAGGGAATATATTTAATAGTATTGTGATGGCTGTGTGTAAAGCCAGATGGGTGACAGAGTAATCAGGGGGATCATTTCATAAATTATATAAATATCTAACCAATGTAGTGTATATCTGAAACTAATAAAAAGAAGAAGAAAAGGAATATGTTTCCTTTTTAATTTATTGATAAAATAAATTTTGTTGATAAATTTTCTTAAATTAAAGAATGCTGCATTTATGAAGTAAACTATATTCAATCATCACAGTATATTGTTCTCTTAATTTATTCCTCAATTTAGTGGGGTATATTTTTTTTAGTTTTTTTTATTTATGTTTATAATTTAAATTTATTTAACATTTTCTTTTGTGCTACTTTTGAGGTTTAACACTTAAGTAGTAATGTTCTATTGGTTTCATACAATGAATTATAGAAATTTTCATCTTTTTGTGTTGCTGAATGAATTTCAAAAAAAATTAGAAGTTTTATATGTCTTAAAAGTTATATGTAACTGAACAGGAAAATCACCTAAGCCTGGTCTACTTTTAAATAAGTTGGCTTTTTGTGTCCTCTCTTCGTTTTCTAAGATTACTTTTGTGTTTAAGTATTTTACCATTTATTTGGTCAATTTTGGTAATTTATATTCACAAAAAAATAATTCGTATCCTTCAGATTTCAAAATTACTTGAGTAGTGTCCCACACTATTTTTTTACTAATTTCCACATCTGTGATTATATTTCTTGTATGACATATTTTTACTTTATTATCTTTACTAAGTTTAGACAGAGGTTTACTTACTTAATTTTTTTTTAAGAATTTACTTTTGGTTTAATTTGCCACTTCTTCAGTTTTTAAGTTTAAATGTTAGAAAAGCAGATTTCAGAATGGCAGTGAGAGGACTTTGTCTTAATAAAACAACCATAACTGGTAAAAGTTATTAAAAATCAAAAACAAGTAAACAGCCATTTTGTCTCTGAAAATTGTTCTAAGAGCATACAATAAATACGTTTTTTTTTTTTCAAAAAAAACTACTAAATCTTGGTAAAAACAGACTGTGTATGTAACATTTGAGCCACAACTTACTTCCTCTCTCCAACCCCAGCTCAGTATAATTAGAGGTCCACTTATGGTGAGATTAGCCAAGAACAAAAGGTTCCTTCTCTCCCCTATTTCAAATCTAATGTTACAGTGTCTTCCAGGAATGGGAGCATTATCAGTATGTCTTATTCCTCCAAGTTTTATGTTGTAGAAGCTCAATTCCAGGCAAGAGTGCCTGAAAGTTCTGAGAATCTCTTCTTCCACACAGCCCCCACTCATGGGGTATAAGCCCTTTTCCAGGTATGGTAGGCTGAGAATACTATGATCTATTTATCTTCATTTCAGGTTACTCGTAACATGGAGGTTCCATATCAAGAGATGCAAACTAAGAAAACATGAAACTACCATCTTGTAATCTTAGGCATAAAACAGGAGTGTCTGAGAGTAGTGAGCTACTGTCATCATCACAAGTTCTGGAGTAAAGAGAAGAGTGTTTGCCATCCCCCAAATATGCCTCTTTAGGATATTTATTTATTTTCAGCTGGTTATTTTTAAGAAACAAAAAACTCAAAAAGTATCTTCAACCTTACTCCTAATTACCTAAAATAATGTAGATAGAGGACCAGCTCCAAGAAGGGAGCTATTGACTTGCATAACTATAGTGTGAAAGAAACTAAGTGTGACAGACAGGGAAGAACCTAGCAAGGCCAATTTGATTGAGGTCCTCTCTGTGTCCCATTGTTAAAGATAGAGCAGCAAACATTTGTCTACCAAACATTTGCTTTTCCATCTCCATGTGAATTGCCTTCCTCCTCTTTGAAGTCTCAAAGCACTATTCTACTTTCCCCTTGGCTCAAGATGGCATGTAAGCTTTAACTGATCAATTTGTTCATGAGCCCCATATTTTTATAGAACTTCCTGTCTATGCATATATAACTAAATTCTGTTATTTCCCCCTATTAATCTGTTTTATATCATTTTAACTATTTGATCAGCCAGAAGAACTAAGAAAGAAAAGGGGGGAAATTTTCCCTTTTCCACAGGAACAATGGTAGACAGATTTTGTACAGCAATAGAGGCAAGTTGTAAGAACAGAAAACTCTGAAATACTCTCCAAGCTATCAGGCTATATTTAGAACAGACTTGGGATGTTCAAGCCTAGGTAATCTTTTGAAAATAATGCAAATTTTTGTGGGAAGCAATTTGAGGATACAATTAGCTCTATGAGAACAAGCCAAACCATAGACCACCTGGAACTTTACCAAGGGCAATCAGGAAAAGAGACAGCCAAGAAGATAATTTCTTAGATTATGAAAACTATATGGTCACAGATGCAAGTGGCTGGAAATAAGAGCTTGTAGAAATTCTGTTTGAGTTGCTCCAATTTTTTTTCACTAAAATAGGAATCAATATTGTCAGATAAGAATGAGTGAACTTATCATCTAGAAGAGTAGGAGAGAAATAAATTAATGTGTCATGGTTGTTGAGCAGCATTAAGATATACGTGAGGTTAAAAACCATTAACTTGAAGTTCCAACATTTAACAGACTCAAACATTCACATTATGATGATATTTTTTCCTCCCTTGACTTTCACAAAATTGCTTTTGCTGTTTCTTCCATTTCTATTGTCTCCACCTCCTTGTCTCAATTAATCTCAATTAATCATAGTGTTGCTTCCTTTTACCATTCATATCTCATCTCAAATGTCTTCTCACAGAGGCCTTCTAAGGTTGTTGAGAATTTAGCTAAGCAACTCTGTAACACTGCTGCCTCAGCATCTATTTTGTGTGGGTAAGTGGCCTTCAGGGACCTTGAACTGACGCCAACCTCACACACAAGGCATGCCCTAGATAACAGTTCTCCAAGTTATAAGTAAGTATAAGTTCCTAATATTACCTCCCTAATGTCCCTAGTAAAAAGAGATACAAACAAACAAAAAAATGTCTCCTGCCTCCCAATTCCTTTTTTTGTGTATCCTTTTGATAAGAATCCCACCCCTAGAGCTGACCAAAACCTTGCTCTTTTTAGTTTGAATTAACCAATCTTGCCTTAGCCCAGGAACATCAAAAGCACTCTATGGACCCTACTAAAGCCATGTGCCCCAAGTCCTGCTGTTTGCTCTCTGCCTGGACCTTGCCTTGACATTCCTGTGTGGTCTCTGGAAACATACTGTGTATATACATATATACATGTTGTGTATGTACTTGTGGCTCACCATCTGACATCCCGACACCCCAGGGCTCTGCTTAACAATTGTTAATTTAACAAAAATCACAACAAAGGTGTTCATGGTATTTTGCTAAACCAAATATATTCCAACTAGTCTAATTTATTCATAGCATTCCCATTCACCTTAACAGTGATTTTGTTGGAAGCTTGTGACCTCGTTTTAGCCAATAAAATAATGAGCTGGAAGGTTTCTGAGAAAGCTTTTCTCATTCTTGAACAATGATATCTCCTTTTCTTTCTCTGGATGTTTTTATGACATCAAGAGATGTGACAACAAAATTGCAGCAATCTTTTTAATCTCAGCCTGAAGATGAAGCCAACAAGCAATGGTAAGTAAAACCAAAGGAATTATAAGAAAGCAATGTTAAAGTCTGGATGTAGCTCATCTGAAACTTCCTTTCTTTAGGATATGGTGTTAAGTCAAATAATAGCATTTCTTATTTTAAAGTTATTTGAGTCATTGTTTTCTGTTATATGGAGCTAAAAGCATCTTAATTTATGCAAACCCAAATAAAATAATCAAATTCTATCATATTACTTTGTTTGAGTTTCCTCATTTGTGACTATCAGACATTTTCTTATAAAAGTATATATTCTTATTTATTTTCTGTCCCCTGCATATTACTAGATCATAAACTCCATAAGAGCAGAAACTATTTTTCTTCTCATCATTACATATTCATTGCCTAGAGTAGTGTTTGCCACACCATAGGCCCTCATTAAATACCTGATGAATGTATGACTTCTCTCTCTTTCTTTCTCTCTGTCTTTCAAGCCTGTCTTCCTATTGTCTTCCTTGCCTCACTAATTCATTCTCTAAATATTTGTTTAAGTTCTTTGCTTTGCTGTTTTCTTTCTCAATAATAATATCACAGATATAAAACGTTAGTCATAATGTGATAACCATGGTCCAGTTAGGTATTTGGAAATACCCATAAGCATTGCCACAAGAATGAAGGGATGAAAGGCCCTTTTGTTCTTTAGGTGACTAAAAACCTCACTTTGTCAGGTGGTCAGATTTCAATAGTCTTATGGCTGAGACACCCTCTCCAAGGACAGAGTGGGTCTAACTAGTTTCTTCTTCTTCTTTTTACTTCCCCATTGAATGGGAAAAGGTAATAGCCTGGACCAGTGAATTATATGTAGTTGTCATTCCGGAGGAAGATTTTTCTCACTTTTCTTCATCACATAGTTCCTCCCTTTTCTAACCAAAATTCATGTCATGTATTGCCATTATTCATCACAATATACCCAATATTAGTCCTATCTTACAAATGAGAAAAAGAAGAGTTAAAAATTGCTCCATAGTAATCTAGTTTTAAAGTGGAAGAACTAAAATTTGAGCCTAGATCTGTATGATTTTAGAACCTGAGAATTTAACCATTAAACAATACTGGCATCAGATAAAATTTTAGCTAAACCCACTTATACATTGAAAGAACATCTTTTTTTTTATCAGAACCCATATTCTGTGTGTAAAAACACTTCATTAGGCTTTATTTTGTACACAAATGATCTTGGTTAAGACTTCTTTTAAATTAAAATCTGTATTAGGGTTCTCAAGAAAAAAAAGACAGTACCAATAGAATGGAGAGAGAGAGAGAGAGAGAGAGAGAGAGAGAGAGAGATTTTAAGGAATTGACTCACACAATTTTTGAAGTTGGCAAATCTAGAACCTAAAGGTTAGCCTGGCAGGCTGGAGAAGAGTCGATACTGTAGCTCATATCTGAAGGCAGTCTGCTGACAGAATTTCTTGCTCCTCAGAGGGAGGTCAAGAGTTTTTCTCCTAAGCCCTTAAACTTTTTACACGAGACCAAACCATGTTATAGATGATAATCTACCTGACTCAAAGTTTACTTATTTAAAAGTTAATCACATATAGTTCAATGAAGTCACATTTATTAATTTTCTGCTTCTGTTTCTCTTGCTTGAGGGGATACATCCAAAAAGATATTGCTCAGACTGATGTCAAATAGCTTACTACTTATGTTTTCTTCTAGGAGTTTTATGGTTTCAGGCCTTTCATTTAAATCTTTATTCCATTTTGAGATTGTATTTGTATATGGTGTATGAAAATGGTCCAGTTTTCATGTTTCTGCATGTATCTGTCCAGTTTTCCTAACAGCACCTGTTGAAGAGACTGTTGTTTCTACACTGTATATTCTTGTCTCCTTTGTTGTAGAATAATTGATCATACAAATGAGAGTTAATTTCCAGGTTCTCTACTCTGTTCTATTGATCTGTGTGTCTGTTATTATGCCAGTACCATATTGTTTTGATTATTATGACTTTGTAGTATAGTTTGAAATTAAGGAGTGTAATACCTCCAATTTTGTTCTTTTTTTCTCAAGATTGCTTTGGCTAGTCATGGTCTTTTGTGATTCTATATAAGCTTAAAAACTTCTGCACAGCGAAATAAATCATCAACAAAAAGACAATTTTATGAATGAGAGATCGTATTTAAATAATGTGCTTTATAAATGATTTATATCTAAAATATACAAGTCAATAACAAAGGAAATAAATAATGTGATAAAAAAATGGGCAGGGAACATGAAGAGATCTTTTTCCAAAGAAAACATACAGATATTCAACAAATATATGAAAAGATGCTCAACATCACTAATCATCGGGTAAATGTAAATCAAAACCACAGTGAGGTACTACCTCACAGAATGCCTATGGTCAAAAAGTTAACAAATAATATGTGTTGGTGAGAATGAGGAGAAAAGAAAACCCTCATATACTGTTGGCATGTTTAAAAATTTGTGTAGTCACTATGAAAAAAAAAGTTTGGAAGTTTCTTTAAAAATTAAAAATAGAACTACCTTATGAACCAGCAATTCCACTTTGGGTATTTATCTCAAGAAACTCAAAACACTAATTTGAAAATATATATGCCTTTTTATGTTCATTTCAGCATTATTTGCAATAGCCAAGATATGAAAGCAGCTTAATTAATAATAAATAATAGATAAATAAATAAATAGATAAAGAAGATGTGGCATATATATATATATATATATATATATATATATATATATATATAAAATCTCCACATACACACAATGGGATATTGCACAGCAGTAAATAAAAATTAAATCTTGCTATTTGTGACAACATGAATGGACATAGAAAGAATATGCTAAGTGAAATAAGTAAGGCAGAGAAAGACGAATATCATATGGTTTTACTTATATGTAGAATCTAAAAAACAAAACGAAAACTGACTCAAGCAGAGATCAAATGAATGATTGCCAGAGAGGAGGGCTAGGTAGATGGGTGAAGAGATGACAGGGGATATAGTCAGTCAATAACAGTGTGACAAATTTACATGATGACAATTGATTACTAGAATATACTGATCACATCATAAGGTATATAAGTATTAAATTACTATATTGTACACCTGAAACTAATATAATATTATGTACCAAAAATATTTAAATTTTAAAAAGCTCTTTAATAAAGTTAATTGCATGTAGAAAAAACCTTGGTAATGACATCCAGACCAGTGTTTGGCCAAATATCTGGTACTGTGACCTACCCGATTTGACATAAAATTAGTCAGCATAGAATCTCAGTACTCTTCCTTGGTTATCTACCAATTCTAGTCACTGGAGTTGACTGTATTGTGAAATCTAGTATGACACCTTTTCATATAAGATAGAGACAATAGGATTTTCTAAATAAATAATCCACTTCCTGGATTTCTCCAATTGCTCAGTAGCACGCACAGATAAGCATATTAGGATGATAGGATGCTACCTCCAACTGGGTGACTAGCAAGGCAGGTATTCTGTATCTTTACTGTTTACGTTTAAAGTTCAACTTCTTTCAATGTCATTCCTGGATAAGAAACAGACCTGTGTGTACTAAAAATTTTCTTGACAAATTACTGGACACAACTAGGTAAATTAAAACTATTAAGGGAATTGATGGCTGATTTTTTAATTAAATACTCCCTTCAAGGAATTTAACTGAAAGTAGGAGAATGACTTTCACTTCTGGGAAATGGGCAGTGTATGACTTAGGCTCTTAGTTTCATTGAGTTTGACCAAATAAATGCTTTCATAAAAATATATACAATGATGCACATTATTATCTTTGCACCTAAAAGGCACAAGTATGTAATCCAGTAATTGAAATTTTTTATTTCTATGAATAAATAATGCAGTGAAAAAAATTTATCTTTGATTATTGCAGTGTAATTTTCTCTATAAATTTGAACTGTTCTAGAAGCATTCTAAATTTAAAGACAACTTTTTTTTCCTTCAATTTATGTAAAATGACTTCCCTCTCCCACAATGTGTTCTTTAGTAATAAATTTTTAACTTTCAGATATCTGGTGTCAAGAGGCAATTAGTTTGTATAAAACTTAAAAACAATTAAGAAAAAGGCCAACAGTTTCTCTCATTGGATAAATCTTCAATATAATTTCTCCCTTGACAATATCTAGTGAATATCTCTTAGTAGATAAACTTCAACTCCAAAGCATCAATCTTTCAAATAATAATCAATTATCTACATTTTTCAGAATTCCAAAGTAAGTGAAACAAGTTAGAATTTAGTATTTTTCCTTCAACCTCGGAAATAAGGGATATTTACCTATTGTATTTGTCTTCTGTGTGACTAGATGCTTAAAATCTCCCTCTACTTGCCATTGTACAAGGAAAAATCTCAAAGTTTCAGTCAAAATGACAAAATAAACTGTGGGCTTGCTTCCTCCCATGACCACATCAAAATTACAACTAAATTGTAGAACAGTCAACCTAAAGAAACATCTGAGGACTAGCTCAATAGAAGTCCTATAAGTGAGGATATAAAAAAGATGCCTCATGGAGACTGTTAAGAGGGTTTGGAGATGCACAACAGGTTGGCCCCTCACTTATGTGTGGTGGTTGAGAATTGGGAGGAATATCTCAGCTTCAAAAGTGTCCCCTGAGGAGTGAGGTGTCCCAGTCCATCAATGGGCTCCCCAGCCTGGAGCACCAGTGCTGGAAAGAGGAGTTCCTAATAACATCTGACTGTGAAAATCAATGGAGATTCTATCCATCTTTGTGAGATGGAAAGTGATGGGAAACTCAGGCATTCTCTTAAAAGACCTGCACAAAGATTCTTTTGCTTACAGGTACTCACCTTGGGCTCTGACGGAGTGGCTCAGCAGTTGCCAGAGACATACAGGAAAGATTGCATTGTATGGCTACCTGGTGAGAGCTGGAGTAACAGCTGACATTATCCCTGCATTGAACTCTCCTCTTGTGAAGCCTACAGGTGGGCACCATCTTGCCTATGTTGAACCCTCTCCCTACACGGCCAAATCTGAATTTGCATTGGCCTGGTGAACTCCAACCACTCTACCCTGGTGACTCCCTGGAACCCCACCCTACCCAACTTACACACTGTCAGAGGAGGCTCTTTTGAGGGCAGACGGCCTTGGCCCATGTTTCAGTCTTTCTTAAAAATACTCTCAAAGGTTTCCAGGCCTCAGGAGGTTGATGTCTGGCCTCAGTGTGTCCTGGGCCTTTTGCTGAGTGGCCCCAGACTCAGCACTGGTGCCATTTATGAATCGACATTAAACTGGTGAACCCCACTTGCCCCACCCTGGTGACTCCCTGAGACTCGTCCTCACGCAACTCTCCTACTCCCGAGGTTCTTTCAGTTGCTAAGCCTTCTGGGCAGACAGTAAGTGGAAAGAAGCCTCAAGATACCCTGTTATTCTTTCTAAGCTTTCCCAGTTCTGATACTGGTGGTAGGCAAACTCAAGTTGCAGTGTAGCCTCCCCCATTCATCTCCATGTCCAGCACAGCCAGTTATCAAACATGGATCACTTTGTTACCTACAAGGGAGTTCCCATAAGATTGTCAGCTGATTTTTCAACAGAAACCTTTCAGGCCAGAAAGAATTGGCACAGAATAATTAAAGCAAGAAAAAAACAAGAACCTACAACCAAGACTACTCTACTCTGCAAGGCTATCATCATAAACTGCTGGTAGGACTGCAAATTGATACAGCCACTATGAAAAACAGTATGGAGGTTCCTCAAAAAACTAAGAATTGGTTTACCATATGATCCAGCAATCCCTCTACTCGGTATTTACCCCAAAGACTTGGAAACTCATATCCGAAAAGATATTTGCACACCAGTGTTCATAGCAGCATTATTCACAGTGGTCAGGACATGGAAGCAACTGGTGTCCTACAATAGATGACTGGATAAAGAAGCAGTGGTACATATATACAATGGAATATTACTCAGTCATAAAAAGAGATGAAACACTGACATTTGTGACAACATGCATGGACCTCGATATAACCATGCTAAGCAAAATAGGCCTGACAGAAAAAGTTGAAAATCACATGATATCACTTATATGTGGAATATAAACCTAAAAGCAACAAATGACCAGGATGAACAAACAGAGACTCATGGACATATATGCCTTACTGTTAAAGTATATAGCTGAAACTTATTGGATTTTGTTAACCGATGTCATCATAAAAAATTAATTAATTAAGAGAAAAGAAAATAAATAAAATTGAAGGAGAGATAAAGAGCTTCTCAGAAAAGAACAAGCTAACAACCAGGTATCTCCAGTCCAGTCATAGGCAGTGGCTGAAACCTCTCCCAAGAGGTCTTGTTGCCAACACACCAGTGGCCCAGCTTTAGACCACAACAAAGCATCACCCAATTAGGCCCATAAGCGGCATACCCAAAAAGTGGTTTTGACAGGCACCAGAGCCCACTAGAGCGAATCCCACTCTGTGAGATAAGATCCTGCAGAGTACTTCATATGCTGTGGTAGTGGCTAATCTCATGGCCAGTCAACCTAAGGGTCAATTCAACCCACTGACATACCTATAGCAATCAAGGCTCAACTACAACAAGAGGGCATACACAACCCACACATAAAGCACCCAGCTCAAGTCATTAGGGAGACTTCACCACTGGGCTCTACAGGACACATACTACATAAGGACACCATGCCAAGACTGGGAGATGTAGCAGATCTACCTCATATATAAAAGCAAACACAGAAAAGCAGCCAAATGAGGAGACAAAGAAACATGTTCCAAAGGAAGAAAACAGAAGAAACCTTCAGAAAAAAAAAACTAAATAAAATGGCAATGAAAACAAGTAATCAACTAGATGGAGTTCAAAACAGTTGTTATAAGGATGTTCAAGGAACTTAGAATTTTAAAAAATATATAATAAGCATAAAAGTAGAGGGAAAAAAGCAGTCAGAAATAAAGGATAAAATATCTGAAATGAAGAATACATTAGTGGGAATCAACAGCAGATTAGATGAAGCAGAAGATGGAATCTGCTTTTTGGAAGATAATTTAGTAGAAACCAACTGATCAGAAAAACAACAACAACAAAAATAAAACAATGAGAATAGTTTAAGGGATTTCTGGGACAATATCAAGCATAACAACGTTAATATCATATGAATACCACAAGGAGGAGAGAGAGAGAAAGGAATTGAGAACCTATTTGAAAAAATGTCAGAAAAAGAATTTTTTAACCTGGCAATGAAAATAGACATACAAGCCCAGGAAGCACAGAACAAGTCCCAGGAAGTCCCAAACAAGATGAATCCAAAATGGCTTATACCAAGAAACATCATATTTAAAAGACCGAAGGTTAAAGACAAAGAGAGAATCGCAAAAGCAACAGGAGGAATGGTGTTAATTACCTACAAGGGAGCTCCCATAAGACTGTGAGCTGATTCTCAACAGAAACTTTGCAGACCAGAAAGAATTGGCACAGAATATTCAATGCGAGGAAAAGCAAGGACCTACAACCAAGACTATTCTACTCAGCAAGGTTATCATTTAAAATTAAAAGAGAGAAAGAGCTTCCCAGGCAAGAACAAGCTAAGGACATCATAAACACCAAACCAGTACTGAAGAAATGTTAAAAAGACTTCTTTGAGGGGGCTGGGACGGAAACATAAATAGAGATAAGAAAATTTCTATAACTAGGTACCTATAAATACTCACATTAAATATAAATGAATTAAATGCCACAATCAAAACATATATAGCACCTGAATAGATTTGGAAAAAAAAAAAAAAAAACAAGACCTATACATACACTGTCTACAAGAGATCCACTTCAGATTGAAAGACACACATAGACTGAAAGTAAAGGTATGGAAAAAATATTTTATGCAAATGGAAATGAGGAAAAACTGGGGCAGCAATACCTGTACCAGACAAAGTAGACTTTAAAACAAAAGCTATGATAAGAGACAAAGAAGAACATTTCATGACAAAGAGAGCAATCCAACAAGAGGATATAACCCTTGTAAACATTGACTCACCCTACATAGGAGCAGGTAAATATATAAAACAGATATTGATGGACATAAAGAAAGAAATCAACAGTAATACAGTAATAACAGAAGACCCTAATACACCATTGGCATCAATGGATACATCTTCCAGACAGAAAATCCATAGGGAAACAGAGGCCTTAAATGACACATCAGAACAGGTGGGTTTAATTGACTTTAACTGATATTTTTAGAGCATTTCACCCCAAAGCCGCAGAATATACATTCTTCTCAAGTGCACTTGGAACAGTTTTTAAGATAGAGTACATGTTATACCACAAAAAAGTTTCAATAAATTTGTGAACATTGAAATCATATCAAGCCTCTTCTAGGACCATAATGGTATGAAATAAATCAATTGCAAGAAAAAAAAATTGAAAAATACACAAACACATTTAAACAATGAATGAAACAACAATAAGATCAAGGAAGAAATCAAAAGATACCTTAAGACTAATGAAAATGAAAACACAATAACTTAAATTCTATGAGACACAGTGAAAGCAGTCTTAAGTGGGAAGTGCATAGCAGTAAAAGCTTACCACAAAAAAATATCTTATCTTACACCTAAATAAACTAGAGAAAACAACATGCAAATCCCAAAGTGAAGAGAAGGAAGAAAATAATAAATGTCAGAGTGGTAATAAATATAATAGAGTTAAAAAAAATAAACATAATATAAAATGTCAGTGAAACAAATTTGATAAAGCTTTATCTAGACACATCAAGAAAAAAAGGGAGAAGACATAAATAAATAAAATCAAAAATTAAAGCAAAGTGATAACTGACTCCACAGAAATACAAAGGATTATTAGAAAATACTTTGAACAATTATATGACAACAAATTGGACAGTCTGGAAAAAGTGGATAAATCCCTAGAAACAAATAACTTTCTGCAACTTAATCAAGAGTAAATAAAATATGAACAGACTTATTACTATTAAACAAATCTCATCAGTAATCAAAAAAAGCAACAAACAAAAGTCCTGGACCAGATGGCTTCATAGGTGAATTTTATTAAACACTCAAATAAATATAATACTGATTCTTCTCAAATATTCCAAAACATTAAAGAGCAGGGAAGCCAAGCTCATTATAAAAGACCAACAATACACTGATTCCAAAACCAGATAAAGATACTACAAAAAAAAAAAAAAAGAAAATTTTTGTCTGATGTCCCTGATGAACATAGATGCAAAACTTCTCAACAAAATATTAGCAAACCTAATTCAGGAATATATTAAAAAGGTCACACACCATGATTAAATAGAATTTATTCTGAGGATGCAAGACTGATTCAATATCCACAGATCAGTTAACATGATACAACATAAAATCAAAATGAAGAATAAAAGTCATATGACCGTATCAATAGGTGCAGAATAAAACATTTATCAGAATCCAGCATTCATTTATGATGAAAAAGAAACTTTCAGTAAAATGGTAATAGAAGGAACATATTTCAACATAATAAAGGCCATATGTGACAAAACTACCCCTAATATCATACTCAATGGGGAAAAGCTTAGTTTATTTCTTAAGATCAGAAACAAGACAAGGATGTCCACTTTCACTATTTTTATTCAACGTAGTAGTAGAAATCTTAGCTGCAGAAATCATACAAGAAAAAGCAACAAAAGGTATCCAAATTGGAAAGAAAAAAGTAAAACTGTGATTATTTGCAGATGACATACTATATATAAAGAATCCTAAAAGTTCTATCAAAAATTATTAAAAATTATAAATGATTTTAAGAAAGTAACAGGATACAAAATTAATATTTAGAAATCAGTTTCATTTTTATACACTAATAATGAACTATCAGAAAGAGAAATTAAGAAAATGATCCTATTTACAATTGCATCAAAAACAATACCTCAGAATAAATTTAACCAAGGTGATCAAAGACCCGTTCTCAGAAAATCATAAAACATTGAAGAAAGAAAATGAAGAAAATATAAATTAATGAAAGTGGATGCTGTGCTCGTGGATAGGAAGAATTAACATTATTAAAATGTCCATACTACCCAAAGCAATCTATAGATTCCATGTAATCCCTATCAAAATGCCAATGGCATTTTCACAGAACTAGAAAAAATAATTCTAAAATTTATGTGGCACCCTAAAAGACCCTGAATAGCCACAGAAATCTTGAGAAAGAAGAACAAAGTTGGAGGTATCACACTACTTGATATCAAACTATACTACAAGACTGTAGTCAAACCATCTTGGGACTAGCATAAAAACAGATACATAGATCAATGGAACAGAATAGAGAGCCCAGAAATAAATCCATGCAGATACATTCATTCGATCTTTGACAAAGGAGGCAAGAATATACAATGGGGTAAAGAGTGTTTTTTCAATAAATGGTGTTGGGAAAACTGAACAGATACATGCACACAATAAAATAAAACTGGACCTCCTTCTTACACCATATCCACAAATAAACCCAAAATGGATTAAAGACTCAAATGTAAGACCCCAAACCATAAAATTTATAGAAGAAGACATAGGCAGTAAACTCTCTGATATTGTTGCTAGTAATTTCTTTTCTGATATATCTCCTCAGTCAAGGGAAACAGAAGAAAAAGTAAACAAATGGGATTATATCAAACTAAAAAGGTTTTCCACAATGAAAGAAACCATGAACAAAAAGAAAAGGCAGCCTACTGAATGGGATAATATATTCGCCAATGAAACTTCCCATAAGGAGTTAATAACCAAAATTTGAAAAGAACTCATATAACACCAAACAACCCCCACCACACACACACACACACACACACACACACACACACACAATTTGATGAATAAAATGGGCAGACAACCTGAATAAACATTTATCCAAAAAGGACATATAGGTGGATGAAGCCAAGCATGTACTACACTTATCAGGGGGAACACTTCGTGAATTATGTAAATGTCTAACTACTATGCGGCACTCCCAAAACTATTATAAAATAATATTGAATGTCAACTGTAATTTAAATAAACAAACAAATAAATAAATACATAGATGATGATATATGATAGATGATAGATAGATGGAAAGATAGATACATAGATAATAAAATTATTCATAATTAAATTTTCAACCTTATCTCATGTGGATTTTGGATTTTGAGTTTTAGATAAAAAGACCTTATATTAGAATTCTTTGATGTCTTCTCTTGTTACTTTTATTACTTCATTTAAAAAATATTTAAATCTTTGTTTCATTTTTAATTTGTCCTAGTGTGAAATGGGAAATACAGATTCAACTTTATTTTTCCAGATGGCTACTTAATTTTCCCAATATGATTTTATTTTTAAGTAGTCTATTTGCCCCATTGTTGTGAGATTTCATCTTTATCACACAGTGAATTACCATAGATTTTTGGGTCTATTTCTGAATTTTCTTTTATAGAGCTCTGGTTTCTTCATATGCCACTACACCACTGATTTAATTTTAATATTTAATAAAATGTTTTTATCTCAGTAAAATCAAAGGAAAAACCTCAGTTTTTCACCTTCTTCTGTTTCCCTTTTCTGTGTGTCTCCTTTACTAATCACACAGAAAAATTTACTTCTGACACTTCTAGTCACCAAATATGTAGAGATATTTTTCTATAGCAGACAATTCTCTGTGACACCAGCACAATTCAATGATAGTTCAACTCAATTCTGAGACTATCTACCCAAAGATAACAACAGATTCCACAGGTTAATAGTTCAGTTCTACAAGACTACCCCCCATCCCCAGTTTCAGAAACCAGTCATAAGCCCAGGTTATTTACCTGTACTTCTGATTGACCTATAGGCTTTAGATTGTAGGTTCCCTCAACCCTCACTTCACTCAAGTTCAAGCAACTTGCTAAAGTAGCTCATAGAACTCAGGGAAACACATTTACCAGTTTATTAAAGGGTATGATAAAGGATAAAGATGAATATACAGATGGAAGAAATGTGTAGAACAAAGTATGTGGGAAAGGGGGCAGAGCTTCCAAGCCATCTTTGTAGGCACTACTTTCCCAGCACCTCAATGTGTTCACCAAAGTGGAGGTTCGCTGAGCCGAGTCCTTTTGGGCATCAACAGAGGATTCTTCATTTAGGCATGATGGATTATTAACTCCATTTTCAACCCTTCTCCTTTCTCAAGAGAATGAGGGTCAGGTCTGAAAATTTAAGCATTTGATTATGATTTGGTCTTTCTAGAGCTATCCAGTAGCAATCCAGGAACCCACCCAGAGTCACTTGATTAAAAGAAAAGACATTCTTATTAAACAGGAAATTACAACATTTTCAGGAAGTCTGTGTTAGAAACTGGGTCAAAGACCAAATATTAGAAGAAAATATGATCCTACTGCTCTTATCACTTACAAATTTGAAAAGGTTTTAAGAGCTCTCTAACACACACACACACACACACACACACACACACACACACACACACACATTTCTTATTTCTCATGGTATGTATTTTTTTGTCATTTTATTTAAAGTGAGCTAAGTTTCTTCATCACTTTCTGTATTGCAGGCCTCATAGTAGAGAATTCCTTCAATTTTGTGTGTCTGATAAGGTCTTTATTTCTCCTTCATATCAGAGAGCTTTGCTGGATACAATATTTAATTGTTCGAATATTTGTTTCCACTCTTTTCTTGCTTGTAAGGTTTGTGTTGAGAAATCTGAAGATAATATAATGGGTCTTTATAAGTTTTCATTTTCTTTTTTCCTGGCTGTCTTGAGAATTCTTTTTCATTTTTTTTTTAATTTTTATATGTCTTGGAGAAGGCCATTTTAGGTTAAATAATTGGGTGTTGTGTTAGCTTCATGGAATCAAAGCTCTAGCCCATTCCTTAATTTTAGGAAATTCTCATCAACTATTTGTCTGAATATGCTCTCAGATCCTTTCTCTTTTCATTCTCTTTCTGGAATACTCATTATTTTTTGTTGGGAGCCCTTTGTAAGGAATTATCAGTTCCTGGAACCCCGAAGGGAGGATAAATATCAGTTCCTGAAATTCCAAGGGAGGAGGTTTCTCTTGGCTTTATGTTAATCCATGATAATCGCAGCTATTGTTTCTGGATACTTGTGGTTCTGTTTTGAGCAGTTTGTTACTTTGTTACAAGCAGTTTGTCATGTACTCAAGCTCTATAAGTATACGGTGCTAAATAAACTCGAGGCTGCAGCTTTAACTGTATGCCCTCCCGAGATCTTTTTCTCTTCTCTGTCTTTTTTCCTAACCCTCGTTCCCCCACTCAGGACTGTTCGAGTCCATCCGGCGGGTTCTGGCAATTTTTGTTGCCTTTCCTGATGGTGTTGGCTAGTTCTTACATTTCTCTTTCATTATATTTCATTCTTCTGAATTATTTCTAGATTTCTAACTTCAATATCACTGATTCTTTCCTCATCTTGTCAACTCTATTTCCCAAGCTTACTAACCATTGCACTCTTCATCTCTTTTAGTGTGTTCTTCTTCTTTAAAAGTTCTATTTGGTTATTTTTCAGGGTTTTGATATATTTGTTAAAAAAACTCCTTCTACTAATCTACTTCTTTTTTCAATTCCTGGAATTGTTGATATGAGTTATTTTGCATCTCACTGAGTTTTTTCAAAAGTACCATCCTGAATTCTCTGTCATTTAAATAGCATATTTCTATGTCTGTAAGTTTATTTTCTGGAGATTTTTCTCTTTCTTTTTGAGTTGTCTTGTTACCTTGGTTGTTCTTGGTGTTTGGTGGACTAGTTATACATCTGGGCATTGATGGGACTGTATTCTGCTTTTTTTTTTTTTCAGAATGATTTATTATATAGAGATCTCTCTTTAGCATGTCAATAATGTGTTTTTTCTTTTTATTTCCACTAGGTGGCGTCCAAGCCTGTTGGATCTCTACTTTGAGATTAATAATGCCTTTTTTCTGATAAATATTCAAGTCATGATCACTATCCTGGGTCTCCGTCCTTGTCAGTGGTTCAACAGTGGATTTTTGTCTCGGTAGCATTTGTTCAAATTCCCCTGGGGCTTCATAGTGCTAGGTCTAGACGGAGGGCTCACCCTGGGTTGGTGGGTGGGGGTTGCTGCTAGTCTCCATGCTCAGCCTCACACTTCACAACCAAGGTTGCTAAGACCCAGCTGGTGCCCCTCTGCATTTAGTTCCCACTGCACTTTCTGCCTTAGTAATTAGGCTCAGCTGTGTTAGGAACTGGCTGATCCCTCAGGAAGGGCTTTTGGGGAACTGGTCACTATTTCTCCCTTTCCTCTCTTCTTGCGAGTAGCTTGAACTGCATGTGGCAGCTTCTTTTTTCTCCCAATCTAACCCCCAGACTCCCACGGTTCTGACCTCTGAAGCTATTATGTGCAGATCACTCTCTCAGACATGCTTTGTGTGCAGGTTGGGTGTTATTTGCTGAGTTTTAGATGTTCAGCTTATTGCTATTTCAAGAGAAGAGATCTGGGGACATCTCTCACTCTGCCATGATTCTGACATCAATAGTCATTT
Organism: Eidolon dupreanum; assembly: GCA_028627145.1. Taxonomy (NCBI): domain Eukaryota; kingdom Metazoa; phylum Chordata; class Mammalia; order Chiroptera; family Pteropodidae; genus Eidolon; species Eidolon dupreanum. The sequence continues at coordinate 50,964,902 of CM053505.1, read as the reverse complement.
CTTATTTAGGAAATGTGGGAAGGGAAACACTTTTACTTATTATTTTGTAATAATACTGTTGTCAAAATTACCCTATTAGAGACTGAGAAATTAAAATTAAGTGTGAGGCCACTAATCTTTTGATAAGTGAGAATTTGGAAAGAGGCATATCCTGAGTTGTCTCAGGGACTTTAAGTCCAGAAAGGGCACACCGTGGGGATGCCCTGAGCCTGTGTGCACCAAACATTTGAAAAACTCAGGATATCTGATTCAGTGGTGAAGAATAAAGCCCTAACATAAAGTGGGATGACATCAAATGCTAATTTGTAAAGGTTAAAAAGCACAATGTCAGGTACTTCATAAGATGTGATAAAATGGGCACTTTACTTCTGTGGTTGTCTACCCAAAAACTTACACCCCCAGTCTAATCAAGAGAAAAAAACACCAAATTCCAATTTACGGACATGCTACAAAATAGCTCATCAATAGTGCTCAAAACTTTCACGGTCATCATTAAGAAGGAAAATCTGAGAAACCATCACAATCTAGAGGATCCTAAGTAGACATGATGAATAAATATAATGTAGAATTCTGAGTGGAATCCTGAAACAAAAAAGGGATATTAAGAAAAAACTAAGGTCGAGATGGTAGAGTAGGTGAACACTGTGCTTGCCTCCTCTCACAACCATATCAAAATTACAAGTAAACTGCAAAATAGCCATCATTGGGAATTGCCTGAGCCTAGCTGAACAGAAGTCCTACAACTGAGGATACACAGAAGAGGCCACCTTGAGACTGGTAGGAGGGGCAGAGGTGCAAAACAGGATGGTCCCACACCTGTATGTGGTCGTTGAGAATCAGGAGAAACATATCAACTGTGGAGGTTTCCCCAGAACAGTGAAGGGTCCTAACCCCACATTGGACTGTGAAAACCAGCAGAGATTGTGGCTGAGACGGAGGGCTGAGGGAGTCACTGATGTTCCTCTTAAGGGGACCGTGCACAAACTTACTCAGTGATAAACTCACTTGCTCAGGGCTTCGTACCTCTTGCTGAGAAGCCCCAAGTCTAGCACTAATGGAGGGCCACCTCAGTTTGTAGCTTAGCCTCTCAAGGCACTGCCAAGCCCAGCAAGGGTGGTGGCCATCTGTGGATTGCTTGGTGACTCATGCCAGGTGGCCCTAGGCAGGGCATAGGCTGCAAGTGAACTTGGCCTACAGCAGAGTCCCTCCCAGGAATCCCAAGCCTGCATTCCCAATGGCCAGCTTCGGCCTGAGCCACAGTACCACTAGAGGTCATATTTGAGGGCAACACACCTAAAGGGCAGACAGGGAAGGCACTAGAGCCCTGCTAAAGTGAATCCTGCTCTATAGGGCCAGCCCCTGTACAACAGCTCTTCCACTGGTCACGGCCAGTCATCAAAACTAGTCAGGCTGAGGGCCATTCCCTCCCATTGATATGCCAACAGCAATCAAAGCTCAACTATAACAGGAAGGCACACACAACCCACATAAGGGATGTACCTGGATCATCCAACTCAGGTGACCAGGGAAGTCTGTGCCACTGGGACCTACAGCTCACCTACTATATAAGCCTAATCTGCTAAGGCTGGAAGATGTAGCAGCCTTAATATATAGAAACAAATACAAGTAGGCAGCCAAAATGGGAAAAGAAACATGTCCCAAATGAAAGAACAGAACAAAGCTCTAGAAAAAGAACTAATAAAAATAAAGACAAGGAATCTACCAGATGCAGAGTTCAAAACATATATTTAAAGGTTGTTCGATGAATTAGAAGAGTAGATGAACTCAGTGAGAACTTTAACAAAGATAGAAAACATAAAAATTGAGATGGAAAACAGAAAATAACAAGTCAGAAATGAAGAATATAATAACTGAAATGAAGAATACCCTAGGAGGAATTAACAGATTAGATGAAGTGGAGGATTGAATCAAACCACATATTAGCTCACTAGTTTTTCTACTTGTTGAAATAGTAGAAATTTTCAACATTATTTTCTATAATGACACTTTTTTCCCATTCCCAATGTACATATTCATCATATTCACTTTTTCAGGTTTTTTAGCATCCTTGCCAAGGTTATTATGATAATGTCTACATGTAATCTGATGATTTCTAATCTATGTATTATTCACTACAGTCATGTTTTTATACAAATGGTTGGAGTCAAGATGAGAAATAACAAATTAACCTACATGTATATTACATTTCTTCTAAACCTCCAATCTCTTTTTTCTGGTAGTTAAATTTTTGCTTGATATAATTTTTTTTTCTTTCATCAGCTAACCTTTGATGAGAATGAGAAAATCAATATCATAATAAAAAATGGGTGAGAAAGAAGAAAAACAAAAAGAACTAGATTATATGCTCTATAAATCTTAATCAAACTTCAGGACTAATAAAAATGCCAAATGCAATTGAATATTTACTAATCTTGTACAGCTTGAGAAATTTCAATGTACTAGGATTCTTTTCATTTAGCCAGAGTAAAAGTGAGACCAGGATTGAAGTTATTTTGTTCTACCAATTATATCAATGTTCTCCAGAAATTTATTTCATTTGAATCCCCAAGGGTTGTACAGAGAAATGCTTAGGTGATTTTTACATTGAATGAGGCAATAGGCTTGGGATAAATATATATTTCTTAAGTTAGTCTTGAAAAATGAAAAATAAATGTTCTAAAACATTACAATATTGTTCACCAACTTTGAAAAATGAGGGAAACAAAGTTCAATGCTAACTCACATAGACATACCACCAACAAGGTAAATTTTACTCTATGTAAATTTAAAAACCAATTTAAAATGAAATAAAACCTTTAACTTTTGAGTTAACAAATACACACAATAAAATGCATGTTTTATTTCTCATAACTTTATTAATACCTATATTAATGAATAAGAAAACATGCAATACAGAACAATTAATACCATTTGCCACCAGACTACATACTGCCATCTTGGACCAATCAATATCCAACCTTCTCACTTCCAAAGCATGGCTAGAGCAGCTTTGGGATACTGTTCTCTTTCAGATGCTGTGTGGTGTCACAGGGGAGGAATCTTCTCAAAATACAAACATAAATACATAGTTCATAAAATTCCAAGTATTTTAAACAAGGATAGCATAAATTTTACACATTTTATTTCTAAAACTATCACATACAATCACTAAACAATTTCCTTCATTTTTTTTTAATTTGTGCACACACGTTTTTCTAAGTAGCCTTTTCATTACTAAATTTGCTGTTATCAACTTGCAATGCTTTTAAAAATCACATTTACTGAAAGCACATGAGTTGTTAGTGTAAGAAAGCTACTATGAATGAATATTTAAGGCCTCTGCATAAAATTGCTCTGGTGTGGTAATTGGTACATAATTTATAAAGGTTCCTGTCTAAATACGGTTCAGTTTCTCTTGCTCCCATGTTTTCTAAGGCAATTGTGCCAATTGGAAATAGCCAAAATAGTGTCTAATGATTGTGATAAAAACTTTATCTAAACATAACTATAAATTTGACTGGAAACAAATATGAAAGAAGAAAAATGAAATGATAATCAGACTAGAAAATATAAATCAGAAGAATGTAAAAAAAAAAAAAAAGAAAAGCCTAAATAACTAGCTGTTTATAAATGTATGTTAGGAGATATATACACATTCAGTCTTAATCTAAACAACAACAACAACAAAAACTAATGTTGAAATATACATGTGGATAAAACTTACTTAATTTTCCCATGACTGAAAAGGATTTTTTTTTGCATGTGGCATGATTACATTTTAAGGACTGCACAATTTGTAATTTTTTAGTCTTTTTTTAATCTATTTTAATGAAAGTGTGTAACGAATATTATTTTGGAAAGGCAGAGTCTCTTCTTAACTGTCACCAATACACAATAGCACTAATCATTTAACAACAATTTTTTCTAACCAAATTTACATTGCCAAAAATAAAATGTTAAAGAACTAAAGGAGACTACACAAAATGTACTCTCTAAATTTATTACATTGTTTGCATCATATATGTTTGTTTTTAATACACCCACATAATTTTAGCTAAAAATTGAAGATAAAATCCAAGAAAAAACTGTGTATGCACGGAGCATATAAGATACATGATGTCTGAATACATACTTACAAATGTGATATAGTATTGCTATAGCTAGTAAATTAATAATCACATGTAATTGAACATGGCCATGAAATTGAATAACCAATCTCTCTGAACATATTATTATTATACTTGCCATTCAGTTTGAGGTTCTAATTTTAAACTAAATCAAATCTTTCTTTTCTCAAGGGAAACATTTTTGATTTGTGGTAAAATAAAACTTTTTGTAGTTCTAGGAATAAATTTTCTCCACATCACAAAAGCCACCTGTGAACTTTGTCAACCTATAGCTCTGTCCATCTACTCAAAGAGAGAATTTGCAATGTGATGAGAAATATCTCATCAGATCTGAAGCCTTGGAAGTCACAGGTTGCCAAGGCCAGACCTAGTGGAAGCTTAAAAAGGGAATGCATAGGGGAGAATAACTGGGCTAACACCCCTTGCCTCTTTGACTACTTAGAGCCTGCTTCCATTCAAAGCCTTTCTGGTATAAACCCAGAAAAGGGAGCACAGTCTTTTAATATTCTAAACACAATCTAAGTCTGACTACATAATCAGAATTAGAAAGGGCAATAAAAGCATATTTGTTCATTCCTATATCACTAGGAAAGGTATCAAACCTTCAACAATTTTTTGGATATGAGGGTTTAAGAGCTACCCTTATAAATCAATAAATCACATTACCAGAAAAAAAAATCCCAAATATCTATCTTTGGTTCCTATTCTGATTTTCAATAACATAGTAACAATTCATATTATTTAATAATTTTTCAGTTTCTACTTTTTATCTTCTTTATATTTATTTGTGTGTGTATAGATCTAAAATGTAGAGAGGGAAAATGTAGAAATAACTAAAATCGAAGAAAAAATTCTCACATTATCTTTGTAAGATTTTAGAAAAGAATATTCTAAAGTCTACTGGAAGTCTGATTTTATCATTCTGGGTTTCTTTGTCATACCCAGTTTTAAAATCTTCATCATCAACAATATCAATAATAATATTAACACATATACACAGTTATATTTCAATAAACTTTCAAACATCATCAGTCCTTTAGGATTCACATATACCTGAAGTATCAGTATGCTTCAAATCCCTTTAAACATTAACAAATACAATGGAGAAAAATATATTAATAAAACTTATTAATTTGAAATTTCACTAATTAAACTCTTGTAGTGAATAGTTAAGATGCTCTTCTACACAACAACTCAAATATGATTTAAAGAGTTTCACAATGGGAACAATATATTCTCAAAACGCTACGTAACCTGCTGGGCACAAGAAGAAAAGCTTTCTCAACATTCAATGGAAAACTTAACCAATGAAATTATACATTTACCACAGTTTATATTACAACATTTACACACAGTGTATCATAAATTACATATCTTCAAGTTACACATTACAAAGTCTACATCTAATTTAATCAACAAGAAATAGCCCCCCTCCTACACACACACTCCTGCCCCAATTAAAACATCAATTGTCTCCTGGTTTAGTGTAATACTGAAACAAGACATTTTCTCAGTTTTGCTATGGAGGAAAATTAAGTTGATGTTTATGTAAACTAGTGAAATGTGCACATAGAAAATCATAGCCAGTTAAGAGGACAAAAAAGAAAATAAAGAACAGTCAACAGAAGGAAACTAATGTTCCCTAGGAATACTACTGTATTCTTTGCTTATCAAGACGTATTTTGTTTTCATATGAGATTTTGCTGGGATTTTTTTTTTTTTTGTATTTTATTGGGGTATTTCTTATTTACCCCTAGAAGCAATCATGAACCTCATTTCTCCCTCTGCACATCTCCTTAAAATTCTATACTGTAACACCATTGATGTAGATTTGTAATTACATCTCTTAAAAAGTTCCTTCCAGACTCATCTTGTTATCAGTGGTTTTCTTCAGTAAGTTGAGCTAGAATGAGTAAAAATCCTTAGTCTTATAGGTTTAGTATGTAGTTTCATCTATAGTCATATTAATTAATTTAGTTTTTTTACTGAACAACTTTTAGTATGAGCCAATGCAGCAGTCATATTAACATTTAAATCTTCCTGATATTCTCTAAAAAATAGCAGTTTACAGTCATAGCTGTAAATGAATCATACGTTAAATTCATCCACCTTTCTTGTGATTTTCTAGGCTGCTATACAAATTCCAGAAGATAAAATATCCAATTAATAATGGAATAAAGTCTTAAAATCGCAGATACAATATAATTTTGATGCATTTTACGCTAAATTACAAAAGCAAATTTAAGGAAAAGGAGGCCCTTTTTAGCAAATAGTTGCCTAATTTGGGCACAGTTATTGCACTTCAGTGTCTCGAACTCTACTAAAGAGTAGAGAATAGGTTATGGGCATAAATATGTGCAGTTTATATATATTATTTACTGAAAATGTATATACAAGTTACATAAATAATATATTCTTGAAAATAAAGGTAGAATACATAAAAAAAAAACAGAGAAAAAATATAAGAGATATTTACACTCCCTACTGTGCATTTTGTGCAAACACTAATAACAATAAACTGGAGACAAACAACAAATAACAACCAAAAAGACAAATGAAAATATTACTATACTTATGCTTTCTAATGTTATCTAAGAAAAAGCTTAAAGGTACTCTTGGAAAATTAGATATTTGCTAGTTTTCCATTTGTTACCTACTAGGTCTACAAATATCAGAATAGAAAATATCAGTAATATTGCACATTTTGGTAAAAATAAATTTAAAAAATTACAGTGCATCAGAAATCATATACATTAATATTAATATTTATCAAATAAGCCTTTCTGTACAAAGGGGTGTGAATTTTTCAATTTATTTTTTAATACACATTTTGAATTAAACAAATTGTAAATTTATTTTGTAATTTTTGACTAAGGGTCTAGCTCTAGAGTTTATTCAGGTATTTGTTTCTATTTACATACCTATTTACAAACCTAGTAATTTGGAATATTTGTTGAAATTGGATTTTAAATTTTGATTATATACATCTTTTTGAAAAATGTGAATTAACCATTGAAGTTTTATAAGGGATGTTCTTCCATAATGGGAGAATCACCCCTAGAAGGTCTGGCCTGTTGGCCTGAAGTGACAGTTTTCAAGGGAATGACTTTAATTGAATCATCACTAAGATGAAGTCTTTCAGACATCGTGTAAAACTGAGATCTTGTACTACCTTGCACTCCGTGATCAAGAGAAAGTAGTCCTTCAGTTCCAGCACCTTGCCCCCAATGTTGCTGCAAACCTGTTGGTGGCTGTGCAGGGCTATGATGGAGGGCAGCAGCCTGTGGCAGAGGAGAGCTGTGGTGGATTGCAGCAGCCTGCGCCAGGGGAGGGCTGTAGCAGAGGGCTGAGGCCTGTGCTGGTGGGGGACTGTGGCAAAGAGCAGTAGCCTGTGCCAGTGGAGGACTGTGGCACAGTGTGATAGCCTGGGTCACTGGAGGACTGTGACAGAGAGCAATGTTCTGTGTCACCGGAGGGCTGCAGCGGGGAGCAGCGGCCTGTGTATGTGAAGGGCTGACATGACTCAGAGAAGTTGGCATCCAGCAGGCATCGGAATGACCCAAGATAAGACATTCTTGAGTGCAGTTGTCAGAAGCCTCTTCTACAGTTGGTTGAACAGTTATTTCTGCAGCTGTTAGGGCAAGAAAGAAATGATAAAATTTATATTTCAAAGATATGTTTTATTGACTACTTAAGACCAACATATTGTAACAGGAAGTTAAAAAATCTCTACATAAACACATCAGAGACTTCCAATATTTTAAAAATTGGGACTTGATTTGTCGAGAAATAATTCCTAGAGAAACAGAAATAACCAGGAGTGGGTGGATGGGAACTTCTTTTCATAATTAGGATGCTTTGGATTATTCTCCCAAATGTAGATATTTTAATTGTGTTTGTGACTATAAATGGAAACGATGGTAGTCATTGATCCATACATAAAGTCAGTTGAAATATGGCTCCTAACTAACACAAAGAAAGAACATGAGGAAAATGAATGAGAAAACCAGTCATAAACATGTAATGAACTAACCAATTATAGCTAACCATTTGATTACAAATCTAACTAATTAATCTGAAAATAAATCTGAGAATAAATTAGATTAATTCGGAAACAGTTTATTAAACTCTAACATGTCTTTTAGTTTCAAAAATGAACTATAGCTATAATTATTTCAAGAATAATTGATTTGTGCATTCCTCACTTTCTGAATTGATGACAAATCAGTTTAGCAACATAATAAACTATAAATATTAAGTACTTAGCATAAAACTATAATACTTTTGACATATCAAAAAACATGGCAGAGTGAGAGATGTCTTCGGATTTCTCCCCTTGAAACAACAATAAGATGAACATCTAAAAATGAACAAAAAATACACAAACTACACACCAGCACGTCTGAGCGTGAGATCAGCACATAAGATCTACCACAAGTCAGAACCCGGGATGTCAGGTGGTGGACTGGGATAAATAAAGAAGCTGCCTTTCAAAGCCACAGGAGATCCTTGTAAGAGGAAAGGAAGAAGTGAAGGTGCGGCCACGTGCCTGATCAGCTCTACTTGGATGTGTCAGGACTTGGCAGCTGGCAATAGGGCCCAGTCATCAGGGTAGAGAGCAGAGAGGCAGAACTGGACAGCAGAAGAATGATAGTTGATTTCCAATGGCCCGTTTCCAAAGCCAAGGCTGAGCTTCAGTCCCCAGCCTGAAACCCAGAAGGCCCCTCCCGCCATACCCTCTGAGATCCAGGACCACAGAGCCCCAAGGGAATCTGAGTGAATGCTGCCAAGATGCAGGCTACCTCTTGAATTGTCTGTAGCTCCCTGCAGGAGGAGGGGGAGGGAAGAAGGAGCAGTGAGTTCGTGCTGCAAGTTCCCTGAACAGTGGAGCCTGGGAGGGTTGTGGGCTCCCCATGCCTTGCTGGTTGCAAAACCCAGTCATCAGAGCAGAGAGTGCAGCAGCAGCAGGCAGAGAAACAACGAATGATTCTTACCAGCTGTGGTTGCAAAACCGAGGCTGAGACACAGCCTCCAACCCCCAACTGCCCAGAGGGCCCCTGTTCCCATGTACTCTGAGACCAATCACTGCGGAGCCCAAGGGGAATCAGCAAATGCTACTGAAACTGTTAGGGAGCCAAGAGGCTTAGACACTGCCTACTGGAAACCAAAATAAGAACATCTTATTTGCAGCTGGCTAAAGAGAGACTTTATATAATAAATCTTCTTTCTGGAGAAATGACAGAATACACTTCCATTAATGCCCAGTGGAAAACAGTCCATTACTCACTATGAACAACCAAGGTGACAAGGCATCTCAGAAAGAAAGAGAAAAATCTCCAGAAAATGAGCTTACAGACATGGAAATATGCTACTTAAGTGACAGAGAATTCAGGATAGTACTTCTGAAAAAAAAAAAAAAAAAACGCAGTGAGTTCCAAAACAAATCATATCAACAATTTCAGAAATTACAAAAACAATTTCTTGTGAGCAGAGCAAGGAGACCGAAACCCTCAAAAAAAAAACACACAAAAAAAAAACAAATAGAACTTCTGGAGATAAAAAACACACTGAAAGAGTTGAAAAATGAAATAGCAAGCTTGGGAAACAGAGTCGAACAAATGGAGGAAAAGATCAGTGATACTGAAAACAGAAGTCTAGATATAAATCAGAAGGAAGAAGAGAGAATCTGAAGAATAAGAAATAATGAAAGAGAAATACAAGGACTAGCTGATACCATCAGGAGAAGAAACATAAGAATAATGAGCATTACTGAAGGTGTGGAAAAGGAACAGGAACTAGAAAGCATTTTCAGAGAAATAGTGGATGAGAATTCCCCAAATCTAAGAAATGAGCTGGAACTTGGAATTCAAGAAGTCAACAGAACACTCAAATATCTCAACCCAAAAAGGCCTTCACCAAGACACATCGTATTAAAGTTATCAAAAATCAATGACAAAGATAGAATTCTCAGGGCAGCCAGGGAGAAGAAAATGGTAACGTATAAAGGAAAACCCATTGGATTATCATCGGACTTCTCAGTGCAGACCTTAAAAACCAGAAAGGAATGGAATCAAATATTTAAACTATTAAGGGAAAGGAACTACCAGCCTAGAGTAATGTATCAAACTAAGCTCTCCTTTAGATATGAAGGAGAAATTAAAACCTTTTCAGAGATACAAATATTGAGGGAATTCTCCACTACCAGGCCTGCACTACAGGGAATTCTGAAAGGGATCAGCAAACCTAAAACAAAATAACAGCAGCAGCAACAACAACAACAACAACAACAAAATACATAATTAGGAGTAAAGTGAATATCAGGCAAATAGAAGCAGGGGAGTGTGACCCTTACTAAGAACAGGACTTTATAAGCTTAAATAATAAGAGAATTGCTATAGCAAGATAGTAATGAATGTTCAGCATACATAGCAACAAACGGAGATAATGATGACTGAAAAGGGGAGGATGCAATGATTAAAATTCTCAAAGGGGAAAGGAGACAAGGCACACACAGAAGAAAATGGACGACTGTATATATATATATATATATATATATATATATATATATATATATATACACATACATATATATGTGTGTATGTATATGTATATGTATATACATATGTATGTATGTGTATATATATATATGTATTTATATATGAATGTACGTGTGTGTGTGTATATATATATATGTATATATATATATATGACTATCTTTTCATATTTGTAATGATAACCACACACCATAGAATCAGAACTGAAGTATATGACATAAAACAAAAAGAATCAGAGGCAAAACCCACTAAAACCAACCAAAATAAAGGAAACAGAAACACAAGGACAAGGAAGCAATGGAAACACCAAGCTACCAGAAAGCAAAAGATAAAATGGCTATAAGAAGCCCTCATATCTCAACAATCACCCTAAATGTAAAGGGACTGAAATCACCAATAAGAAGGCACAGAGCTGCAGATTGGATCAAAAGACAAAAAACACACATACGCCACCTCCAGGAGATACATCTCAGCTCCAAAGACAAATGTAGACTCAAAGTGAAAGGGTAGAAAATGATATTTCAAGCAAATGGCATTCAGAGAAAAATGGGAGAAGGGGTGCTAATATCAGACAAAATAGAATTCAAAATAAAAAAGGTAAAGAAAGATACTGAGGGATACTTCATAATGATAAAGATAAACATGCACCAAGAAGACATAACATTCATTAATACCTATGCTTCCAATCAGAAAGCCCCAAAATATATAAAGCAATTACTAACAGAACTAAAGGGAGAAACAGACCAAAACACTATTGTAGTAGGGGATCTAAATACCCCACTGTCGGATATGGACATATCGTCCAAACAGAAAATCAATAAGGAAATAATATACTTAAAGGACATAATTGATATATACAGAGCCTTCCATCACAAAAAAAGCTGCTTATACATTCTTCTCAAATGCACAGAGAACATTCTCAAGAATCAACTACATTCTGGGAAACAGAAAGAGCCTCAAGAAATATGAGTGTTAAAATCATACCAACCATATTCTCTGATCCTAATGTTTGAAACTAGAGATCAACTGCAAAAAGAAATCAGGAAGAACTACAAATACATGGAGATTAATGACATGCTACTGAAGAATACCTGGGTCAGGGAAGAAATAAAAAGAGAGACCAAGAGATACATAGAAACAAATGATAATGATAGTAGAACATATCAAAACTTTGGGACACAACAAAGCGGTCATAAGGGAAAAGTTTATATCATTACAAGCCTATCTTCAAAAACAAGAAGGAGTCTAAATAAACCACCTAATGGTTCATCTTTAAAAAACTAAAAAAGGAAAAATAAATGAGGCCTAAAATCAGCAGAAGGAAAAAATAATCAAAATTAGAGCAGAAATAAATGAAATTGAAAACTAAACAAAACAATAGAAAAATAAATATAACGAAGATCTGGTTCTTTGAGAAAGTTAATAGAATTGACAAACCCCTGTCTAGATTCACTAAAGAAAAAAGAGAAAGGACATAAATAAACAAAATCAGGGATGAAAGAGGGGAAATTACGACTGACATCGCAGAAATACAAAGGATTATACAAGAATACTATGAAAAAGTATATAACACCAAATTTAATAACCTAGAAGCAAGGAACCAGTACTTACAAAAATATAACCTTCCTGGACTGAATCAAGAAGAACTAAAAAATCTAAATAGACCAATCTGCAATATGGAAATGAAACAATCATCAAAAACCAATGCCTCTGATAAGGGCCTAATATCTAAAATATATAAAGAACTCATACAACTCAATAACAACAACAACAAAAAAAGAGGACCTGAACAGACATTTTTTCCTAGGCAACATACAAATGGCCTACAAACATATGAAAAAATGCTTAACATCGCTAGGGAAATGCAAATCAAAACCAGAATGTGATACCATCTCACACCTGTTAGAATAGCTATAATCAACAGGACAAGTAATAACAAATGATGGAGAGGATGCCGAGAAAAAGGAACCCTCATACACTGCTGGTGGGACTGCAAATTGGTACAGCCACTGTGGAAAACAGTATGGAAGGTCCTCAAAAAACTAAGAATTGATCTACCAGACGATCCAGCAATCCCTCTACTGGGTATTTACCCCAAAGACTTGAAAACTCATATTCAAAAAGATATTTGCCCACAGATATTCATAGCAGCATTATTCACAGTAGCCAGGGCATGGAAGCAACTGGAGTGTCCTACAATAGATGACTGACTAAAGAAGCTGTGGCACATATATACAATAGAATATTACTCAGCCATAAGAAAAGATGAAATATTACCATTTGTGACAACATGGATGGACCTCAAGATAATCATGCTACATGAAATAAGCCAGGCATGCAAATCACATGATATCACTTATATGTGGAATATAAACCTAAAAGCAACAAACAAACAGGACAAACAGACTCATGGACATGGACAATAGACTAGTCGTTACCAGAGGGTAGGGGGGAGGGTGAAGGTAAACAGGGTAAAGGGGGTCAAATATATGGTAATAGAAAGAAATCTAACTATGGGAGATGAAAATACAGTGTAAATATATATATATATATTTATGTATACCTTACTCTTAAAGTGTACAGCAGAAACTTATTGGATTTCATTAACCAATGTCATCATAAAAATTAATTAATTTAAAATAATAATAATAATAATTCATAATTTTCAGAGTACAAACACTGTACCTGTTTTGTTAAATTTGTCTCTAAGTGTTTTATTCTGTTTTAAATGGGATTGTTTTCTTAATTTGGAGGAGGGAGATGTTTACTGCTGAAGTGTAGAAATATACAGAAATACACTTGATTTTTATATATTGATCTTTTTTCTTATAGCCTTGATATACTGTAGAGGTTGATTATTAGTTTTAATATACTTTTAGTGAATTTCTTAGAGTTTTCTACATACAAGATGATATCACGCATACAGAGATAGTTTAATTTCTTTACAATATAGATGCATTTTATATCTTTTCCTTCTCTAATTGCCCTGGATAAAATCACAAGTACAGTGTTTAAGAGAACTGGTGAAAGCAGACATCCTATGTCTTGTTCTTGATCTTAGGGAAAAACATTTAATATTTTATCATTAAAGTATTTGTTAAGTTCTCTTGTGTTTTTTTTCTTTCTTTCAATTCTATTTTCATTTCATTGTAGTCCAGGAATATACTCTGCATGAGCACAGTTCTTTCAATTTTTTGAGACTTGTTTTATAGCCTATCAGTCTATCTTGTGGAATATTGCATGTGCATTTGAAAAGAATGTGTATTCTGCTCTTGTTGGATGAAGTGTTCTACAAATGTCTGTTAAGTCTAGTTGTTTTAGAACACTGCTCATGTTTTTTTATTTCCTTATTAGTCTTCTGTTTAGTGATATCTGTTACAGAAAGTGGAGTAGTGAAATATCCTACTGTTGTTGAATTGTCTATTTCTCTCTTCAATTCTGTCAGCTTTTGCTTCATGATTTTTGGAACACTGTTAAATGCATATATGTTTATAATTTTTATATCTTCTTGAATTTTTGGCCTTGTTATCACAACAAAATGTCCCTCTTTATCTCTAGTAACTTTTTAATTTAATTTGTGAAATAATTCTGAAATTAGTGTCATCACTGTAACTTTATCATGGTTTCTGTTTGCATAATATAACTTTTCTATTATTTTGTATTCAATCTATTTGTATCTTTGAATCTAAGGCCTGAATCCTCTAGGCATACATTTGGAGTTAATTTTTTTATTTAGTCTAATTTCTGCCTTATTTTGTTTTGTTAATCCATTCATTTTTAATGTTATTATTGATATAGTAGATTTAAATTTATCATTTTACTTTTTGTTATTTATGCGCATCATGTCTTTTTCTGTATCTCTATTCCTTCTTTACAGTTTCTTTTTCATTAGGTGAATAATTTCTAGTGTAATATAATTTTTTCAATGATTTTTTCACTATATATAGGAGTATATATGCTATATAATATATATATATTATATACTGTATATGTTATATATAAACATGTATACATATACACAGATACATTGTGTGTCATTTTCTTGGTCTCTAGAGCTTGTGATCTTAACTATTCAAAATTATGTCTGATTTATTATACATTAATTTCAGTGATATATGGAAATATTACCTATATATCTATATTCATTCTTGTCTTTTCGTACCATTATTATGCATAAATGCTTTATGTAAATATAGATGTTATAAACTCAACAATGAATTGTTATAGTTATTACTTTTGGAATTATTGGTTTTAATGAAGCTGAAAAAAATGAGGGAGCAATTACCTAATTATAAATTTTATTTTATTTACCTTCTTGCTTACCATTTCTAGTTCTCTTCATTTATTCATTGATTCATTGATTCCTGTGGATTTTGAGTTACTAGTGTTGTTTTGTTACCCCAATTCAGTTTTGCACCTACCTACCTTCATTGTGATGTTATTGTCATATATGTGTATGTGTGTGTGTGTGTGTGTGTGTGTGTGTGTGTGTGTGTGTAATTTGAATAATGCTGTTATGAACATGGATGTATAAGTATCTTTTGAGTCTCTGTTTTCACTTGTTTTGAGTATATACCTTGGGATGAAATTGCTGGGTTATATGGCAATTCCATGTTTAAATTTTTTGTGAAATCACCATACAGTTTTCTACAGCAGCTGCACCATTTTACATTACCACCAGAAATGAATGATTCCAATTTTTCCACATTCTTCCTGACACTTGCCATTTTATCTTTTTTTTTTTTTTTTTTTTTTTTTAAGTAACATCTATTCTAATACGTATGAAGTGTTATCTCATTGTGGTTTTTACATTTCCCAAATAACTAGCTATGGGGAGCATCTTTTCATGCACTTATTGGCCATTTGTCTATTGCCTCTGGAGTAACATCTTTTCAAATTCTTTACCTACTTTTTAATGGTATTGCTCTTTTGACCCTGTGTTTGCATTGAATTGTTAGAATTTTCCATATATTCAGGATATCCGTCCTTATCAAATGTATAATTTGCCAATATTTTCTCCCATTCTGTGGGTAGATTTAGAAGTCTAATTTATTAAGAATGTCTACCTTCTTAATTCAATTGCTATCACTTTGTCTCTAATCAAGCATTAGCATTACCAAGTTATGTCAGTAATTTTCTACTAGAGTCTATCCTTAAAAAAAAAAATAAAATAAAGCATGCAAAGAATTGAATTAAAATGATGACATTTGGAATAACAACATTAGAGTGTTCACAAAAATTTGAGAGATTAAGTAACAAATGCAAAATTGAAAAAACAAAAATTAAAAATTAAAAAATTGAGAATTTTTTGAAAATGTTATTATGTATAAAAAATTGTAGTATTTTTTATAATTTGATAGATTTTTGGATTAAACTGGAAATTAGTTGATACACAACCTTTTCAGTAGTAAAATAATACTTCACATAAAGCTCTTCTTAAAAATGTGGTGGAGTGAGGCAATATTATTGTTCAAATAATATTTTACTATAAAATATAAGTAACTCATGACATCTCTAGAGCTTCTCTCAGAAATTCACCTTGACAATAACCCAAAATACCTTTTGCATTTTCTCACTTAACTATAATTGATTCAGGATGAATAAAATAATCACAGAAATACAAATTAAATCGAGCCTTTGTCAATTTGGTAGCAAAGTTTTTATAATAAATAACCAGAAGCTTATTGATATTATTTGTCTTTAAAAAATTATCTTTTTTCCTTTAACTAATGGGCAGTGCCACAGTTAGTAACATTTATAATAAAAAAAAAACTATTCATGAGCTACGGCAAGATAAAATTATATATCCAGAGCTACCAAATGAAATTCTTATATACAGTTTGGTGTACAAAAAATTTTTCACAATATGTGTGTATGTGTGTACAATTTATAAAAGCTAAATTTTTTTAATTTCAATAATCAGGATACCTATGATAAAAATCCTAGTTTTAATTAAAACAACTTTTATAATAAACCTCACTGTTGCATATCTAAGTACATAAAAATTCAGCAACTACTAGTGAATCAACATTAAATAAATGCACAAAAACAAAAGTGTAATTACTATTCTAAGAATTTCTATTTAAATGAGTGTTGCTAAAATATTTTCGTAAGCGTATTTCTTTACTGGACTGTACAGTCTCCCTTAATATTATTGACATCATCTAATTAGATTAACAAACTATTTCCCAAAGAGATAGTATAAGACAAGCACAGATTAACTCAGTGCAGTTCAAAATAACATGCATTGTGAATTAGTGGAGTTAAAATTAGTTATACTTAAAACATTCTCTGAGGGCTTCCATAACTCATTAATAACATTTAACTTTGAAGAAATAAATATTTTTTTCTAAGAGAATATATTATCCTCAGGCAGCCACAAAATGCCCTGTGGATATCACAGTAGTCTTTAATAGGGAGAATGTGATGTAGTCATTTTATCATGATGAAAGGCAATTTGAACTAAAGATAAGATTTTAATGATAGCCAAAAATCTACAAATAAGCACATCAATCGAGTATACTGGGAAAATGGAATATACAGCAGGGTAATGAAAATACTTATTTGCAAAGAATATATTGCAGAAAAGACTGTATGAATATCTTTTTTTGGAAATCACTTACAAGAGAACTGTTAATATCTGTGATTGTTGAGGAAGAGTGAGAAAAATGGCAGCTTATTAAAATATATTTTAATACAATGAAATGAACACCGTTAATGTATAATTCATCTGTTTTGTCTCAGAGAGAAAATGTGCTGTTATAAGGTTAAATACCACCATTTAGACAATTTTTTTCTTCATTCTAAATGCTTACATTTATTTGACCTTTAAATTTCTTTTGAGAACCATCTATTAACTCACATTTATTTAATTGGCTGATATATAATACATATTTCAAGAAATAGAGGAGCAAATCCCAGTCTTTCAAAATTCTGATATAAAGTTCACAGTTATGATTAAATGTGCTCTGGTGATGCTCCCTATCATTCTTTAACTTTTATCAATTTGAGAACAAATGCATATTTTATAGACATTTTCCTTAGCACTATCCCAAAGCTTAATTGAGTGTTCATTATACAGAAATTTCCAGTCAAATTGTTCCATTTAATGTATCTGTTAATATCTGATAGCAAATTTCACATGATAGAGGTCTTATACGGATCATTTGATTAGTGTTCAAAGCTGAACCCTCATGAAAAAGAATAAGATATTGTAGTAAATTTACTTTGATCTCGCTTTCTCTTGCTCTTTCCCAGTTGTACCACTGAAGATTTTTAATGCTGTGCTTTTAGAGGAATAACTGATGTACTCATTTAAGTAAAAAAAAAAAAATGCCGTCCTGAATAATTTATAATTTGGTCTTCCCAAGTCAATAACTGGGAAATCTATGACTTACCTAATGGGTTGACAGTTCAGAGTTTGTTTTAATGTGGTCCAAATGCAGAATAAAGGTATTTGAAACATTCAGTCCAGATTTTAATGTTTTATTTAGAGTTCTGAGTGACATAAAGTTCCACTAATATTGTTGAAGATAATATGTTGCAAATTGATAGCTTCAATCTATTCCTGTAAGGAAACTAGCTAGAGCAGCAAAAGGATTCATTAGAAACAAATATCATAAGATGAGTGATCCTATTTTCACCTGACATCTCTCGAGCATCCACTGGGATTTGTTGAGAACAAATTGAGTGAAGTCATCATCACCAAGATAATAATTTGGGACATACACAGGTAGGCAAACATCTGAAAATTGATGAGGTTGAAAGTCTTACTATAAAAATACCATTAGAGTTAGCTATCTTATAGCTATAAATATAGATACACTGTATCTTAATAAATTGTTTATACTAAACAAGACCTTTAATCAATCCATTGTTCCATAAGCATATTTTAGTTCTAATTATTAGACCCTCCAGGGTTTTTATTCCTGTATACCATAAAGTCTAAATTAAATAAGTTACCTAGCTTAATGAAGAACAGATTTTAAATTAAGCAAATTCTTAATATTAATAATCTAGGATTGCATTTAAAATAAAATAATGAAAGAAACAAAATTCTCACAGAACAAAACAAACTGTCCCTAATTGCACAGATATTTTTCATATTGCAAAACACTGCACATATATAAACATATAACTTGTTATATCGATGACCATCAAATGATAAGAAATAACTTTCATTTGTTATAGAATTCTTGATTAATCTTTCTATATCATTAGGTTATTGGCATCTCAGCAAAACAATAGTGACAACAACCTTACACTGGTTCAGTTAACTATATATAAAAAGTAATTTTTCCCTTTTAAAAGTAGTATTTAAGGAAAATAGCAACTCAGGCATGGTATTTTAAAAAAGCCTCTGAATTATCTCAGCCACCAAAATTAATCCAATGGATAACAACACGAAATGAATTTTGTTTTGTGCCTACCTTAAATACTTTGAAAGAATTAAAATTAATTTGTTGATATGAATTGATATGCTTTAAGGAAATGAGTTGTGACATATTTTATTTCAAAATTCTATGATGTGTTATTCTGCATTGTAAAATATTTTTAAAAATCCAAATCTATTTAAAGCAAAAAAGAGTACACATAAATGCCAAACTTTTAATTATTTTATCCTTTTTTTAAAATTTTATCATATGGTTGAAATAGTGCATATAACCTTGATGAAGAGACAGTGACAATTTGGTGCAAAACATTATCATGCTAGGAGCATTGTGATGCAGAGTAGATTCCAAAAAGGAAATCGAAAAGAAAAATATTAGCTTCTTTTCCAAGGTACAGGGAGGCGTTTTTTAATTATTCTTTGGAAGTTTGATTTATATTCTGAACTTAACATTTACTGAAGTCTAAAGGAGAACAAGCCCATTGCTTTTGATGACTTTTAATTTTTTTCAGTTAATAGAGAATTTATCAGACTAATAGATTCTTCTTTTTGGAGATGGAGAAAGTGCCTTTTTCATAGTGTTTATGAGCACAGACACTATAAAACACATGCAGAATTATTAATGACCAATTAATGTAGCAAATGCCATTCATGCAATAATCTTGGCCTATCTATGCTAATGAAGTAGCCTTGGTAATAACTATTGCTATTTTATCCAGCAGGAAACCACTGCTTATTTAGATTCAGGAAACTGGGACACAGCTGCCTTGTGCAAGAACTCATTTGGCAGATTATTCACACTTCAGTTTTAACCCATTCTGCTCTTTTGAATATATCTTACAAGAAACAGACATTGTTCTTTCCATTTAAAATGAATAATGCTACCATTATAAACTTCCCTTTTTGTAGATTCTAGGAGTTTCTTGTAAGCATGTTAGGTTCTTCAAATAAAGAGTTATTTTAAAATCCTGAATCATTAAAAATAAGTGATGTTCAGGTTTATTAGCAAAGATTATTCCAGTTACATGTTAACATATGTTATTTCAGAAATTCATAGGTGACTACTAACATAAAATCATTCATAATATTATAGTGATTCTTTTGGGAAAATATTCATTTATAAATTTACTATCAGTTACTTATTCAAGAACTGTATTTGGCAAAAGCAAAAGTTAATATTAGTAAATAAAGAGGTATGTAGTCAATTAATTGATCTTTTAAAATGTAATTGATAATTTTAAAAATTATGGCATTTAAATATGCTTTTCAACACAATCTACAGTATCTATATCTTTGATCTTGACATAAAGAATAGCAAGTACAAGGAAAAATATATTCAAAGGTCCTGGAAAAGTACTATTTCATGCTTATTAAAAAACAAACAAATACTAAGTCTAACATATATTATACTATTAAACATTGATAAAAGATGTACATAGAATGAAAAATCAGATATCTAAATTACTTTGGATTTTTAATTTTATTTATATAAATTTGATTTTATACTGAAAATATATGAAACTTAAACAACAGAGAAAGTGTGAGTTATTATTGTCATCATTGCTAACAATTTATGATCTGGGGAAGAGAAAGAATTTCTTCCTCTAATGATGCTATTTGAATAGGGCAATGATAAGAGTAAGGATGAAGAGCAAGGTCACCAGATATTCTCATTGCTGGGACCACCTCTAGATTATTCTGGGCTAGTATTTGGAAATGTTAAATATATAACAAAGCAAATGTGAAAAGTTTTATTCTAAAGTAAAAGAATAAATTGGTCCAAATGTGAGAGAAGTCACAAAAACTTACCCTAGCGGAAATATTCTTACTCCAGTTACAGTGTTTATGAACTATTTTCTGTAATGTAGGTGTGTATAAATTAACTATTTGGTATTATTATATATTATTTAAATGCAATGTTTAATAAATTCTGATTTACTTCAGACAATCATTACATATGTATTTATTTAGTATTTTGAATTTTAATTAGTCAAACTCATATTCATGTTGTTAATATGCTGATTGTCTTTAAGAAGGAGAAAAAATTGTTGAAGCAGAGAATGCTTGGCACTCATTTTTCTAGTTATTTTTGTATTGATTTCATATACTTGAGAGGAAGGTCATTGAAAAAATTACACTTTATTTAATTTTATACTAGTAATGTGAGAACATTTTAATTGGTCAAGAAATAAAGCTAATTGCTTGCTTTTATTAATATGATGACTGTCCTGTAAATGTCACATGAATATTTTTTCTTCAAATTGTTTTTTTTTTTTTCAGAAATGGCAATTGGTGTTCCAGATGTATTGGTATAATTATATATCAAAAATACTATGAGATTTTGTAATGAGGAGGTATTAGAATGTTTGTACATATGTCAGATGGACAAGCAATAAATCAAACTGTCTAATAAACCATAACTTTGACGGTTGCACTACAGACAACTTGTATTTGAAATACTCTGTACAAGATTTCTAATATAAGTGTATGTACCATAAAAACATAGAGAATTATGGAGCATGGTCTTCATTTAAACAATACTTTTTCTTTACAGCAAACTAATTTGAATTATTAATGCAGATAAACAAATTCAAATAATGTAAAGGACCAATCACATGTTACTTACCAATTGACTGAAAAGAAGAAAGAATGAGATTTTTTAAAATACATTTGAAAAGATTTAGTCTAAAACATGGTGCAGTGAGAGACGTCCTCAGATCTCTCCTCTTGAAACAATAATAATCTGAACATCTAAAACTCAACAAAAACACCCGAACTGCACACCAGCATGTCTGAGCGTGGGATCTGCACATAAGAGCTACCACAGGTCAGAGCCCTGAATGTCGGGCAATGGACTGGGAGAAATAAAGAAGCTGCCTCTCACAGCCACCAGAGTTCCCTGCAAGAGGAAAGGGAGGGGAGAAGATGCAACTTCCTTGAACAGCCTTGCATGGAAGTGTTGTGAATTCCATGCAGCCGGCAGCAGAGCCCAGTCATCAGAGCAGAAAGCAGAAAAGTGAGATGGGACTGCAGAGAAACAATTGTTGATAGTTGCCAATCTTGTTGCAAAACCAAGGCTGAGCTATAGCCTCCAACTCACAACCCAGGGGGACTCTCGTCCCATATACTCTGAGATCCCCAGGGAAATCTGAGGAAACACTAAGGAGACTGTCGCTGACACTGACAGAGACATAAACTAAGGTTAACGAGCATAATTAAATATCTACAAGAAAATAAAAGAGGCATTATTTAGGCTTTATTAAAGCAGGGATACAAAGACTTAGATGCCACCTACTGGAAAACAAAAGAAAAGTGCCTTCTTTGAAGCAGGCTAAAGAGAGATCTTTATATAATAAATCTTTCTGGGAAAAAAGTAGAACACACTTCCATTAATGCTTAGACAAAGAAATAGTCCATTCAACACCATGAACAACCAAGGCGACAAAGCATCTCAGAAAAAAAAGAGAAAAAATTCCAGAAAATAAACTGACAGACATACAAATATGAGACTTAAATGACAGAGAAGTCAAGATGGTACTTCTGAAAGAACTCAGTAAGTTCTGAAAGGAGTCATAACAACAATTTCAGAAATTGCAAAAACAACTAGATGAGTAGAGCAAGGAGATTGAAACCCTCAAAAAGAACCAAATAGAACTTCTGCAGATTAAACAACAGCAACAACAACAACAACAAAACACTGAAAGAGTTGAAAAATGAAATAGCAAGCTGGAAAGTAGAGTCAACCAGAGGAAAAGATTAGTAATATCAAAGACAGAAAGAAAGAAATCAATCAGAAGGAAGAAGAGAGAAATCAAAGAATGAAAAGTACTGAAAGAGAAATACAAGAATTAACTGATACCATCAGGAGAAGGAACATAAGAATAGTGGGCATTACTGAAGATGAGGGAAAGGAATGGGAACTAGAAAGCATTTTTAGACAAAATAGTGGATGAGAATTTCCCAAATCTAAGGAATGAGCTGGAATTTGGAATTCAAGAAATCAACAGAACACTCAAATATCTCAACCCAAAAAGTTCTTCACCAAAACAGATTGTATTACAGTTATCAACAACGAAGGACAAAGACAAAATTCTCAGGGCAGCCAGGGAGAATAAAATGTCAACTTATAAAGGAAAACCTGTTAGATTATCATCAGACTTCTCAGTGCAGACCTTACAAGCCAGAAAGGAATGGAATCGAATATTTAAACTATTAAGGGAAAGGAACTACCAGCCTAGAAGAATGTATCCAGCTAAGCTCACCTTTAAATATGAAGGAGAAAGTAAGACCTTTCCAAACATACATTAATAGAGGGAATTCTCCACTACAAGGTTTGCATTATAGGAAATACCAAAAGGGGTCAGCTCACTTAAAACAAAATGACAAAAAAAAAAAAAAAAAAACATAATTAGGCGTAAAGTGACTATCAGGCAAATAGAAGCAGAGGAGTGCAAGCATTACTAAGAACAAGACATTATTAGCTTAAATAATAAGAAGAGAATTGCTATAGCAAAATAGTAGTGAACGTTCAGCATACATAGGAAAAAATTGAGATAACAATGACTAAAAAGGGGAAGATTCAAAGATCTAAATTCCTAAAGGGGAATGAAGATAAAGCACACATAAAAGAAAACAGACGCAAAGATATATATATATATATATATCTTTTTCATATCCATAATGGTAACCACACATCAAACACTCAGAACCGAAGTATATAATATAAAACAAGAAGAATGAGAGGCAAAACCCACAAAAGCCAACCAAAATAAAGGCAACAGAAACACAAGGACAAGAAAGCAATGGAAACACCAAGCTACCAGAAAGCAAATGATAAAACAGCTATAAGAAGACCTCATATTTCAATAATCACCCTCAATGTAAATGGACTGAACTCACCAATAAAAAGGCACAGAGTTGCAGAATGAGTCAAAAAACAAATCCTAACCATATGCTGTGTCCAGGAGACATATCTCAGCTCCAAAGACAAATACAGACTCAAAGTGAAAGAGTGGAAAATAACATTTCAAGCAAATGGCATTCAGAGTAAAGCAGGAGTAATTGTACTAATATAGGACGAAATGGATTTCAAAATAAAAAAGGTAAAGAAAGGTACTGAGGGATACTTCATAATGATAAAGGGAATCATGCACCAAAAAGACATAACAATTATTAATATCTATGCTCCCAATCAGGGAGCCCCAAAATATATAAAGCGATTACTAACAGAACTAAAGAGAGAAACAGACCAAAACACTATCATAGTAAGGGACCTAAATACCCCACTGTCAGATATGGACAGATCATCCAAAGAGAAAATCAATAAGAAAATAACATCTTTAAATGACACATTAGACCAACTGGTATAATTGACATTTACAGAGCCTTCCATCCCAAACAGCTGATTATACACTCTTCTCTAGTGCACATGGAACATTCTCAAGAATCAACCACATACTGGGACACAAAGACAGTCTCAACAAATATAAGAGGATTGAAATTATAACAAACATATTCTCTGATCATAATGCTTTCAAGCTATAAATCAACTACAAAAAGAAATCAGGAAGAACCACAAATACATGGAGATTAAAAAACATGCTATTGAAGAATAATTGGGTCAGAGAAGAAATAAAAAGAGAGATCAAGAGATACATAAAAACAAATGATAATGACAGTACAACACATCATAACTTTTGGGATATGACAAAAGCGGTCATAAGAGCGAAGTTCATATCATCACAGGCTTATCTCCAAAAACATGAATGAGCCCAAATAAACGACTTAATGCTTCATCATAAAAAACTAGAAAAAGAAGAAAGAATGAAGCCAAAAGCTAGCAACAGGAAAGAAATCATCAAAATTATAGCAAAAAAATAAATGAAATTGAAAACAAAGCAAAACAAAACAAAAACAATAGAAAAATAAATATAACAAAGAGCTGTTTCTTTGAGAAGATTAATAGAATTGACGAACCCCTGTCTGGATTTACTAATGAAAAAAGAGAAAGGATACAAATAAACAAAACAGGGATGAAAGAGGGGAAATTACGACTGACATCACAGAAATACAAAGGATTATACAAGAATACTATGAAAAAGTATATAACACCAAATTTAATAACCTAGAAGCAAGGAACCAGTACTTACAAGAATATAACCTTCCTAGACTGAATCAAGAAAAACTGGGAAATCTAAATAGACTGATCAGCAGTATGGAAACTGAAATAATCATTAAAAACCTACTAAAAAATAAAAGTCCAGGACCAGATGGGTTCAACAGTGAATTCTACCAAACATTCAAAGAAGATTTAATACCTTTTCTCCTTAAACTCTTTCAAAAAATTGAAGAGGAGGCATACTTCCCAACTCATTTTATAAGGTCAATATTACACTGTTACCAAAACCTGTAAAGATAACAGAAGAAAAGAAAACTACAGACCAATGTCTCTCATGAACAAAGATGCAAAATTCCTAAATAAAGTACTAGCGAACCAAATAGAGTAACATATTAAAAAGATTATACACCACGATAAAGTGGCCTTCATCCCAGAGGCACAGGGATGTTTCAACATACACAAATCGATTAATGTGATACACCACATAAACAAATTCAAAAATAGGAATCATATGATCCTATCAATAGATGCAGAAATAGCCTTTTACAAGATACGGCATCCATTTATGATCAAAACACTTAAAATCGGTATAGAAGGAAAGTGCCTTAATATAATAAAGGTCATGTAAGACAAATCCTCAACCAACATTATATTATACTTAATGGTGAAAAACTAAAAATCTTCCCTCTAAGATCAGGAATGAGGCAAGGCTGTCCACTATCGTCACTGTTATTCAATATAACATTGGAGGTCCTAGCGAGTACAATCGGACAAGAGAAAGATATAAAAGGCATCCAAATAGAAAACGAAGAAGTCAAATTGTTACTATTTGTGGACGACATGATTCTCTATATAGAAAACCCTAAAGAACCCACAAGAACACTACTGGAAACAATAAGCAAATAGGTAAACTTTCTAGATACAAAAACAATGTTCTAAAATCCACAGTGTTACTATACTCTAACAATGAAGTGTCAGAAAAAAAGTGGAAATACAATTTTTTTTTTTGCAATGGCAACAAAAATAATAAAATACCTAGGAATACATTTAATGAAACATGTGAAAGACCTATATAATGAAAACTACAATACCTTATTAAAATAAATCAAGGAAAATACGAAGAAATGAAAAAATATTCCATGTTCTCGGATTGGAAGAATCAATATAGTTAAAATGACCATATTACTTAAAGCATTATACAAATTTAATGCAATCCTCATCAAAATCCCATCAGCATTTTTTAAAGAAATAGAACAAAAATTCATCAGATTTGTATGGAAGCACAAATGATCTCAAATTGCCAAAGCCACCTGAGGAAAAATAAAATGAGACTGGAGGCATCACTCTGCTCAACTTCAAACTATACTACAAAGTGACAGTAATCAAAACAGCATGGTATTGGGAGCAAAAGAGACACATAGACCAGTAGAAAAGAATTGAGAACATTCTGTGAATTAAGCAGAAATCTTATTTCAATGCATCTTTCCCCTGCGATTGTCTTTCCTCACTACTAACATGTATCCTTGTACCCAAATATGGATTTTATTGTACCTATATACATACACAAAAACGCAATTCAGTAAATACACATGCAATTTCTTTTAATAAGAAAGGGAGACAGGATTAACCTCGCATTCTTATTCTCTGTTAACTCATTAGTTTTCCTAATGACTTTCACTCTTACCAGCACAAGCAAAGGTACTGTTTACTACATTACGAGGGTGAATTACATACACATATTCCTTAATGTAAAATAGTGAATTTCTGGTACACTCCTTATTTCCTAATATATATCTCACTTTTATATATTGTTAGCGTTGATTTGCTAATATATCTAAAGAACTTTTGTGTCTATATTCATAAGAAATATGATCTGTAGTTTTTTATCCTTTACTTTTTTCTTTTATAATATTTTTTTTCTGACTTTTGGTATCAGAATAATGCTAGTCTCTTAAGTGAGTTGTAAAGCATTCTTTCTTTTTACATTCTCTGAAAAAAAATTGTGCAGAATTGGTACCTTTTTTCCTTAAACATCTGCTAAAATTCATCTTTATTTTAACAATGGCTACAGCACCCGCTCTTCCTGGGTGGTCTCCCATCCAAGTACTAACCAGGCCCGACCCTGCTTAGCTTCCAAGATCAGACGCAGTTGGGTGTGCTCAGGGTGGCATGGCCATAGACCTAAAATTCACCTTCGATATCATCTGGCCTGATGTTTTTGTTTTTTTTTTCCTGTGGGAAGATTTTTAACAAACATGTAAATTTTTCAAATAAACCTAGAACTATTCAAATTATGGATTTTCTTCTTGAGAGAGCTTTGATAGCTTGTGTCTTTCAAGGAATTTGTCTATATCTTTTAAGTTTTCCAATTTTTTGGGAAAAAAGTTTTTTTCATAATTATTCTTATAATATTGTACTATCTATAGGATCTGTAGAGATGGTTACTCTTGTTCCTGATATTGACAATTTGTGTTTCCTATTTTTTCCTTGATCACTTTAGCTATGGGTATATTGAATTTATTAAAATTTTTAAGAGACAAACATTTGGCTTATTCATAATCTTGACTGTTTATTATTGTGTTGTTATGATTTATCTTTATAATTTTCTTTTATTGGCTTTGGATTTACTTTGCACTTATTTTTCTAGCTTCAAGGTAGTATTTTGGGTCATTAATTTTAGACTTGTCTTCTTTCCTAATATAAGCATTTAGAGCTATAAATTTTCCTCTGAATGCAGCTTTATTTAGTTGTATCTGTTTAATTTTTTAATCAGTTGATTTTTATGCTTTAACAGCCTCCTAACTCAACATACATAAAATTCAGACTTATGAAAACAAACATGTATTGAATACAAGAAATATTCCAAGTACAATTCTAGTGTATATGTTACAGCCTATTCTAAGTCACTGTAAAGCAGAATTGTTTCATCACCTTTGAACTGAAACCTTTATAAATGGTGAACAAATCAATATCTCATGTTATGATCCTTTGACAAAGATGATCTACAGGAAACCAGACTGCAATATCCAAATGTTCATCATCAAATGATCAAGATGAGATAAAATAGAAAACAAACAAAACACTGTAATGCTAAACTAATTTATATTTTCAAAATTGCAATAACACTATTTTTTTTTGTAGAGTTACCCAGAAAATTATTGTTTAGAGATCCTGCCTGTATTCAACCTAATAAATAAATAAAGCTGATAGCATTAAAGCATTCTTATTTTAAATTGTTTAAATTTTAATTACATGGCTTAATGTAAATATTATGTATATGTATATACTATAAGTAGATACTTTCAAATGTATCCTGTTTACTAAAACTCTCAAAATGATCTTGTCATATCTTCTTTGCTCTAATTTTTTAAAAAATATATATTTTTTTATTTTTCCGTTATAGTTGGTGTTTAATATTAAATTTGCTTCAGGTGTATAATATAGAGATTACACATCTGTATAACTCTTAAAGTGTTCACCCCAGTAAAACTAGTGTTCCTCTGACACCATACATGGTTATTACCATATTACTGACTATATTCCTTGTGCTATAATTTCTATCTCCATGACTATTTTCTAAATACCAAATCGTATTTCTTAATCCCTTCCCCCTTTTAACCAACTTCCCAAATCCCCTCCCATTTGGTAACTCTCATAATGTTCTCTGTATCTATAAGTTTGTTTCAGTTTTCTTGTTTGTTTATATTGTTCTTTAGATTCCACATAGACATGCAATTATATGATATTTGTCTTCCTCTATCTGACTTATTTCTCTCAGCATACTACCCTCTAGGTTCATCATAAAACATCCTTATTCATCCTTTTACATTTTTTCATTTTTTTTTTAAACTGAAGTGAGTCTCTTGTAGGCAGCATATGTAAGGGTCTTGTTTTCTTATCTATTCAGTCATCTTATCTTTTGATTGGAGCATTTAATTCTTTTTCATTTGAAGTATTTGTTGATAGATATATATACTTATTGCCATTTTTTATTTAGATTTTTAGTATACATTTTTTTTCTCAAAGAAGTCCCTCCAACATTTCCTGTAATATTGGCTTAGTAGTGATGAACTCTTTCAGCTTTTTCTTGTCTGGGAAGCTCTTTATCTGTCCTTCAGTTCTAAATTATAGCTGGGTAAAGTAGTCTTGGTTGTAGATTCTGGGTTTTCATCACTGAATATTTTGTGTGAAGCACTTTTGGTCTATTAAATTTCTTTTGAGAAATTTACTGACGGTCTTATGGGAGCTCCCTTGTAGGTAACTAGTTGCTTTTCTCCTGCTGATTTTAAGATTCTCTTTTTGTCTTTAACCTTTGGCATTTTAATTATAATGTGTCTTGGTGTGGGTCTTTTTGGGTTGATCTTGTTTGGGACCCTCTAAACTTCCTGAGGTTGTATGTCTATTTCCTTCACAAGGTTAGAGAAGTATTCTGTAATTATTTTTCCAAAAAGGATTTCAATTCCTTGCTCTCTCTCTTCTTCTTCTGGTACCACTATGATGTGGATGTTGTTATGCTTGACATTATCCCAGAGGCTTCTTAAACTATCTTCATTTTTTTTTTTGGATCCTTTTTTCATGCACCTGTTCTGATTGGGTGTCCTCTGCTACCCCATCCTCTTTGCTGCTGATTCAATCCTTTGTTTCATCCATTCTGTTGATTCCCTCTAATATACTCTTAGTCTCAGATATTGTATTCTTCATTTATGACTGACTCATTTTATGTTTTCCATCTCCATTTTTATGTTTTACATCTCTTTGCTAAAGTTTTCACTGAGTTCATCTACTCTTCCCCTAACTTCCTTGAGCATTCTTATAACCAATGTTTTGAAATCTGCATCTGGAATGTAGTTCGTCTCCTTTTTCAATTCTCCATTTTGGTGAATTATTTTTCAAGATCTATGTTATGTTCTTTCATGTGGGACATGAGTCTTTGTCTCTCCATTTTGGTTCCTTCCCTGTGTCTGTTTCTATGTATTAGGTAGAGCTCCTAAGCCTTCCGGGCTTAGTAGAGTGGCTTTATATAGTAGGTGTGCTTTGGGGCCTACTGGCACAGTCCTGGGAGAGGTACAGCTGCAAGCCAAGTTCAGCCGCAGCCTGTGCATATCCGGAGCCACCCACTAAGAGTCACCAAGCAATCCACATATAGCTGACACCCATGTTGGGTTTATATGTGACTTGAAGAGCCAAGTCAGAATCTGAGGCCAGCTGTAACTAGTGTAGGGCTTGGAGCTACTCAGCAAGAGGTATAGGGCATGCTGAGGTCAGATGCTGCTTATTTGTTTTTGTCTTTGTTTTTTTTTGTTCTTAAGAAATTTTATAAAAGTTCACAACAGGAGCCAAGATAGCCCATTTATATGGACTAAATCAAGTGGGTTGAGTGGGCCCATAACTTGGGAGAGGCAGAGTCTCAGGAATCCCCTGGAAATAGCAACCTTTGTTATCCAGGTTGATGGTGACTCAGATACTGTGGTGCTTGTGTTTGCAGGCTGGGAGGAGGAAGGGCTCAACAAAGGAACAGTGGCTTCTGTCTGCACTTCTTTTGGGGAAAAGCCACCCCTCTAGCCCTCACCCCGAAATCCGACAACTCAACACCTTCCTGTATGTCCCTGGTGCCCCTTGATCAGCTGTCCTAGAGCTGGAGCTCAGAGCAAGCTAATCCATTAGGGAGTCAGACCTGGCGTGGGCACTTTAAGAGGAATGGTTTCCAATTCCAGCAGCCCTCTGTCTCACTCAGCCACAACCCCTGTTGGTTTTTGTAGTCAGAGGTTGTGGGGACTTCTCTTCCTGCCACTGGAACCCTGGGCTGGGAAGCCCAGTGTGCAGCTGGGACTCCCCATTCTTCAGGTGAAGGAGGTGGCTCTGCAGCCACAATAGCCCTCTTGATCCTCAATTGCCATACATGGTTGTGGGACCACTCCTACTGTTTTGAAGTCACCTGTCATTTTTTTCCTAGTTGTAGGGCTTCTGTTTGACCAGATCTTAGGTGGCTCTATATCCTAGTTGCTCTGTAGTTTTGTTATAATTTTGATGTGTTTGCCATCTTGAGAATCTCTCTCATAAATTTTGATATAACATATTTTTATTACAATTCAGTTTGAAATATTTTCTAACTTATTTTTTATTTATTTTTATCTCATTGAAGTATGTTGTTTAATTTCCAAATGTTGTAATTTTCCTAGATATTGTATTGTTATTTATAATTCAATTCTATTAAGGTCAATAAACATTCTGTGTGCTTTCATTCTCTAAATTTATTAGGATTTGTTTAATTTAGCAAACGGTCTACCTTAGTTAATGTACTACGTGCATTTGGGAAAAAAATGTGTATCTTGCAGTTTTAGAATGTAATGTTCTGTATGTATCAAGTAGGTCAATATGATTGATTGTATTGTTTGGATCTTTTATTTCTTACTGATTATTTGTCTACTTGTATCAATTGCAGAGAGGATGGTGTTAAAAATATTCTACTATTTATGGGACTGTCTATTTGTCATTTTAATTCTGTTGTTTTTGCTCCATGTATTTTGAAGCAATTAAGTACATACACATGTATGATTGATATATCTTCCTAATATATTAACACTTTTATAATTATGAAATAGTTTTCTTTATCTTTGGTAACACTTTCTGTCTTGAAAATTATTTTTCTAATATTAATATAGCCACTCTGGTCTCCTTATATTTACTGTTAAATAATATATCTTTCCCATCCATTTACACCTAAAGTCTCTGTATCTGTATTTAAAGTGCATCTCTTCTAGACATCATAAAGATAGATCTTGCTTTCTGCCTTTATTTGGAGTGTTCACTTTATTAACATTTAATGTAACTGTTGGTATGATTTGTTTTTCCATTTCATTATTAATTTTCTGTTTGTATTCTATTTTTTAACATCTGTTTCCCCTTTTCTGCCTTTTTTTTGGATTTTTTAAATTTTTTTTAGATTTCCAGTTTAATTTATTTGTTAGCTTTTTAGCTGTATGTGTTTCCATGTCTTTAGTAATTGCTCTAGGAATTGGAATATATATTCTTAAATTTTCACAATCTACTCAAAGGAAAAATATTTTGACACTCATTAAAATCATAAGAAAACCTTTAGTCAGAAATATTGACATAGATGTTAAGACAATCTCAACAGAAAGAGAGACTGAGTTCAACTCTCAATATAGTAATGACAGCTGCTGGGGGTTTATAGCCAAAAAGCAGAGTGAGAAGAAGATGGGTAGGTAGATAGAAAATT
This sequence comes from Eidolon dupreanum, assembly GCA_028627145.1. NCBI lineage: Eukaryota > Metazoa > Chordata > Mammalia > Chiroptera > Pteropodidae > Eidolon > Eidolon dupreanum. Next base: position 50,932,474 of record CM053505.1, on the reverse strand, counting down.
ACTAAAAGAAGATGACATAGGTAGGAAGAGTCTTGCTAAAACAACTCAGTAAGATTCTTGCTGAAGCAGACCAGGGTGATTAATTATTGAGGGTGTGGGGTTCTTTCTAAATTGAAATCAGCAGAATTCTTGCTAAAACTGAACTTGGCAGGCCAGACACAGTTCCCAAGGATGAGGCCTAATCAAAGAGAGGACTGACTGAGGCCTGTCTAAAGTTTGATCAAAGAGAGAGTCTTTGTTCAGTACCAATGCACATAAAAGGTACTAACTTACTCTCATTACTATGACATATTATTTGGAAAACAGGTCTAAAATATAAGGTATTAAGCAAGAATTTGTATGAATTGGGAAGGAAGAAAAGCATTTGATGAAAACTGTTCTGATAATTGGGTTAAGAAAATCTGCTGGTTTCCACAGCCAGATTAATTATACTTATAATTTAAAGAGAAGATATTAAATGTCTATTTTTTCTTTATCACTTTTCCGGGCAGATTGACCAATGATTCATTAATAATAATCGTGATACTAAATCCTGCAAACATGTTACAAGAAAACATTATAAGGTTTTGTAGTTAATACAAATATAACAGTTAACAGAGAGTATTCCAAGATTATGTTCTTATGTTCAAACTAAAGTATTTTAAGTGTGCTTAGCTAAGATTGCTAGATTTGACCAATAAAAGTATGGGATTCCCAGTTAAATTTAAATTATATATAAACCACAACTATTTTTTCAGTGTAAGTATGCTTTATTCAATATTTAGATCTACTTATACTAAAAAAAAAAAACATTGCTGTTGCTCTAAACTCCAAATTTATCTGGACATCTTGTATATCTGACACCCCTATTCTTGATATGATGATGCTCCAATATATCCATGAGTTTTCTGTAAGTGCACAATAAACACAAATAATATCAATGATAATTTATTTAATTTCAATTATATGATAAAAAATAACATGCATAGTAGGCAAATATTTTAATGAATAAACTCATGACATTTTTTATACATATCCTAACATTATAAACTACATACTTAAGGAAAAGAAAAACTATCTTCTTAATTCTAAACTCTTTGATTTAAACTCCCAGCTCTTGACTTTTTTTTTTAACTTATTAAATTGTACTATTCTCCTTTCTTATACTCAGAAAAAATCTTTGTACTTTCCTGGGAATATATTATATTATTTTAGCAAAGACTTATTGAGTAATTAATAGTTATTTGGTTCTAATTTTTCTGATATTTATGGAGGTTAGACCATACAGATAAATTTTAGTAAATCTGTTGATTTTCATTTTGTGGTCCGATCTACTCAGCTCATGTCTAAAAAAAAGATGTTCAAGGATGTGCATTCACTTATTCTAGTCATCTTAATATTAACTAATATTTTTTTATTTATTTATGAATACTACTGTACTAATTCAGAGTTAATAAAGGAGAAAACTTTAGGTCTTTCTGAGGGTAGTCATGGATTTAAACTGAGATATTCACCCTTTCTTGCTTGGCCCTGCCTGTGACCAAGGATCCACATTTGCAAGAAAGACAAATCCACTTTTGATTTTTTATCATATGAACTGTAGGAAGATTTTTGAGCTGCTGTACAATAAAAAAAAAATGTGTTTTATACACAAGTGATAGTATATAACTATATTATTTATTTTTACTATAGCTGTTAAAAATAAAACTGCATCAAGTCTATGGCCATGCCACCCTGAACATGCCCAATCTCATTGATCTCAGAACCTAAGCAGGGTTGGGCTTGGTTAGTACTTGGATGGGAGACCACCTAGGGATACCAGATGCTATAGGTTTTAAATCAATCAATCAATAAATAAAACTGAATCTAAAAAAGTCAATAAATATGAAGTATGTCTTTATTTTTATATTTATCCCTAAAGTGTTTCAATTTCAACCAAAACCACATTATTCCCAAGATTTGGATTAACTTTCAATTTCATAGAACAATCTTTATATAATTGAAACTTGCAGATTTTTGAATTAGACATTTCATGACATTGTGTGGTTTCATAACTTGTAAAATGAAACATACTATTAAAATGACTTAATATTTTTATCAAATCAATTTAAGGCATAGTCAATATACAATTATAATACTCTTTTGAAAATATGCTTTATAACAATGATTACACATTTAAAAGTTTATTATAACTCTGTAGTGATGCATGCTGCTGACTTAGGTAAAAAATATATATTTTCAAAACCTAAATTGCTCCGATAATATTACACCTCTAGGAACAATACAATGCAAGCAGTTTTCAATACTCAACTACTGTGTTTATTGTCAGCTAGTCTCACCAATTATTTACAATATTGTAATGTTAGTAAAATATAAAATTGAAATCTGTTTCATTTCCCTTAACTGAATGCATTTTGTATACCATATAATTTAGAAATTTTATTAGATTGCATTATTTATGTTCTAGGGAATACTAACAAAAAATATGAAACATGTATATTAGCATTTATAACGCCAGTGCCTCAGATTCACACCATTCAAAATAATGATGAAATAGCTATCATACACATACATTTACATACATGCAAAAGTATATACACAATTAATTTGTATTTTGTAGCTAATATCTGTCATGGACTTTTAACACTTTGTTTTTTATATTACCAAATAAAATAATTATTTTCTTTCATCGAAAAACATTGTTTTTTACAGAAAATTTAAATCATTCTTATTTAAATTAAATGTAGGTATAGGTAGGTATGGATGTTTTAAAATTTATAGTAATGCCTTGTACAATAAAAAGGGCAAAAAGCAATGCTATCTTTTACCATTATGTGGTTGTACCAGAAAATATAAACATAAAATGAAACATTCTTTGAAGCAACAAATTAGTATTTTAAATTAAGGGAAAATACCTAGTTAAACTGACAAATATAAATGATATGAGCACTACAATTTTCACATCAATCTCAGGTAAAAATGTTTTGAATTACAGTCATTTTAATTCTATTTGATAAAGAAAATTATTTGAAATGTGTAATAATTTAAAATAGCATGATTCAGATTTCATTGTGTCCTTATCAAATCTAACAGTCTAAAACTGTTTCTGAGTAAGTATATCATCCAACATTTCTACGAAACAGTTTAGATTTTTTCTATTTAAAAAGTGGAGTGTGGGTGTATTGTTAATTGATTACTCCCTTTCATTCTTATGATCAGTCTTTAAAGAGTCAAAATAATTTTTACAAGATAATCACCACTTAATACTTCGAACATAGTTTTGTAGGTATAAGGGGTAAATACTTTTCCTATAAAGTACTGCATATACTAATTGCCAATAATATACATTGTAAAATGACAAAATAAATAACAATAACAAATGATAAGATTAAGATGTTTCTGGGATTCTGAAATGTATAAATAGAGATTCCACTTATATATATAATGGCAGAAATTGGCCAAAAGTTACTGTATGGCTCCCCAAAGAATCTACAAAATTACCTTCTGGGGAGATTAACTAGTTTATAACAGTGCATGGTACTTAGAGCCACAGGAGTTTTATATATTAAAATGATGAGCCAAGATTAAGAATTGCACATCAGGTGGGAACAAAAAGACTGATATAATTTATATTTGTGGTTTATTTGCTTCTTTATGATACTAATTAATCACCCAGAGAAATCATATTTCTTAATTTTGTTTTGAAAATGTTTGTAAGAATTTGGGGGGCGTGAGTTATTAAATGAATATTGTAACAATTTAAATTGTATTAGTTAGAGGTACAATATCATCTTTCATTTCAGTCATAATTCTAAATAAGCATAAGAGTAGCCATCAGTTTTATGAATAGTAGCACATACTTTAGTAATGAATCTATGATAATATGTTAGTCTATTAAGTCAACAGTAGCCTAAAGTAAAAAAAAAAAGAGGAAAAAAAAGAAAAAAAAAGAAAATGAACACTGCAAACAATATCCTTTATTGTATATCACATTATTTTCAACAAATTTATATTTCTTTCATCTTATAAAATAGTTAGAAATTAAAAGCAAATCCTGAAAAGTGTTTAAAAGGATAGGTGGAGACAATGGCAGCAATATAGATTTTTAAATGATAACAAAAGAAATAAAATATAACCTGTGGTTCTAGTAAGTTTGGCATAGATAAGATAGTTTAAGTAAATTAGTTACGAAATCTTTAAATTATGCATTCATTTATTTACATACATATATATCATAACATATTCTTATAAAATTATTTTTATAATTTTCCCAAATATAAGCAACTTGAAAAATATATATATATATACATATTTATAAAAATGCTTGCTTATTTGTAGAAAAATTAATGTAGCAAGCTAAATAAAATGATGAACTTGTACAACACTGTAGATCTGCCATTCTTATATTTTGAGCATTCTGGATTATTTAACTTACCTAAAATACCAAAAAATGTACTTTCATATTCACATTAAAGCCATTACCATATACTTGAAGACATTTTTTTCAATATTCTACCACTTTTAAAGTAAGTATTCATGTAGCTTGCTCAACCAAATTTCCAGAGGTTAATAGAAATAACTATTAAACAGAATACTGAAAAATTTTATAATAACATTCAAATATAGAAAACCTGCTTATCAGGGCATCTAATATTAAAAGACTACCTATCAAAAGTATGAACTTTTGTAAACTTTTTATAAGCAAATATTTTAATTAAATAAAGATTATCCCTCTTTTCCTCATTTCTTATTGCAACAAATCTAGTACAGACTCTCCTTTTCTTTCTTTCTCCAAAATAAAGACAATTTGTAAATCAGCACTGACTGAAATGCAGTCTGGGCTGCTGAGAAAGCTCTCTCTATATATATATTTATTTAATTTAGCTCCCCCCTCCCATAAACTTCTGTAAATTTATAAGTAGTCACTGAAATCACATAAACAACTATTTAGCTTGGTAGTCAATCTAATCATTTCGTGTGTATGCACGATATATGCGTGAAGAACAACTAAATCAATTAATTCCATTAGATGATGATACTAAAAGACATGAAGGGCATTTTAATAACTGAAAATTAACTGAAGGGCTTACTATATTAGTTTTAGAAAATGAATTAATGATTTCCTGTCATCTATATATTACATTCATGAGTTGAGTAGGATATAAAAGGATCTTAAAAGCAAAATTTGAATTTTGGCCAAGGATCTTCATATTTCCACTCCATGAAACCCTATATATCTACTTTAATTATATCAAAATTTGGATATTATCAGACTGAATTAATGCATCATGATGAAGGTATTTCATATTTATTAGTCTTGATAAATTGAATGTAAATCTTTATAATGAACAGCTTCTATGTTGTGTAAAGAAAATGTAACTGTTTCTCTTTAAAATAACTTTCATGCAAATTAGTCAGATCACCACTAATTTCATTTAAATTTCAGTACTGAATTTAAGAAAAAGCAGCCTCTCCATTTTGAACATAACAGGACAGTTAATAGTATTGAAATTTTACTTCTCAAGGCATGTTGACAAGAATGTTTTTACACTTAAAAGTGATTTTTTTTCCAAAGAAAAACCTATTTACCTTAATTTTCCATATTATGATGAAAATAATTTAGAAGTTATTCTTATCCTACAAAGTTGGTATGGAATATGTTGCATTTTTAGTATGGGAAAGGATTTATGCATTCTAAATATTATAATTATATAGGGAAAAGACATTCAAAGTTTTAATGTTACCCACAAATTACAGCTAACAGCATTAAAAACTATCTTACTTGGCATGAGCATGAATTAAATGGTAGTTTTTGCTTTAGAATATAGAATACTTAATTTTAACTAAGATTATCTACATAAAAGAAGACTAATTTGTATTCTCGTGACTATTTCTATTTTTCTCTTCCTAAGCATATACTTTTTAATCATAAAAAGCTTATCCAATTTTCTTTTTATTTTATTAAATTTATTGGGTGATATTGATTAATAAAATTATATAGGTTTCAAGTGTATAATTCAATAATATATCATATGTATATTGCATTGTCTGTTTACTACCCAAAGTTAAATTACCTTCTGCCACTATATATTTGACCTCCATTACCCTATTGTACCTCGTCCTCTCCCCCTTTCCCTTTAGTAACCACTAAACTGTTGTCCATGTCTATGAGTCTCTGTTTGTCTTGTTCATTTGTTGCTTTCAGTTTTATAATCCACATATGAGTGAAATCATATGGTCCTCAACTTTTTCTGTTGCTTAGAATGATTTATGTTAAATCCTACAAAACTTTACCTTACTTGCTTATTATGTCTCTTATTATTTCTAAGAAATTGACAAAATTTAAAGATTAAAATGTGTATATGTGAAATATAAATAGATTTCTTTAAAAGATTTGATGAAAATGCCTTGACTTTTTATAAACATGAATAAAAACTTCAGTTTCTTTTCAGTTAGATTGTGGTGTAAATTTGTACCACTATCATATCACAAATGTTTCAAGTGGTTCACCACATGTGAATGAATGTTCTTCCAGAGCTCAAGGCTAAGCTTGTCAATTTTTGGTAGATCTTATAGAGGGTGTGGAACTGAATAATGACTCTTTTTCTTTATTGTTTTATTTTGTTATTAATTGTTCACTATATTCCAAGTCAATTCTTTTACTCTAACCTCAATTCCCTTAAATGAAATGATTTTATTTGTTTTTAATTTTATTTCACTATTAGTTTTAAGTATACTGTACATTGTTTAGACATTTATATTGTATGTAAAACAATCCTAATTGCTCTTTCTCTCCTCTGGCTCTCCACCTAGACATTATGTTAATGTTAACTGCATTCGCTATGCCATACTCCTCATCCCAGTGACCATCTATCAACTATTAATTTTTACTTCTTTAACCCTTCACCACTTTCTCCCAGTTCACCAAACTCTCTTCCTTCTGGCTATCACCAAATTGTCCTCTACAAAATTTGTGTCCTTTTTTAGATTGTTCTTTTTGTTTCTTAGATTCTGCATATAAATAAAATCATGTGGTATTTATCTTTCTCTGTCAGACTTATTTTGGTCACCATAATAACCTCTAGGTCCAGCCATGCCATTTCAAATGGTAGGATTTCAATTTTTAATGGCTGAGTAATATTCAATTGTATATATGAACCATAACTTTTTTGTCCAATCGTCTGTTGATGATCATTTAGGATGCTTCCATATCTTGGCTATTATAAATAGAGGTGCAGTGAACATCAGGGTGCATAGATCTTTACAAATTATTGTTTGGGGTTTCTTTGGAAAAATATCCAGGAGTGCAATTGCTGGATCAAAAAGTATATTCATTTTTAATTTTTTGAGAAACCTCCAGAATGTTTTTCATAGTGACTGTACCAAGTTGCAATTCCACCAACAGTGTATAAAAGTTCCCTTTTCTCCACACGCTCACCAAAACTTGTTCTTTGATTTATTGATGATATCCATTCTGACAGGTGTGAGGTAATACTTCATTGTGGTTTTAATATGCACTTCTCTGATGAGTAGTGACCTTGAGCTTCTTTTCACATGTCTATTGGCCATCTGTATTTTCTCTGTGGAGAAATATCTTTTCAGGTTTTTTGCTCATTTTTTAATTGGATTTTTTTTCTTGTTGTTGTTGAGTTGTATGAGTTTTTTATATAGTCTGTATATTAACCTCTTATCAGATGTATCATAAGCAAATATCTTCTCCAATCAGTTGCCTTTTTGTTTTGGTGATGGTTTCCTTTGCTGTGTAAAACCTTTTTAGTTTATTGTAGTCCCATTAGTTTATTTTTTTCTTTTGTTTCCCTTGCCCAAGGAGATATGTCCAAAACTAAATTACTGGTAACAATATCAGAGATTACTGCTTATATTTTCTTCTAGAAGTTTTATGGTTCTGGGTTTTACATTTAAGTCTTTACTCTATTTTGGGTATACTCTTATAAAAGGTGTAAGAAGGTGGTCAGTTTCTTTTCTTTTCTTTTTTTTTTTTTTTTTTCTTTTTTTTTTGCATTTATCTGTTGAATTTTCCCAGCACTATTTATTGAAGAAACCATCTTTACCTCACTGTGTATTCTTGCTTCCTTTGTCATATATTAAATGAGTATATAGGAGTAAATTTATTTCTGGGTTCTTTATTTTGTTCCATTGATCAATGTATGTTTTTATGCCAGTATCAAGCTGTTTTGATTAATTTTAGTCCTATAGTATGATTTGATGTCAGATAGTATGATACCTCCAACTTTGTTCTTTCTCAAGATTGCAATGGCTATTTTGGGTCTTTTATGGTTTCATATAAATTTTAGGATTATTTGTTGTAGCTCTCTGAAAAATACCATTGATATTTTGATAGAGATTGTATTGAATCTATAGATTGCTTTGGGTAGTATGGCCATTTTAATGATGTTGATTTTTTCTACCCACAAGCACGGTATATGCTTCCATTTATTTGTATCTTCATTAGTTTCTTTTTTCAATGTTATAATTTTCTGAGAACAGATCTTTTACCTCCTTGGTTAATTTGATTCCCAGGTATTTTGTAGTTTTCGATACAATTATAAATGGGATTGTTTTGTTAATGTCTCCTTCCAAAAGTTTGTCATTGGTATATAAAAATGCCACTGACTTCTGAATATTTATTTTATAACCTGCTACTTTATTGAATTCATTGATCAGTTCTAACAGATTTTTGGTGGTATCTTTAGGGTTCTCTCTATGTAGTATCATGTCATCAACAAATAAGAGTTTTAGGTCTTCTTTCCAATTTGGATACCTTTTATTTCTCTTTCTTGCCTTATTGCTGTGGCTAAGACTTCCAATACAATGTTGAACATGAATGGTGAAAGTGGGCATCCTCATCTTGTTCCTGATCTTAAGGAAAATGCTTATAGCCTTTCCCCATTGAGTGTGATGTTAGCTATAGGTTCGTCATATATGACCTTTACTATGTTGAAGCATGTTCCCTTTATTCCCATGTTGCTGAGATTTTATGTCATAAATGGATGCTGGATTTTGTCCAACGCTTTTTCTGCATCTATTGACATATGATCATATGGTTTTTATTTTTTGATTTGTTAATGTGTTATATCACATTAACTGATTTGAAGATATTGTACCAATCTTGCATCCCAGGTAAATATCCAACTTTATCATGGTGTATAGTATTTTTAATGTATTGCTGAATTCAGTTTGCTAAAATTTTATTGAGAATTTTTTCATCAGTGTTCATAAGAGATATCAGCCTACAGTTTTCTTTTTTTTTTTTTTTTTTGTTACGTCTTTGTCTGGTTTTGGAATCAAGGTAATGGTGACCTCATAAAAGGAGTTAGGGAGCCTTCCCTCTTTTTGAATTTTTGGAATAATTTGAGAAGTATAGGTAAAATTTTTCTTTGAATGTTTAGTAAGATTGACCTATGAAGCCATCTGGTCTAGGACTTTTGTTTTTTGGAGGTTTTTGATTACTAATTTCCTTTCATTGGTGGTAATATGTCAGTTCAGATTTTCTGTTTCTTCCTGACTCAATCTTTGGAGATTATATGTTTCTAGGAATGTATCCATTTCTTCCAGGTTGTCTAATTTGATGGCGTGTGACTACTTGTAGTATTTTCTTACTATCCTTTATATTTCTGTAGAGCCCGTAGTTATTTCTCCTCTTTCATTTTTTATTTTATTTATTTGAATACTCTCACTTTTTTTCCTTGATGGGTCTGGTGAAGGATTTGTCAGTTTTCTTTATCCTTTAAAGAATGAGCTCTTTGTGTCATTAATCTTTTGTATTGTTTTTCTAGACTCTATTTTGTTTATTTCCACTCTGATCTTTATTATTTCCTTTTTTCTACTCACTTTGGGCATTGTTTGCTGTTCTTTTTCTAGTTCTTTTAAGTTTAAGAGGAGATCATTTATTTGAGCTTTTTCTTGTTTCTTGAAGTAGGTCTGTATTGCTATGAATTTCTCTCTTAGGACTGCTTTTGTTGTGTCCCATAAATCTTGTGATTGTGTTTTTATTTTCATTTGTCTTTAGATATCTTTTGATTTCTTCTTTGATCTCATTGTTACCTCATTCATTGTTTAGTAGCATGTTATTTAGTCTCCATGTGTTTGTGTATTTTCCATTTTTTGTTGTAGTTGATTTCTAATTTTATATCATTGTTATCGGCAAATACATTTGATATGATTTCAATCTTAAATTTATTCAGACTTGTTTTGTATCCTAACATGTGATTTATTTGGGCAAATGTTCCATGTGCACTTGAGGAGAATGTATATTTTGCTGCTTTCAGGTGAAATACTCTGAAAATATCTATTAAATTCAGAATATAGTTTTTAAGAACTGAAGATACCTTAAAGGTCATGTAGTCATATTACAGAATAGAAATCTGAGTCAAAGAAAAGTTGAGTGAACTGCCCAAAGCCACAGAGCTACTTAGCCATAGAGACAGACCTAGAACATTATAATCCTTACTCCCAACTTATTGTTTTTCTATTTACCCTTTGCTCTTGTGGAGTAATGAGTACAACATGTATTGGGCTATATTCTTCATTAAAAAGCATTTGATTCAGATTTGAAGAGATAGAATATTTTTTAGGATTTTCATTAGAATACAATGTTTTGGAAGTGCATCATGTAATTTAATTATCATAATTCCTGAACTTCTTTTATAAAAATTGTGTTTTATTTTCTTAATTTACTTTTCATTCTTTTATAAAAGATTACATAATTAAGATACAAATAAAAGAGCAATAACATTTAAGTTACTGAAAAAAAGCACTATGTTTTAGATATACACATAAAATTCAACCAGTCTTGAAGTTGGTAATCCACATTCAGACAGTCAAACACTTTATCACTTCTCATTCCTCTCTTTAGACTATAAGACACAATCAGCTGCTCATATCCATTATATAAGAGGACATAATCTCACGTCTCATAAGATCCAAGAATATGATAAACACACTTTTGATTTATAACTTAATAAGAAGTTTAATTATGAGATTAATTACTTTTTAAGCTTTATTTCTATTTATACACAGGGACCATAATCTACTTATTTCCATTGAAATATTTAGGATGAATTTTTAAATCAAATTTCATAGATGTATTTACATATTAAATGTAAATTTTATCTACTCATTCACAATAAAATTTAATTTGAAGACAAGTTATTTTTTAATATAATATCAAATACCATTTAACTGAGAATTTTATTATTTCATTGTTCTTTTATTGATATAATTTTCAAATATTCTTTAAAAAAACTATTCATATCGGTCCCATCCCATATTTGTCATTGAAAGGGTTCAGAAAAGGACGCCCCAAAATGTGCCCCTTTGGCATGTAAAAACTTATAACAGAGACCTTAAGCTAGGCAGAAATCATGAGGGCCTATAGGAGGAGCTCTCATGCCCTATGTCGGTGGTGAAAGTCCCACATAAAGAACTCTGTGGTATAAGATCTCCTCCCTTTAACTTCCTCTTGTCCTCTGTAAAGAACTTCCTTCTTGATCTGGGGGAATTTGCATGTGGTTTGCCATGGCTGTACTTTCAGGATTGCAATCCTTTCTTTTTCCCAAATTAATTGTTTTTGTTGATGCAATACCTATTCAACTTTTTGTTTACAGTTACTATTTTGGGGAGTTCATCTGGGATCCAGAGAATACCTCCAATAGCTTTAGAGTTGGCGAGCAGACAGGTGTTGGTGCCCACAGAGCCATTCGAACTTACTCTTTTCTTCCCAAATAGGGAGATTAAGGGTAAATTTTCTCCTGGAGCTGAGCTTCTGACTTTTGTATTCCGAAGTTCTCTGGGCTTTATTCAAGAACTGTTACAAGGTAATTTGTTTGTTTGTTTGTTTGTTTGTTTTTATTAAGAAACCTTGTTTGTTCATGAGCTCTCATTTCGCACTTTGCACTGACTCCCTACGGTATCAGGCTGCTTCTTGGGACTGCACTAGCTTCAGTATAATTCCATTTGGGACTGGATTATTTCCATTGAAACAGTGTTAGCCTTTGGCCTGACTCTTTAGGCAGCAAACTGTCTCTTCTAGAACTGGCTGTTCAACTGTTGGCTTGACCCCTTTGGAATTGGACTGTTCTAAGTGAGACTAACTTAGCCTGCAGGTTGCTTAAAGCTGTTTGGGGCACTTTTTCTAGAGAAAAGCCTCTGAAAAAAATGGGATTTAAAATATTTAAATATTTTCAGGGCATTCCTCTTTCAGGAACCCAGAGCAAATTTATGTTTAAAAACCATAGCGTTACCTCGTGGCATTTTTTAAATAAATGGACTGATCTAAACAAAAGTGTTTTAGAATACCAATGGCCATTATTGGGAATGTTTGAGATCCCCAAATTTAATTTTTGTAAAACTGAATTGGACAATTATAGCTCTGAAATTGCCAAAGCTTAATGAAACACCTATTTCAAGCAGTATTTTGAGGCTTCCAGATGTTACCAGGAATCTGAAGTTGCCTTTTTGTGAAAAATGTTTTAGAATTAACTGAGGTTAATAAACTTTTAAAGAAAGAGAAGATAGCTTCCAAACAGAAAGCTCTGTTTCAGACCAAATAACAACTCAGTCCTTCTGGAGACTCCAAAATTTCCACTCATATCTACTATATATACATTAAACCATTTCTTCACTGACAAACTTATAGCACTTATAGATCAATATTGGTAAGGAAATATATACCTCATTTTACATTTCTATCTTTGAATCTCTCATGTATTTAGGGTTCCTATATGTACAAAATTAAATTTATTTGTCTCTTGTTATTCTGTTTCATGCCAATTTGAGTATTAGATTGCCTAAAAGAACCTTGGTAGGGTAAAGAAAAATTCTCCCTTTTTTACTGGAAATTTTTACTGAAATTCTCCTTCCTTTATGCTGGTCTTAGTGATACAGACTTGAAAGAGCGTAGGTGCTGGTGGTAGTGGTGATAGATGAGAGTTTAATCCTGCAATAAATACAGGTAATTTCACAGAAGAGACTCATATTAAAACCTAGCTTAAATCATATGAAACTACCAGATCATATACAGAGTATAATTTTTTTCTAGGATAGTCTATGAAAAAAAAATGAAAAGGAGCATATCCTTAATGTATACATAAATGCTAGCTTATAAAAAACACAGATTTACTTTAGTATATAAATTATAAAAATAATTTAAATAAGTACCTAAGATTTAATATAGACTTCATATGTCTTTCAGCACTTTAAAAATGACATCAAAAAGTATTGCTACTTCTCTCTAATTCATTATTATGCTACAATTCTACTGCTTTCCCTTTGAATTGTAACCTATCATTACAATTCTTATATCTAGGGCTTTTTGTAAGTCAACGATATTTGTAATGTCAAACAGTTAATTAAGAACACAGATCTTTCTTTTCATAAAGTTAAAGTTATAGTCTAAGAGATTCTAGGCAATTTTACTGCATGCTATTATAGCATCAAATATTAATTCTATGCTTTTCCATCAAATAATTTACCTAATACTAATTTAATATTTACTTACTAATTACTTTTTATTAAATTTTAATTTATAAATTAAATTTTAATTTACTAAACTATCAATTTAATATTAATTAAATATTTAATGGAGAATAATAACTAGGCTTGCATATTCTGGTCATAAAACCAAACAGACCAACCACACATTATTCCTCATAATATAGAAGTGGAAATTGTAAGATAAAACTCCTCTCAGAAAGAACAGCTTTAGGAACAAATGAATGCTAATGTATCATACTTATTCTGTGCTTTACTCACAATATGTGTCTGGAAATTAAAAGCAAATATGAGTTTTGATTTTATAAAACCTTCAAATTAACTCTGCCATTAATTTGAAAAAATGTGAGGTAATTTATGTAAGTTCTGAGAATTTGCCAAAGATATTTTTACTATCGTTACTGCTCAATTAATACATGTATTATAAGGAATACATTCCTTATAAGGAATGTTAAATATGTATTTATTATTTTTTCTCTGCTTTTATTTATTTTCTAATCTGCCTTCCTAAGAAAATGTCATTTATATTCTACAGTTAATTTATTATAGCTCACTGCTTTTTTGAAGCTCATATTATCAGGATATATTTATCAAATATAATCAGACTTGAAATGATAGATATAAATTCTGACAGCAAATAATTTATCATGGATATGAACAATCTTCTCACCAATAAGGCCATTTGAAAGTTGGGAAATGAAAATGTAATGCTGGAGTACTCAATGTTAGGGGTGATCAGAAAATGTGTGAAATGAAGTTAAAATACGCATATTTCCAATATTGAATTTGATTACATTTTAAAAATTCTCCCCTCTCTTTCTGCTACCATGAGGCTATAATGATCAATAATGTCACTGAATTACTTTCACATACAGAGAAGAATTGTAGCTTCGTAATGGCACCCCAAAGGAGTAACTTAATTGACAGTAAGTCATTTAGCTTTTCAGAAGTACCATTGATTCACAGGGAACTACTAGGTGTTAATCAATAGACATAGTCAAGTGATTCTTGTTAGACAAAAAAATTTTTTTCTCTCTTGATAAACTATCTATAATAGTATTTCATGAAATATAAATGAATATAGTCCCAAGATATGGCAATGATAACTATTAGCTAAGTTTTTCTAGCAAGGTATGCACAATAAGAATGTATTTTCAATAGAGAAAACATTTTTATTGCATATGGTAAAATTCAAACTTCATCATTTAAAAACAACAGAGAATACAAATGTTAGGTAAGTTCATTGATATAATATAGTTCTTACAAAACTTATGATTATTACTAGATTTACTACTAGACTTAAACTAATGTTGAACATGTGAAATAACATAATATGTTGTGATATATTCCAATGAATACATAATTTCAAATGTTAATTTCTTCAAAAGGAATCAAATACAATAAAGGACATACAATAGAATAGAGCCACTAAAAATAAAATTTCAAAGAATAGTTAACGATATTGAAAGAATTAATAGTATAATAAGGTAAAAAAAAAAAATGAAGACATCAAATAGCTTATGATCTCAATGTTTTCAAATAACCAAAAAAATATATTCTGAAATTGTTTAAATGATTGGAATAAATCAGTATTACACTAACATTTAACTGTAGTTATGCCTAAGTAATTTTATTTTAATGTTTTAATGTTTTCCACATATTTATTACTTTTTATAAATTTATAAATGTGTATTAATGCATGGATAAAATAACATTTAACTATGTGTGTGTTGTTGTGTGGCACAGTACTCGATATATAGTTTGACTCACAATAAAAGATGAATAACATTTGTTAAGAACCAACTACATGCCAAATGCAATGTATGGTATATTTCATGTGATATTTTATTTAATTGTTACAGCAACCCTGTAAAGTAGGTAATTATGTTTTTTCAATGTAATGGATGAGGAAACTGAAAGTCAAGAGATTAAATAAATTTCTAAGTCTACACAACTAATTGAGTGACAAAATAAGATTTAAAACACATTGCCTATGACTCAAAATCTTATACTCTTTCCATTTTAGCACAGTGCTTACCCAGTGATTCCTGAGTGAATTGTATAGAACTATGGAACATTTCATCACTTTTTTCTTCAAAACTAAGCATCAATAATGAACTATGGAGAGAGATTTTAATTAGTAAAAATTCACTGAGCAAAGTGGAGGAAAGGATTAAAATACTCTATTTTCATTTTCCTCTAACATTAAAGAAAGTGTAACTCACTGAAAATAGAATGCAATTCCAAAACTTTTTTCAATAATCTTATTAGTTATTTAAAATGATAAATACTTTTATAAGTTTTCCTTTGCTTTGGACTGGGAATTTAGAAATTGCTAACCATTCAGCAACATGTTTAAAAGATATATAAATAATCTGTCCCTTCACTGACCAGGTTTCTTTGAATATTTCATTTTCCCCCCTTTCTCAATTTTATTATAAAATATTTTGTACAATTATAATGCTTTAAGTTGTATGCTTTTTCCAGAATTCACAATAAAAAGGTGTTGGTCATAAAATCTTATTTAAAGATTCTGGGTGTTTAAGTATAGCTTCAAAACTGTTGCAGAGATATTTAAGGATTAATATGTAACTCAAAAAGACAGGTAGATAAGGGTACAGGGGTTCAAATATATGATGATGGAAGGAAATTTAACTTTGGGCAGTGAACACACAATTCAATACATGTATGATGTATTATTGAATTGTACATTTGAAACCTATATAATTTTATTAGCTAGTATTACTCCAATAAGTTTAATAATAAAAAGGACACAATTTTTATTCTTATACTGACCCATGGTTTACTCTATTATTCCTCATGGATATTTCTTAGCCCTGGTGAAGGCTGATTTCCAATTCTGACTTCGAGATATCTTAGAGTAACACTAATAATTTTAAAACATCGTTGAAATCTACAAAATACACAGCATTCTGAGAAACACGAAGAAATCCAACATCAGTGGGGTACAGCAACTCAAGAAAAAGTTAAAATATTTTTAAATGGTTTAAAAAAAAGGGCACACTTAAGGTTAAATGAAAACTAAATGCTCAGTTACCTTAGAATACTTTTTTCTTTTTTATCTTTATCAAATAGATAATTAGTTGCTTATATTTACATTGTACTATTCAATGATTTTTTTTCAATTATAGTTGGCATATATTAATATTACCAGTTCCAGTTATACAATAATTGTAAAACATACAACGATAAAGTAAAAGTAGTTGTTTTCCATTTTTATATAGTTGAAATGTAGGTACATTTTGGAGGGATTAAATAAAGTAGCATCAAACATTAGTTTTACCACATTCTTCTTGGTAACAATGCATATTTTAAAGTGCAGAAAAATATTCATCAGGTTATTCTTCAGAAGCTGTATTTCTAAATTTGGATTTAATTCATCTAAATATGTTTAAACAGATGAGTATGCACATGTTTGCTTAAATAACAACATTTATTTGAAATTATATTTTCAATTTCTTTATACTTTCATCACAATTCTAAAAGAGGTCAAGTTACCTCACTGTTTTCAATGAAATATTAACAGAACCAATTCATTTGTCATGTTTTATATTGATACTTGGCCCTTATACATTCTCAAATATATTCCATTTCACCATCTAAAAATTAAATGACAGAAATATATAGTAAATAACTAACTCCACATTTTACTTTCCTGTGTCTCTTAGAGTTTAGATAAATTTATTAAATTAATATGGTTTAATGGATTATTTTGGAATTTGTATAGCCTATTACTTGGCAATACTTAGACCAAAACAACAGCAGCAAAAAACAAACAAACAAACAAACAAACAAAAAACTAAACAAACAAAAAACCACTTGTTTTTTTGATTGAACATTTCCTGTTGGTATCAGTTGGATACAGACATTGTGCACAAAATCACATTCACCAGAATAACTTATTCAAAGCTCTCTAGTATATCTGAAATGTAGATTTATCCTTGATAATATGAATTAAGCATATTATTTGTATTTTTTAAATTCCACATTTAACAAACAGCAATATTGATTAGTCATAAACATTTAGAACCAGAAATCATACTATGTAGTATTCCAATTCTTTTTTCAATGCTGCAAACAATTTTTTCTTATAGATTTTCCAATACACTCATCAAATAAATGAGTATGACTTTCAGACATTTGTTGACATTTTTTTCATACAAAGTTTCTGAATTATTTGCAAAATATTGAAATGTCTTCATATACATCTCTATGTGCTTGCTCACTACTTTGAACTAATGACAAGTAAAATAAACTACATGCTGAATGGAAAAAAATTGACAAGGATTTTAAAATTTAGATTTTAATTGCTACCTTAAAAAATAAATTACAATGTATTCACATAGCCCATATTTTTGAAAAATCAATTATATGACTCATAATTTCTCAAAATATAATGCTGGGAATAAGCTTAAAAACCTAGCGAGGATAATTATATTTGACTGATATTTGACATTGCAATTAACTAAAAAGTTTATGTAGCTAATTAATCAAGAACTATTAATCAAGTTGAAATACCACCAACTTCTCTTGAAGCTATAATTTTTTAATCACTAGAACAAATACAAATAATACATAGGTCTATAGGATGGCAAACATATTTTGATAGAAAGTTAATCATCTCAAATTTGTTCTCATATTTTCCACATATACTTTATAAAAATATTTTTCATGAGAATCAATATGGTTTTTGATACTTTAAAATTTATTCATCTTATCTACTTAGTCCAGTAAACATGCCAGATCGCTCATAAGTTGAGTACAATGGTAAATGCCTTAATTTGTTTTCTTTTTTCATATGGCACTTCACGTACTTAAGCCTTGATCTAATTTTCCCATAATTAGCCCCTTCCTTATGAACTCTGTATTTATAGATTGTTTCAAAAATATTTGATATATTCTTTTATATTATGATATTAGTAAAAGTGTATCAACTCTTCTAAGAGCACATACATTTTTAAAAAATAATTCATTCATCTCTTTATCAAATTGATTTTTTTTCTACAAAATATCTGAGGAACAGAACACAGAGCTCACAAAAAAATGGGCAGGTAAGAAAAGATATAATGAGCGTTATGATAGAAACATGTACAAACAAAAGGCAATGTCAAAATTAAAGTGTGGTATTTCAAATGGTGTATATTCGAATACTGACTCACCTGGGAAAAAAATGTTTCTAGGCAAAGAGATCTTCTAGGAGCCTCTAACATGATAGTTTATAAATTAAGACTTTTTATCAATAATTATTTTAACTATGGTAAAGACAGAACCTTGTTAAAATTGATTAAAAACTATGATAATGTAAATGTTATGCAAATAATGAGCAGCTGTTTTGTAAGGGAAATTATGGCTATGGAAATACAGTAGTGTTTTTTTTTTATCCAAAGTATTAAGTGTTGTAGTTTAAGACCTCAGACTTCTCCAAACCTCATGCACTACCTAGAATGAATTTTAAAATAGTGTATTGAAGTCTCTAATCTGTACTATTTATAATTCCTTTGGTTATATCTGAGTCACAGTATCAACATATGCAAGAACATATTAGACATTTTTCTGCCAAAGTGTCAAGTCAATTGGGAAATAGGTAAAGTTAAAAAATAATTTTCTCCTCATCACAAACTGAATGCTTTTATCTGAATGTATAGATACCATCATGATAGATTCTATATAAGTATCTAAAACAGATCATGAAGGTCAAATATTTCTTGCACATTTTAGACTTTACACTTAAATTAAAAAATCCATTCCACCCAAAACACAGTTCCAGACTTATAAACTTGGGCAAACTCCTTCTGCTGTTTGGGCCACAATTTTCTTTTCTTTAAAAATGTAGATGTAGAACTTGATAATCTCTAAGTTTTTTTCTGTTAGGTACTTAGGTAGCCATGAGCAAAGGGAGCAAATGCCTAGCTCTGTAACCATAGAAATGAGAATGCTGATAGCCCATTCTATGAAGCCTCCCCTTGGCCCTCCCAGATAAAAACTCATTTTTCAAATAACAATCTCCCTACATCATGGAGTACAAGGAAATAAATGACCATAGCATAGCAACTGGTTTAGGCCAGCAACAAATACTTGCACAGTAAAGAATATTTTGACCTTCTTTCCACCTCAGCGTCATTATACCATCATTATAATGTCATGCATATTCCCGGAAGTTCATGAATCTAATTATAACAAACTGAATTCTGGGAAGAAACATTCACAGTTAACAATAGGTTATATGACAGCCAACTGTCGATCAAAATGACCTCACACATCAATCAACTAATACCACCCTTGTAACCACCCATCGCAACACAAATATAAGACAGATACCTCCACTTCTATGAAGGTATAGCTCTCTCTGGTGTATCTCATCTCCCTCTTAAAACATACTTCAATAAATTTTACTTTTCCTAATCTTCATTGATCTGTAATTCTTCATCGCATTGACAGAAAGGATCGGGGCCCCCACTGCCACTGGGGCAACAAAGGACTTAGATCGCCTCTGACAGTGACATTTCTAATACTAATATTTGACATGGCCTTTAAAAAATGATGAGGCTCCTACATTGTGTCCAGTATTGTATTAAGCATTTCATAAACAAAGATAATGTCACAGGAACACTGTCATTCAAGCTGAACACATGTATGTAAACAAATAACATTTGAAGGTGCTAATTCAAAAATCAGGGTGTTTTTTGATGGCTAAGGAATAAAGAAAGGTCTAATATGGAAGGTTTGGTGCAAAGTGAGATATTGGCAATGGAAAGTACTAGACTATAAAAAGACACACAGACAAAAAAGTAAGGTTTATTTGCAGGAATGTCTGTAGTTTATAGTTGGAGGAAAATAGGTCATGCTGGAAGAGACACAGAGAAATAACTGATAAAATGTAGGGGACAGATTATGAGATAGATGAAAGTATTTCAATAATTTATTGTAGACATTAAAGAATTTAAAAATTAAGAATAGATAAGTGATAGTTATCTAGTAAGTTAAATTGTGAGGCCAAGCCACGATCTTCATCTCCCAACAAAGAGAGCCCCTCTTCCTCCACATTTTACAAGATCAAGCAAAGCAGAGCCCTAGAGAAATCTGAGCAAACACTACCCAAACTGTTCCTAACATTGACAGGAACTGTGACTGAGGGTCGTAAGCATGATTGAATATCTAAAAGTTAAAAAAAAAGGCATTATTAAGACTTTATATGAAGCAAGGATCCAAGAAATTTAGATGCCACCTACTGGAAACCAAAAAAAAAAAAAAAAAAAAATGCCTTCTTTGCAACAGGATAGGGATAACTTTATGTAATAAATCGTTCTGGGAAAAAAAAAAAGCAGGATACACTTCCATTAATGCCCAGTGGAGAAATACTCCATTAAACACCGTAAAAAACCCAACCTGACAAGAAATCTCAGAAAGAAAGAAAAATCTCCAGAAAATAAGCTTACATAGAAATATGCAATTTAAATGACAGAGAGTTCAGGGTGGTACTTCTGAAAAACTCAATGAAATCCACAACAATTCTTAACAACAATTTCAGGAATTGAAAAATCAACTAGATTAGCAGAATGAGTTATTTAGCAAAGAGATTTAAACCCTCAAAAAGAACCTAATAGAACTTTTGGAGATGAAAAACACACTCAAATAGATGAAAAATGAAATAGCAAGCTTAGGAAATAGAGTCAGTCAAATGGAGGAAAGGATCCGTGATATCGAAGACAAAAATCTAGAAACAAATCAGAAGGAAGAAGAGAGAAAGCAAAGAATGAAAAAAAATAATGAAAGAGAAATACAAGAACTAGCTGATACCATCAGGAGAAGAAACATACTAATAATAGGCATTCTCGAAGGAGAGGAAAAGGAGCAGGGATTAGAAAGCATTTTCAGACATATGACAAGAGTTTCCCAAATCTAAGGAATGAACTGGAGCTTGGAATTCAGGAACTCACTAAAACACACAACTATCTCAACCCAAAAAGGCATTCTCTGAGACATAATGTATTAAAATGATCAAAAAATAATGACAAAGAGAGTTCTCAGGGCAGACAGGTAAAAGAAGATGGTAACCTATAAAAGATTATTGTTAGACATCTCAGTATAAACCTAACAAGCCAGAAAGGAGTGAAATTAAATATTCAAACTATTAAATGAAAGGAACTACCATCCAAGAATAATGTATCCAGCAAAGCTCTCCTTTAGATATGATGGAAAATGGCGACCTTTCCAGACATAGAAAAATTGAAGTAATTCTCCAAAACAAGGCCTGCATTACAAGAAATACTGAAAGGTGTCAGCTCACCTAAAACAAAATGACAAAAAAATACATAATTATGACTAAGTTGACTAGCAGGCAGACAGAAGCAGAGAAGTGCAACCCTTACTAAAAACAGAACACTTTAAGCTTAAAAAATAAGAAGAGATTTGCTATATAGCAAGATAGTAATGAATGTTCAGCATACATAAGGACAAATTGAAACAATAATGACAGAAAAGGGGAAGATTCAAAGATCCAAATTCTTAAAGGGGAATGGAGATAAGGCCCACACAGAAGAATGTGTGTGTGTGTGTGTGTGTGTGTGTGTGTATGCTATCTTATACATATTCATAATGTTAACTACACACCAAAGTTTTAGAATTGAAGTACATAAAATAAAACAGGAAGGACAAGAGGGAGAACCCACAAAACCCAACCAAAAAAACAAACAAACACACAAAGACAAGGAAGCAATGGAAATACGGGGCTACCAGAAAGCAAAACATAAAATGAATATAGGAAAACCTCATATTTCAATAATCACCGTAAATGTAAATAGACTGAACTCACCAATAAAAAGGCACAGAGTTACAGATTGGATCAAAAAACAAAACTGAACCATATGCTGCTTCCAGGAGACACATCCCAGTAACAAAGACAAATATAGATTTAAAGTGAAAGGATGGAAAATGATATTACAAGTAAATGGCATTCAGAGAAAGGTGGGAGTAGTGATACTAATATCAGATGAAATAGACTTTAATCATCTTTTACTTATATTGCAGCTATTGGCACCTGACACCAATAGAGTTAAGAATTTTAATGTAATTTCTGTACTGCCAAATGACATTTTAAAGAATGCTAAAAATCTCGCAAACATTTCACTGCCCTTACAATGGTGATGAATAGAATATTTTTTTAAATGTCCAGTGCAATTTTTCTTATTATTTACAGGTGGAATTGATAAAACTATGCAGTAATAAATCAGTTTA
The DNA here is from genome assembly GCA_028627145.1 of Eidolon dupreanum. Lineage (NCBI taxonomy): Eukaryota > Metazoa > Chordata > Mammalia > Chiroptera > Pteropodidae > Eidolon > Eidolon dupreanum. The sequence goes on along the minus strand of CM053505.1, from coordinate 50,909,728 downwards.
ATACAAAGAAAAAGCTCATTAGGATAACAATGACCAATTGTCTTTTTTTTTTTTTTTTAAGGTAGGTGTGTATCTTCTAAAAGCCTTACTAGGGAACAGCAACACTAAATGTAAATCATCCCTATAACATAAGAAAAAAACCTAGCAACATTCACAATGTTAGGGGTTGGTAGTCGGGGTGTGAAGGAAGGACTGGTGAAAATGAGGGAAGCTTTAGGGAAGGAGAGAGAGAGAGAGATTTGCATCCACATTTCTTCTTGAGATTATACCTTAATCTTCATTTTAAAACCAAGGAGTGGGAAGTAGAATCTGAATTTAAATAGCATTATTTTTCCAAATGACAAATATTACCTTAAGCAACATTAAAAAATAAACCTGCTGTTATTTCAGCATGTTTTATTTTATAACCATTCCCTTTATCACTAATCTCTCACCTTTTGTGTCATTTCCTCAATAGATTATCAAGGAATTTTAACAGTTATGAACTAATAGAGAAATCAACCATTAATTTTTAAAGTTCTTGCCAAATCAGCATGATGCTTACGTTAATTCAAAGAAAAAGTTAATACTTCATAAAAGGGGTTTTATGTAGAATTTCTGGTGGTAATAGTGCTTTCTAATAGAACCATCTAGAAGATAGTTTTGTTTTTTTTTTTTTTTTTTTGCTGGGTTTTCCTGAAGGTGCAATAAATATGTCCACTCTGAGGAGGAAAATTGTTTCCCTCAGAGCAATGAGTTATGTTAGTGCTTCAGAGAGGACAATAAGACTGTGTTGAGATGCACTGTAAAGAGACAGGGAAGAGAGCAGCAGGTCAATTTTTGCCATTCAGGCAACACGACCTTATAACATAATAATTAAATGTTGATTAGGTGATATGGAGTCTGTGTGCTCCTGAAGCAATAGAGCCAATACTAAGAACCATATCTTAAAGGCCACTCCCAGATATTCTTTTTTTTTTCAAATAAAAGTAATATAGTTGTGTAAATAGAAGGCAGTGATAAAATAATTTGTGGTTTGAAATACTGCAAGAAAATACACAATTTTATCAGGCACCTACATGTTTTACATAGCTCATGATATGTATGCAAACTTTGCTTCTTTTCTCCTCTTAAAAATTGATTATTACTATATAGCAACTTAGTTTAGACTGAAAAAAAAATATATGTGATTTGTAAGAGAAGAAAAAGGGAAATTGGCATTACCTTATGTTTTTTTCCTGCCTAACATACGCTATTATTGCCTAATTGTTTGCCGCCTGCTCTCAATATAAGTTGATTACAAGAAAAAACTATTAATATCATTTAGAATGATATGCATGCAAAGAGATGAAAATTTTCTAAGATTTCTCCTTCATACATGTTGATGAAAAATATTATTTGGAATTTAAAGCAATGTAGTCTTCTCTGATACTATATAGTTTCTTGTTTTAGCATCATTCCAGCCAGATTCTGACATCAATATATTAATTTGTTCAATAATTTTTCTTTCAGATTCTATACATCTTCCACAACTAAATAAATGTATGATCTTAGATAAGTCACATCCTCACTAAAACTCAGTTTTCTCATCTATAAAATAATGAAAGTGAACTCCATGATTCTCAATGTCTTTTTAGATAAAAAAATTCAATTATATTCCTTTTTTTCTTATTTTTTTGTTAAAGTAAAAAGGCTCTTAATTGTGTGAAGATCAGCCCACCACATAATACCTCAAACTGGATATTCAGCAATTTATTATCTGGTACATTCAAAATAAAAAGAGCAGATCCATATCAACAGTGCCTGAAGGCTAGTGATAATACTTCCTCTACTCCTGATCATATAATGTTAGAGAAAGATATAGTATAGAAAATACTACTTTTAAACAAAAGGCATTTAGGTATGACTATAATTTTATATTCTTAACCTAAAATGTCTGAGATGAGGTGTAATTAGACTCTAAACTCATCCTACTGATTTTTCTAACACATTCTGATACAAGAGACATTTAAATTTATAGGCATGAATGCATATCAGTGGATTAATTATCAAGTGATTAATTAGTGATACTAAAAAAATACAGTTTTACAAATCTCATCTGATCAAGTAAACATCTCCCATGTAGTAAGATATTATTCAACGGTGGAACCAGAGGGATCACTGTACAAACTATACAAATGTCTAACCAATGTACTGTATACTTGAAACTAATATAATAAAATAAAAATAAATAAATAAATTATAAAGTGCTTTGGCAAAAATTAAAAATACATATAGTAAAGTTATTCCTTATATGCTCCCCTCATAGCCATACCACTCACAAAACTCACATGCTTATCATTATGGCTTCCCTCTCCACTCTCACCCATGGGATATATCAAAGGTTTTAATGGCCTTTTTATTTCAGGCTACCACATGGAAGCACACTTTTGGACAACAGCATCTCTACCACTATGCTGTTAAAAATCCTAATACTATGCACTAATCTTTCTGTCTACATCTAAGAGTTAAGAAATATGGGTGAAGGAATTAAGAACAGATAGATGGCAGTATACCCTGCCTAAGCCATGAGGGGTATGAGTCTGGATATAGTAATTTTAGTAGTCTGGGCCATCAAAAAATACATGCCACCTAAATTGATTCTAAATTTTTATTTATACAAGTTTTTCTTACTTTTAAAAATTGCTTCCATTTTTAATTCACACCAATAAATTTTCTTCATTAAAGGTATTTCTAGAATGTGATGTTCAGTAGAGCTTTGACTAAATTAGGCCTTTAATTAAAATGAATCTAAGACATTCTATTTGTACTGAATGTATCCAATCTTCTGAACTAAAATAAAATCATATGATTGGGTTAAATATTAAGATGTCTCCAATGGTAACTGTTCACATAAGACAAGAACAAAGAGGATAAGACCAGACAGAGTTTAGTAACTGATAAAGATGGCAAACTAGGTAAAAGCACGATTCACCTCTTCTCAGGCCTGCATTGAAACTACAACCAAATTATAAAATAATCAATGTGGGTAATTTCCTAAAGTCCAGCTGATCATAACACCTATGTCTGATAATATAAAGAAGGAGCCACATCGAAGCTAGCAGGAGGGGCAAAGTTGCAAATTGGGCTGGACCCACAAACACGGGTGGTAGAGGAGCACCGGGAGGGAGAGCAAGGCTGCAGAGGCTCCCCTAAAGGAAAGGGGTTTCCTGGCCTCATCTGAGGGTGCCCCAGCCCAGGGTCCCAGTCCAGGGAAAAGGAGTTTCCAATAACTCTAACTGTAAAAACTGGAATGGATTCTGGCCATCTGGGTGAGACGGAAGGTGATTGAAACCAAGACGTCCCTTTGAAGGACCAGCCCACAGGCTTTCTGACCTGCATACTCATCTGGGACACTGGCAGTGGGTCAGAGGCTCATGCAGGATTCATATCGAGAAAGTCTGCATTACCTGGTGCTAGAATGAGGTCTGAAGGGGCAGCCAACATTGTGCTTTAGTTGAGTTCCTCTATGGGGCAATCTACAGACCATACCAGCTTGCCCGTGCAGATCCCTCTCACACAACCAATTCAGAAGCTACACAGGCAATAAGCTTTGGTTAACACAGTGTGGGCATTGAGAGGAAATCAGTTACAGGAAGACATCTGCTGCCTGCAAGAGATGCAATATTGTGTGAGAGGGATTTCAGGGGTCTGTAGGTCCATCCCAGACAGCAGCTGATCTCACTGTGATCTATAAATACAGCGGGAATGCATGGGTTCAGAATTTGCAGCAAAACTGAGGCTGTACTGGCCTGGAAGTCCTTGTCTCCCTGAAATCCCGCTTTGACCAAGCCACAAAATACCTGCAGCCCATTGATAGGCAGCTTCCCCTACCCTGCCCTTCTCTGGGGTGATACATTCTGCACAGTCAATAGACCTCAACCAAAGAAGTGAGCAAAGTTCAGGAAATACAGTTAAGGGAAGATCACTGCTGTCAGCATGAGATACAGTATGGCTTGGGAAGATCTCATGGGTTTGTGGGCCCATCACAGACAACAGTAGGTTGTGCAGTAATCACAGTAATATTTGACTTTTATGGGAGCCTGCAGTCCCAAAGCTGGCAGCAAATCTGGTGCTGTGTAGGGCTGATGACCCTGTGACTTACTGAAACTATGCCCCACCTAACCTACAAATTATCTGTGGCAAGTCTGTTCCCAGGCAACCCAGTTCTATCCTGTGCTTTCCTTGGGACATGAATTCAACAGCAAACAACAGCACTCAATTTGTGTGGCTCACACAAAGCCCATATATTCTGGAGAAGCTTTCAATGGTGGGCCACAAATTCATGCCCATGAGCTTCAATAATTCTTAAACAGAGCTCAAGTGTTTGCAAGCCCAAGGTGTGCAGCAACTGGCCTTACTACAATTGGAAACTTGTACAGGGAGCCACAGAGACAGTGCTTGGATGTAAACTGACACTGCATTGGTGGGGGAAATTTGCTCAATAGATCCAAGAGACTCCTAGGGTTCCTGTACCACCCAACATGCACATCACCCAGAGGCTCTTCCAGTTTCAGAGACTTATGGGCAACTGACAGAATGTCAGGCCTTGAGGAGCACTGGTCCTTCTGCTAAACTTTCCTAGGCCAGGTATGGGGGATAAATGGACTGTGGCCTACAGCATTGTCTCTTCTATTTACATATAGATCCAGTATGGGCAACAGCCATCTATGGATCGCTTTGTAGCTCCCACCAGGTAGTCCTGAGCAATCAAAGCCATAGATGACCTTGGCCTACTGGGAAGTCCCTCCCAAGGTGCCACAAAACCAATGCACCTGGAGGTTGGCACCAGACCACAACAGAGCAACTTCTGATGGGCCCCAAGGGTGGTTGCAACAAATACACAAGCCTGCTAGGACAAATCCCACTCAGTGGGGTCAGCTCCCACACAGCAACTATTACTCTGTGGGTGCAGCCAATTTCCACAATTAGTCAGCAGGAGTATTAATCCCATCCACTGACCTACTACCAAAAATAAAGGCTTGGTGACAACAGAAGATCACTCACTACCCACACAGAGATCATGTCCAGAGCTCGCGGTGTAGGGTATCAGGGAGGGTATGCTTTTGGGCCACACAGGACACCTTCCACATTAGGCTATCTGGCCAAGGCTGAGAGATGAAACAAATATTCCCGGCACATAGAAATGAACACAGAGAGGCTAATACAATGAGAAAACAAAGAAACATGCCACAAATGAAACAACAGGAGAAAACTCCAGAAATTAAGCTAAATGAAATGGACTCAAGCAACCTACCAGAGACAGAGTTCAAAATAATGGTTATAAGGATGCTCAATGAACTTATAGGGAGAATGGATGAGCACAATGAGAACCTCAACAAAGAGACAGTAAGCATAAAAAATGACATAGAAACCATAAAAAAGGACCAGACAGAAATGAAGAATACAATAACTGAAATGAAGAATACACTAAGAAGGATTCAACAGTAGACTGGATGAAGCAGAAGCCCAAATCAGTGAACTGGAAGACAAGATAGCAAAAAACACCCAGTCAGAAGAAAAAAGAAAAAATAATTAAAAACAAAATCAGTATTAAGAGACCTGTGGGACAACATGAAGCATAACAATATCTGCATCATAGAAGTACCTGAAGGAGTGAAGAGAGTGCAAAGGATTGAGAATTTATTTGAAGAAATAATGACAGAAAACTTCCCTAACCTGGCAAAGGAATTTAGACATAAAAGTTCAGAAAGCACAAAGAGTCCCAAACAAGAGGAATCCAAACAGACCCACACCAAGACACATCATCATTAAAATGTCAAAGGTCAAAGACAAAGAAATAATCTTAAAATCAGCAAGAGAAAGGCAGCTAGTTACTTACAAGGGAAACACCATAAGAATGTCTGCTGATTTTTCAATAGAAACTTTGCAGGCTAGAAGATACTGGCTAGAAACATTTAACATTATGGAAAACAAGATGCAAAACCACAAATACTCTATCCAGCAAGGTTCTTGATTAAAATGAGAGGTGCAATAAATAGCTTTCCAGAAAGAGAAAAGCTTAAAAAGTTCATCATTGGCAAGCCAGTATTACAAGAAATGATAAAGGGACTTCTGTAAAAAAAGGGGGATAAAAAAGAAAAAAAAAACAAATACAAATAATAAACTGTCAGTAACTATATACCTAACAATAATCACTTTAAATGTAAATGGATTAAATCCTCCAATCAAAAGATATAGGGTAGCTGAATGGATAAAATAAATAAATAAATAAGACCCATGCATATGCTGTCTACAAGAGACCCACTTCAGATCAAATGACACTCAAAGACTGATAGTAAAGGGATGGAAAAAGATATTTCACTCAAATGGAAGTAAAAAAAAAAGCCAGGGTAGTGAAATCTATATCACACAAAATAGACTTTAAAACAAAAGCTGCGATATGAGACAAAGAAGGCCATTACATAATGATAAAGGGATCAATAAATCAAGAAGATATAACCCTGGTAAACATATAGGCACCAAACATAGGAGCAACTACATATATAAAGCAATTGTTGACCAACATTAAAGGAGAAATCAACAGAAATACACTCATAGTAGGAGACTTTAACACCGTATCAACATCAGTAGACAGATCTTCCAGACAAAAATCAACAAGGAAACATGGACATGAAAGGCACACAAGACAAGATGGATTTAATAGATATTTTCAGAGCATTTCACCCCAAAGCAGCAAAATATGCATTCTTCTCAAGTGCACATAGAACATTTCCCAGATAGACCACATGTTAGTATACAAAAAACATTTCAATAAATTTAAGAAGATTGAAATTATATCAATTGTTTAGGCTGATCATAATGGATGAAACTAGAAATTGACTACAAAGAAAAAAATGGAAAATAATACAAACACATGAAGACTAAATAACCTGCTACTAAACAATGAATGGGCTAACAATGAGTTCAAGGAAGAAATTAAAAGATATCTAAATACAAATGAAAATGAAAACACAACAACTCAAAATTGATGGGACACAGTGAAAGCAGTCCTAAGAGGGAAATTCATAAAAATACAGGCATATCTCAAGAAACATGAAAAAGCTCAAATAATCTAACTTTACAATTAAAATAACTAGAAAAAGAACAGCAAACAAAGTCCAAAGTGAATAGAAGGAAGGACATAGTAAAAATCAGGGCAAAAATAAATGAAATAGAGTCCAGAAAAAAAAAAAAAACAATAAAAAAGATTAATGAAACCAAAAACTCATTCTTTAAAGGATAAAGAAAATTGACAAACTTTTCACCAGACCCATCAAGGAAAAAAGTGAGAGGACTCAAATAAATAAAATCAGAAATGAAAGAGGAAATATAGCTATGGACTCCACAGAAATACAAAGATTCAAAAGAAAATGCTATGACCAATCATACACCAACAAATTGGACAAACTGGAAGAAACAGATGCATTCCTAGAAACATATAGTCTCCCAAGACTGAGTCAAGAAGAAACAGAAAATCTGAACCGACAGATTACTACCAATAAAAACGAGTCAGTAATCAAAAACCTCCCAAAAAACAAAAGCCAGATGGCTTCATAAGTGAATTTTACCAGCCATTCAAAGAAGAATTAACAGCTATTCTCAAACCATTCCAAAAAATTCAAGAGGAAAGTCACCCTAACTCCTTTTGTGAGATCACCATTACTTTGATTCCAAAACCAAAGATATTAAAAAAAAAAAGAAAGAAAGAAAACTATAGGCTGATATCTCTTATCAACACTGATGCAAAAATCCTTAATAAAATTTTAGCAAACTGAATTCAGCAATACATTAAAAATATCATACACCATGATCAAGTTGGATTTATTCCTGGGATGCAAGGTTGGTATAATATCTTCAAATCAGTTAATGTGATACACCACATTAACAAATAGAAAGATAACAACCATATGATCATATCAATAGATGCAGAAAAAGCATTCGACAAAATCCAACATCCATTTATGATAAAAACTCTTAGCAAAGTGGTAATAGAGGGAACATACCTCAGTACAATAAAGGCCATATATGACAAACTTACGGTTAACATACTCAGTGGGGAAAAGCTAAAAGTGTTTTTCTTAAGATCAGGAACAAGACAAGGATGCCCACTTTTACCACTCCTCTTCAATACTGTATTGGAAGTCTTAGCCACAGCAACAAGACAAGAAATAGAAATAAAAGGTATCCAGATTGGAAAAGAAGTAGTAAAACTTTCATTATTTGTTGAAGACATGATACTATATAGAAAGAACCCTAAGATTCCACCCAAACACTGTTAGAACTGATAAATGAATTTAGTAAAGTAGTGGGATACAAAATTTTCAGGATACAAAATATTCAAAATGTCATTTTTATACACCAAAGATCAACTTTCAGAAAAATAAGTTCAGAAAACAATCCCATTTGCAACTGCATCAAAACAATAAAATACCTGGGAATCGAATTCGTCAAGGAGGTAAAAGACCTGTTCTCAAAAATTATAAGTCATTGGAAAAAGAAATTGAAGAAGATACAAATAGATGGAAACATATAACAAGCTCATGCATAGGAAGAATAAACATCATTAAAATGGCCATACTACGCCAAGCAATCTACAGATTCAATCCAATCCCTATCAAAATACCAATGGCATTTTTCACAGCAGTAGAACAAATAATCTTAAATTTATATGGAACCATAAAAGACCCTGAATAGCCATGGCAATTTTGAGAAAGAACAACAAAGTTAGAGGAATCACACTACCTGATATCAAACTATATTACAAGGCTACAGTAATCAAAATAACATGGTACTGGCATTAAAACAGACACATGGTTCAGTGGAACAGAATAGAGAGCACAGAAATAAATTTACGCCTACACGCCCACTTACTATATGACAAAGTAGGCAAGAATATGCAATACGCTAAAGACAGTCTCTTCAATAAATGGTGCTGGGAAAATTAGATACATGAAAAAAAAGAGAGAAAGAAACTAGACCATATTCTTACACTGTATACAAGAGTATACACAAAATTGATTAAAGACTCAAATGTAAGATGCAAAACCATAAGATTTCTAGAAGAAAACATAGGCAGTAATCTCTCTGGTATTGCTACCTGTAATTTATTTTTGGACATATCTACTTGGGAAAGGAAAACAAAAGAAAAAATAAACAATTAGGATTATATCAAACTAAAAAGTTTTTGCACAGCAAATTATACCATCAAGAAACAAAAAGATAATTGACAGAATGGGAGAAGATATTCGCTTATGATATATCTGATAAGAGGTTAACATTCTGAATATATAAAGAACTCACATAACTCAAAAACAACAAAAAATCTGATTAAAAAATGGGCAGAAGACCTGAACAGATATTTCTGCAGAGGAAATACAAATGGACAATAGACATGTGAAAGATGCTCAAGGTCACTAATCATCAGAAAAATGCAAATTAAAACCATGATGAGATATCACCTCACATTTGTCAGAATGGCTATCATCAATAAAACAAAGAACAAGTGTTGGTGAGGGTGTGGAGAAAAGGGAACCCTCACACATCATTAGTGGGATTGCAAATTGGTACAGCTGCTATGGAAAACAGTTTGGAGGTTCTTCAAAAAATTAAAAAGAGAACTGCCTTATGACCTAGCAATTGCACTTCTAAGTATCTATCCAAAAAAAAAAATTTAGTCCTTTAAAAAAAAATATGTTAAGTCATGGAAAACTGAAGGCTTCTTACTGTGAAAGTGGCTTTGAGTTAGAGCAATAAGTGCCATCATAAGAGTGACAGGAAACTCCACACATTACGTACATCGAGCCACATATTTACTTATTATGATTTGATCAGTAAAAGTCTGATTATGTTCAAATAAAATTGCAGTGATAATTATAAATATCATGCTATGAAATATTATCTAGTATTATAGATATAAAATTTCCATACGGTTATTATCAATAGACTTATTGGGCTCATATAATAACTTAGTAGTAAAAATATAAAGACCAAAATTAGATTAGTTCATATAATCAAATATTAGTCAATTAGAAATTGAAGCAAGGATAGAAATAGGATCCTGTAGAACGATATTATACCATTAAAGATAAATATTTAAGAATGCTAATTTATATAGAAAGATCATAAGTTAAAATATCTTAATTCTTTCTTACCCTAGAACTGCTTTGCATAAACTGACAAAAGATTTTACCTTCCCCAATTTATCATACTAGCTGGGAGAATAAGAAATGTTACAGAGGTTCAAACTCTCAACTTGAAATTCAGTCATTATAAAGTCTTTTGTTTTAAAGGGTTTGATATGCTGTTTCTCTGGTGAGTTTTGTGTTTCCCATAATTTTTTTTAAGTTAACATATCAATCTTCCTAGAAAAGTCATCTCTATGGATCTTACTGGTTATGAACTTAAGGTACTTCTCCCAGATTTTTTAAAATGTATAATAACAGAATATGGTGGCTTTGTAGTTTCAACAAAGGATTTGAATAGTCTCACCTACTTCACCTCGGTAAGAGTACTTAGGATGTTTTCTTTTCAAATTAATGGAACAAATTAAAATATACACACATCACTATTTAATGAACATTCTCAATATGATTTGATGTTAATATTAACAAATTAAACTCCTCCCATAGGCTACCCAATACACATGTAGAAAACCATGGCAACTATTATAAGAAAATAGGAAGTTCTACTACATAAAATTTTACTCTTGAAACATTCATTACTGCCCTGCAAAATAACTTCTAAAAAGCTTGTACAATCTTTATCATTATATTATGGAGATTATTATACCACATGTTTTAAGAAGCTTCTAAGAAGTCAAGAAAGTTTAAGAATATTGAATTTATACCTTTGAAAATTGGTTATAAATGTTCTAGAGCCAGAGGCTAATACTTTGTTATAATTTTAAAAATCTTATTAGAGAATTGTAAGTATAATCTTTCTTTTTGCCTACTATAAAAGACACAAAATGTATTCATACTAGATAGTAAGCTTAAGGTTACATAAAGAAATTTAAAATTTATGTAATATAGTTAGTAAATATGGTCACCTGCTTCAGGTCTTGCAAAATCATTACCTTCAAGATACCTATATACTTGGGCCTCATTAAAATTGTAGTTTGACCTTCCTCTAAAAACTAACTCACAAACCCCCTCACCTCTACACTGTATTTTTCCGTAGTACTTGTCACCTTCAAACATATTACACAATTTACTTATTAAAGTTAATTATTTATTGTCTCTATTTCACCACTAAAATGTGACAGAGGGCAGGGCATTTTTTTTCTTTTTTGTATTCTGATAGAACCCAACTACCTAAAACAGGGCTGGTATAATGAATGCAATAAATATTTATTAAAGGAATTTCTATTATACATATAAAATTATGTGATAACATAACAAGTATTATGGTTATATTTTACTATTATTCATTTATTTTTTTTCTCTCAAAGGCATTTCATTTATATTGTACCTTTATTATGATTCCTTTCTCAAAGATTTCAAACACCCTGGTCTTTCTTTTCTAATCAGTTTTTAAAGTTTAATTTTTTTAAATGAAGAAAGCAAAATTTTTCTTGCTAAACACATTACTCCTCAACTTATTTTGAATCCTTTTTAATATATTCTTAAACCTCATGGCATCCAAATGTGCACATCTTTTCACTTTCTATGTTGAACTTTATTTGAACCACATCTGTATCTTTCCCAGTTGTACTATCTCCTAATTTATTCTTTGCAATTTGACTAAACACATCTTGTCTCTATGATCTATTCTCATCTATGCTTAAGTGTAGTATAGATTTAGTTGATGATAATCATAGTATGGTTTTTGTTAGTATATTATATTTAGTAAATAAAATCTCTTGAAAAAATAAAGAAAAGTTAGAGTCACTTTTTGTATTTGAATAGTAAAGGTATCATTAAGTCTAATTCCTTAAGGATAAAGTAAATGTAATTAAAATTCAGGTTAATTTAATTATCTTTATCTAAAAATATTTCCTATTAAAGTATTCACTCCTTTTTTATTGACCACTTTGCTAGAATGAATAGCCGATTTATCAACAGCCAAATCTTTACAGAGATCAGCTAAATAATAGAAACTTGAAATATAAAAAGACAGACCAGTTACTTTCAAGGTACCATAGGTTCTACCACAATTAAAATATATATATTCTGTCCATACACCTTTTTTTTAATGAAATTCTTTATACTAGACTTCAGTTTCCCTAGTATTCCCTTTATCCCTACGTGATATTAGCATGATTATTGAGGTGCCTCTGTGGTGTCATTGCTGATACATTACTGCAGTATGACAGAAAAATCTCATTTATCCTTAGAATATCAATGAAAAATAGATGTTATATTATCCACATTAGTGAAATTAATGAACTCAAAGATCTTTTCATTTCCATTCCCTCAGGCACACTGTTAGGCCATGATCTTTCATAATTTTCTCTGAAAAATATAATCGACTTATTTTTTTTTTCTTTGACAATGAAAGGCTCTCGCCAAACTCAGAAAAGCTCACAGCTAAGGCAGATTACACAGATGGGTCAGTTGTTTAATATTAACATTTTCCAATTCAAGTTTTCTGGTATATCAAATATTGTCAAAATTAGATTTTTCAGTCAGTATATTTAACTGCTTATTTTATATATTCATAAAAACCCTCATATGTCAGTTTTTCATAAAATTTGGTTGAGTAAATTTTCAGAGTATGATATGTAATTTGTAATATGTTAATATCAAATAAGATGGCTTAAGCAAATAATATGTAGGAACATATTTACAAAACAAATAAATTCACTAAGGCTAGTCACAGAGAGTTCAAATCTTCAGAAAACATCATGTTTCTGTCAATGATTTATATTATAGGAAATTGCATCCATTTTGAGGGCTAATGATTTTGACGTGTAAAGTTTAAAAAATTAGAACACTAACATTCTGCTAAAAGAGATGCTTTGGCATTTTTGATAGTAACTTTAGATGTCTTACCCTTTATTCTTAGAACACTTTGGATAAAGATTTATTTATAGAGTTGATTTTAATTTAAGATATTACATTTTGGCCTAAATTCTTAAAAGACAACTCAGAGAAGTTGAATTAAGACTACATATGTGTTTATATACACTTTTAAATTGGAGCTTTACTACTAAATTTATATATATATATATATATATATATATATATATATATATATATATATATATATATATAAATCATACATACGTTCTTGGCTCAAGGAAACCTTTTTATTTCTAGTGTTTTTCTCACACGTGGGAATGCCACAGACATGTTTCTCCCAACATAAGAGGTAGAGTGTTGGAGATAATGTATTAACTTTAGAAATATCTAAAAAGTACATTCTACACCTACCTTTGCTATCAATATACATTAAGACCAACTGAAATTGGCACTAACTATATTACTTTCCACCCATGAAAAGATAATTTCAAATGCTTGAGTTGGAATTCTGTGACCAACCTGATGACGACATCAGATGACTCCATGACTAATACAATTGTTTCTATGATAATCAGTGTCTAAAAGAGTTGAAAAATGTAACTTGAACAATAAACAGTTGGTTCAGATACGCATCATCTAGGTATGGTGATGACACTAAATAATACATTTAGATTCAGTGGACTGTAATTACCATTTCTCTGAATGGTATTACAGCCATGTTCCTCTGTTAGAACAATATTTTCAACTGTGAAATAAATCTAAATTAATGCTAGAAACCCTGACTAATGCATCAAGTATGAATAACCCATCCAGAAAGAAGCAATGGTGTTTTGCTCATTATATCAACACAGATTGCACACTAATCACTGCCTATTCTGTAAACATCAATTCGAGTATGTTCTTTTCTCCTGATTTTAAAAATCATTTATCCTATAAACATATAAAAAGGGCAGCTTTCCACATTGTGAAGTATAATGTTTCAGGAAAAAGTAGTGCATTTAGAAGTTCTATCCTTTAATCTAGGTATGTGGATCTGAGTCATATCATTCGGTGATTCCCTCTGTGACCTTCATCAATTCTGTATTGACCTTTCACTGATTATTAATATAACAAATGCTAGAGCTTAAATTGACATAATTTTCTCAATCTCAATGCTGATAATATTATTTTATCACTGAAGTTTCATATTTCTTTGTAGGTAGTCGGTTTAAGGATAAAGACCATTGAATGTTCTTTTTTTGATACTCAAAACTTTCAAGCAAATATCACCACTTCTTTTCTCTAAGATTTTGACATAGTAATTCAAATTCTTCTGTTTGTTTGTTTGTTTGTTTGTTTGTTTAACACCTTGTATTCCTAAGTGGTCTCCCATCCAAGTACTAACCGGACCCAACCCTGCTTAGTTCAAATTCTTAATGAAACACAGATATAATCTTTTCAGGGTAATATGGAAATGAGTTGAACTAGAATTTCACTAAAGATTCTTATCCCAACCTAGGACTCATCAAATACATGTACATTGTGCATATATGTGTATGAGTATGTATGTAATTTAGTTTCCTTAAAAGAAAACTTCCCTTTAATTTTGTTAGATATATTATGTGACTTCTTGTTCTTAGAAAAATATATATTTTTTAACCTACCAAAAAGATCTGCTTTTACCACTAGTCCCATAGCTACCACTCTCATTCTGTTTTTCTTAGACTCTAGGGCTAGGAAATTATTTAGACAGTTCTCAAACACTCTTTCATCATTTTTGTCTATTCATTTGGAAATAAAGAATGCCTTTCACACTAAAAGAGCTATCTGGAAATCTGTTAATCATTTCATTTACTCATGATTCTTATATTCATTCATAATAAATCAATAATTGATGTTAAAATATAGTCACGTAGGACTTAACAATGGGGATACGTTTTGATAACTTGCATTATCAGGTGATTTTGTCATTATTCAAACACCATAGAGTACACTTACACAAACCTAGATGGTATAGCCTAATATATACCTAGGCTATATAGTACAGCCTATTGCTCCTAGGCTACAAACCTCTACAGCATATCATTTTACAAAACAGTGGGAGACTAAGTCAAGCACAAGAAAAAATGATGTGATGACATTGTTGCCAGGGTAACATGGCATACTGTTTTACAGCAAACTTTTTTTATAAGTAGAAAGAATACACTTTAAAATAATGATAAAAAGTATATTATAGTAAATTCATAAATCATTAATAGTCATTTATTATCATTATTAAGTATTTTATACTGTACATAATTGTAGGTGCTTTTATATGACAAGCAATACAATAGGTTTGTTTATACCAGCATCACAAAAACACATGAGTATTGTGTTAGATTATGACTTCATGATGGCTATGTCACTAGGTGATAGGAATTTTCAGCTCAATTATAATCTCATGGGACCACCATCATATATGCAGTTCATCACTGACTGAATTATGGTTATATGATTATGCGTCACATGACTGTATGCTTGACATTACTGATGAAAAGGATGAATCTAGTTTTATATGTGAAGTATAATTCAGATATTTGGGTTAAACAATTTGTTTAGGTCTTAAAGGAATAAATTAATCCCCTTCCAAACAAATAGTCAATTATATTAGACAGCTTCTCCTGGCAGGATTCTTAAATACATGAATATATTTTATATATTTATCTTTTTGAAAGTGTTTTTGTTCTAAGTTTAGGGTGCTAAATTTTTAAATTAATTTTATGCCTAATTTCCGAGCCTTACTAAATAACACTAGTCAAAATGCCCAGCATATTAGAATAGGTTATAAGCTTTCTAAAGATATGGCAATAACACCATGTGTAATTAAAAAAAAAGAAAAAAAATATGTCCAGTGATTTCAAATGCCCTTCATGGGAAATTGTACTATTATAATACTTTTAAATAAAAACAGTGATTTCATTTTATATATTACATTAATTTTTATAATATCTTCATTTATGCATGTGTTCTGTCACAGGCACTTCTAGGATTTTTAACAAAATTAATTTAATCTTGTGTTCTGTCTAATTAAGCACTATATAAAACTCCTTTTCAAGCTTCATATTTGCCAAAGATATTACATCAGATATTATACTGTTTGTTTATTTAAATATATGAAGATTTAAATTAATGTCGCAAACATTTGGAAATTATGCATGTCAAATTAGCCACAACTGAAAACCAAAAAATTCAGTTTTTAATAGTAGAATGGAACACTTTTGTTTTTATTCTGAATCTAAACATGCATATATATTAATTGTCACTCGGTAAAAATCTACTTAAATTTTTACCATATGACTTCAAGATTTTTCAGCAAAAAAATGTATTTCTCTCTCTAACCAATTCCATATCATAGAAGCTCTAATTTTCAAAGAAATGCTGGGTTTTATTTTAAAGTATGATTGTATATTTTTAAGAAACAGGACAAAGAAAAGTAGACCAAAATTATGACTTTCCCACGTAAATATGAGCTATTAAGCAAGCAAGTGGAGCAGAGTTCATAAAACAAGACAAAACAAAAGAAACAAAAATATCATTTAAAGTCTCAGCTTCATAGAAGAATTACAGATTACTTCTTTTCTTCACTTGGCTCTACCACCTATAGTACTCCGACAGCTGCTAATAATCATAGAAGTAGGATCATATATCAAATGTTGCAGGTGGTAAAAGAAGAAAGAAAGGCAATGCTAAGATCAGTCTACGAGGACATAAACTTTCTGTGATGAATTAAGAATGAGTTTTATTTCAAAGACAGGCACTCTTTTCAAAGTTCAAATGCTGACCTATTGTATAGACACTTGAGAAATATTTGGCTACAGGGAACAGCAGGGAATCTGCTGTCCAAGTCCTGAGTTCTATTTTTTAATCTTGTATCCCAATTATTCGTAACCCTTAGGTCACTTCATAGCACTCTGTGCTTTATTTTCTCATTTAAAAAAAATGGAATAAAGAATTTGGAAATAACTTAATGAGTGAATTTTATGTTCTGGCAAAAATTTCATTATCACGGTAAGATTTTTCTTTTAAATGGTTATCAATGTGTACCTGATTGGCCAAAACCAAAGGTAAAGACCCTATGTTTAAAAAAAAAAATCTTATTTTTTGGTAATTTTATGCAGTACCACTTTTGTGAACAACCTGAATTATTTTTATCTTTTTCTTGGCATCATGACTATATCTATAAAGAAAAAAAAAACAGGCAGCTTCTTGTCAAGTTGAAAAGAAGACATAATTTGGGAAGAAAAAATTAGCAGTTATCAAAATGAATAAAAAGTATATGATAATATTAATCATAACACCACATAAAAACTAAGTTTAAGTTCATTTTTGTAGGTTGAAGACAATTTTTTTTTAATATTCTACACAGTTTTCATTTAAGGACTCTCTTCTGGTACTGTTTTTCATTAACTGAATAAGGAAAAGCTTTACAAGGTAATTTCTCATTGTCAGATTTATTTTGGGGGCAAATTGTGGTCAATTATCAAAAATCATGAAGCAGAAAAACAAGGTTCTTGTCGGAGACATAAGTACAAGCCCTGCGCTGGACTTTAGTCATTACTGATACACACTGCTAAAGAAAATGCTCTTAACTCTGCACTCTGCTGTGAGGTTAACTTCGGTGAGTTATCAAAACTCAAGAGAATGGCAAGCACAAAATAGCATTAGATTAAAACAAGTGTCTGTTACATGGACAGAACATGAATGTCAGCAGTTAAATTTAAAACTTATTCAGAGAAGATGGGGTAAAATTGATGCTGAAAACTACTGCTCTAATGAAAACTAAACACAATCTTCTGTAGGGGCATAAAAATAGTGATGAGATAACTGGTAGGTAGGTGTGGATACCTCTATTGGAAGATAACATATGAGAATCAGAGAATAAGCCAGATCAATATCATTGCCTTAGTTTTACCATAGTATACAATTACAGGAGCTCCTTCTGGAAAATGAATAGGCAAAGAATTCAGATCTTGGATAAGAGACATAGAGCAAAAGTTAGACATTAGATAAATTTATACAGACTAGATAGGTAATCAATCTGTGTCTTCCCCTATTAATTCAAACTGATTTATGGCCTTATGTGTTTGTTTCAGATAATAGACCCTGATTCACAACTTCAGAGTAACTTAAAAAGAGAATAAGGAAAAGAACTCTTTCCAAAAGATACATTGCTTAATTTCAGTAGAGATAGTGGAAGAAGTTGTATACTGAGGTGTCATGGTATTTGAAATTTAACTTTATATAACATGTAATAAATGAAAATGGAATTTTGGTTCAATGTGTGCTTGCACTTGACAACATCTTCCAGAAGTTCTAAAACACCAAACCATTATTGTCTTCTGCGATACCTGTTTACTCACATGCCTTCCATCTTCCCATTTAGAGCATACTGATAAATATCCAGTTTGGTGTGTGAAAATAGCTCACCTTAAACTAGAAAATGGAGTAATAGAAAAAGGATAAAAGAAACGAGGCCTACTTCATTTGGAAAAAAATGTTAAACATTAAAAACAAAATACATAATGAATTGTGAAGTCAAGGACATTTTTGAAAGTAAAAACAAAAGAGAGAAAGTGTTAGATTCAGGATGTAAGAAAAGTGATTGTGAGTAAAAGAAGGAACTTGATGATGATATGAGCTATTAAGTACCAGAAAGGCTAACCAATTCAATGCTGCAAAATCTCTTTTCATGGAAGTCTTTAAAAGAGAAGTTAAGTATCCATTAGAGTTTATACCTCTTCCTTTAGGAAGATTGTGTGAACTTTACAGGCAGAGTAACCAAAGAAAAGGTGGAGAAAGGTGGAGAACATTCCTGCCACTGAGTCCCAGAGGGCACTTTGGTGGTCATATAGTTAAGACTGTGACAGTACTAGTTAACGTCAAATTTCAATCTTTATTCAATATGTCTTTTTTTCTCAGATGTGAGAAATGTTCAACATTAGTCTTACTATTTATAGAAAGAAAATATAGTTCACAGCTATCTAGCACATTATGGAGGAAAATAATGAGATGAGTGGATAAAACATTTATGGACCAATTTAATAATATAAAATTTTAGAGATAGGACAGCTTTAATTCCATGTATATCTAGAAAGGAATTCAAAAGAGCCTATAGGCAGAGTAGTGAGCAAAAGAGGTGACTCATACAAACTAATAAATATCATCATTTTGGTTGAAAAGTAGTGCATCATTGAGAAAAGTTGATATGACATTGAACAGCAATGACAAAATGGATTGCCTGTCGCTGTGATGTTACTCTGGGGGAAAAGATTTTAAAATAAAACACCTTTTAAGGGATATACATATTTATACAATATCCATATGAGCTGAACAATACTCCAGACCAAATCATATTCAACCAAATTTTATAGTTTTCTAAAACAGTCTGAGAAGTTTCATTTTTCTACCTTCAGCAATTTTGCCCCCAAACACATGACATTTAATTTAGTAATCAATACAATAATGGAGAAGTCTTGGTCCATACGTTTCTTTCCTATGTTTTAGCTCACTCTCTGACTGTCACATCTATGACAGATTTGTCATAAAGCCTTACTTTCTTTGAAGAGGAATTTTCATTCAAAAGGCTAATCAGCTCTTTGTTCTGCTTCTGTAGATATGCTTGTTGTGTAATATCTGAATGATCAAAATCTTACCTGCCTAAAACAACTCATGTACACATTTCATCCCAGTAGTGTCAAGTTCTGGAAAAATCATGAGTATTAGGGTTGGACAGACCTGGGCTTTATTCTCTGTTTTGGCACTTTAGAATTTTTGATCCTGAAAAAGTTAATTAGCTCTCTCATGGTCCCTTATTCCTTTTTTCTTAAGCTCCAGAATGAGTTTATAATTCCTATTTCTCAGAAGGGCTATATAGAAAATTAGATATAATGTATGTAAGTTGTTTAACATAAGACCTGATAAATATATTAAAAATAGCACACTATAAATACAATAAATATTAATGTTGATTCCTTTCTATTTCTTGCCCCTGCTCTGAGGATATTTATATTTGTCAGAAATTTCTCTGTACATTGAGTCATTTTTACAAATGATATTTAATTTTTCTATTTCTTCTCTTATTCATATACTTAAAAGCCAATCAACTGTTCTTTTCACCCTACATCAGAGGGCAAAGAAATCAATTAATACTTGTTAGTATAATTTCACAACTATTATGGTACAAATTCAAACCTGTAGGTATAGCTAGTGATATTATTGTCATCTCTGATCATGAACCCTCAAAAGCGCCCGAAATCATGTAAAGAAACAAACATTTCTTATTAATATATATTTGAAACAGGTGTATAAAGATAAAAGAGAAGGTGAGAGGCATAAAGAGAAAATATATTACAGATATGCTGAAGAAAGAAAATATACTATTTGAATATATTGTGACTATTATTATTAATAATAAAGATATAATTTTGATTTATTTTCTGTCATAAGTCAAAAGCAAATAATATAATGTCATTATGATATTTCTGCTTCCCGATGCCAACAATAAACTGAACTAATTACAACTGAAAAGTTAATATACCTTTTGATATGAGTCTATAGTCAATAATATTTTTATATCTAGAAAAGAAAGAATAATAATTAATTAACTTAAGCACTTTGCAGGACAGAGAGAGGTACTAGCTTAATCATAAAATAAAATAAAGACAAAGCACATATCATCCATTATTAGGGGGAAGGAGGAGGTCAAACTTTTATATTTTGGTAAAGATGATAAATCTATTTACTATTATAATATTAGGATAAATACAAGTTTGGCTTCATTTATGAATGCATTAACTTCCATTCGACCACTCCCTAGCTATGTGAGCTTGAGTTACCCAGCTTCTCTGCATTTCTTTTATCTGTCAGTGCACTGTGTGAAGCACTTGACATGCATTGTTTTATATATTCTCACAAAAAAAAATAAGTAGTTAACATTATGATTCTAATTTAACAGACAAGGAAATGAGGCTCAAAGTGTTTAAGAACTTGTCCAAGGTCACACAGGTAGTAAGCAGTAGCAGCTGGACTTGAAAAATTTTTTTATCACTAAGTCATACTGAATGTTCCCTACAAAATGAACAATGTCTTGGATCTAACAAAGTCTTCTTTTGCTAACATGCTCACAGGTCTTCAACAGGCCATATTAGGATATAACGATGAAGGGCCTGATCAGTCTTGCTTTTGTAAAATTGAGGAAATAGGCTTTATATAAGCATGTCAAAAAGGTGCCTAGATCAAGTGGAGAGTGTAAAACATAAGCTCTTTCCCATAGTCATGAAGGGTATATTGTAATGTTCTTCCAAGAAGATAATTTGCTTAGTTGAATTGATCCAAATCTCATTCCCTAGCAATCCCTAGACTGAGTCTACAGAGTGTGTATATAAACCTCATTTAAAGTGAAGTAGGGAGGCCAGAAGAGGGAGATCTCATACCTTATACTGGTAGCTACACACAACAGGAGGAATTCTCTTTATTTGTAATAGGCCTTCCCCTTCCTATCTTCTTTCCCCCTCTATTAAAGAATGCCTTCTCCTTTGTTTTAGAGGACTTGCAAGTGGCTTGCCAGAGTTGCATGCACCAGGTCACAATTCTTTGTTGTTTCTGAATAAACTTGTTTTGCTGGAGAGACATCTGGCTGGCTTTTTGTCTACTGTCAACACATTTGGTGGCCTACACGAAAATCCAGATAAGACCCCTGATAACTCAAAGGCTGGTGAGCCAACAGGTGAGGTGCCCACAGAGCCCAGTCAGCTTGCTGTTTATCCATGGGCCCTGGAGTTTGAAGGTAAGTTTCCTTCTGGATCTGAACCTCCACTCTCTTCACATTTTGAAGCTCTCCAGGCTCTATTCTGGATCTGTTACGAGGCTTCGTACTTTTCTGTTAAAGTCCCAGTTCATCTGCGAGTACTCATTTTGGCACTTGGACCTGACTCCTTCAGGATCAGGCTGTTTCTTGTGACAGTGCTAGCCCTCAGCCCAATTCCCTTTGGAACCAGACTATTTCTGTTGAAATTGTCTGGTCTTCAGTCCAATTCTAGGCCAGACTGTCTCACTGGAACTGTGATACAGCCTTTGACCTGACTTCTTTGGTAATAGAATATGCTATTAGAACTGCACTGTTCAGCCTCAGCTTGACTCCTTTGGGAGTGGGTTGTTTCTCCAAAAATGACTGCTTCAGCCTTTGTCCTGACCCCTTCACAATTAGACTATTTCTCTGAAATGTGCTGCTAAAGCCTTCAGCTTCTCTTCTTTTGGATCGGACTGTTCTTAATGGGAGAAGATGGCATTTGGCCTGAAGGCTGTTTGGGCCGTATGCTCTGAAAAATGGGATTTCAAGAACCAGGCAAAATGGTATAGATGATAGAAGCTTCGTCCATCCCTTCTTGCAACCACATCAAAGTTGAGATGGAAACAAGGAGCAAATAGCAAGCAGTCACCTGGGGTTCTAGATGAAAAGAAGCCCTACAACTAGGAAGAAAAATAAGAAATCACCCTATAAAGATTGGAGGTAGGAGGGGGCAAAGACACGAGGCTGCCTAATTCCAAGAAGCTGAGTGGGACAGAGGCTGTGGCAGCTGGCAGCTGTAGATGCCTCTTAAAGGGACCATGTCTGCAACCAGATATGCATGGAGATGGACCTGCTCACTTTGAGCACCAGTGCTGAATTGGCTGCTCAACTGTCACCAGGAACTTACAGAGAGACACTGAGTCATTGGAGCAAGGGCCAAAGGCAAGGCTTTCACTGGGCAGAAGTGCTGGCGGTATCCATTGCTCTTCTGTTGTGCTCTCACCCTTCCAGCATGCAGACACAGTGCCGCCAGAGCTGAGACATCATCAAACTGGATAACAGAGATAGCTTCAGCCAGAGGATTCCCTGAAAATCTGCCTCCTTCAACTCGCAGCCTCACCCAAGCCATGTCCACGTGTGTCCTCCGTGAGTCCTGTGCCATTTACTGAGCTGTGCCAAGACTCACACTGGTGGCAGCTGATATTGGTTTCTTTTATGGCTTTTTGAGGCAACTATAAGCACAACATCTGTGGATTGTTTGCTGAATCTTAACAGGTAGCCCCAGAGGGGGAGAAGCTTGGTCTAAGTTTGGCCTTCAGTGGAATCTCTCTCAGGACTGTGCTGCTGGACACCTACTACACAAAACCATGCTAATAAGACCGGGAGACTTAGGAGCTTTGACTAGTATATAGAAACAGACACAGAAAGGCAACCAAAATGGGAAGACAAAAAAGCAGTAATCATATGAAAGAACAGAACACAGATTACAAAAAAATGGAGTCAAGCAATCTCACAGATGCAGAGTTCAAAGCACTGCTTATAAAGATACTCAATGAAATTGAGGGAAGTGTAGATGAAATCAGTGAGAACTTTAACAAAGAGATAAAAAAAATTGAAATGGAAATTGAAAAAAAGGTAAAAGGTCAGAAATAAAAAAACAATTTATCTGAGATGAACAGTATATTAGAGGAAATCAAGAGAGTGGAGGAAGAAGAGAATCAAAACATCGCACCAATATAGAGGATTGAGAAACCAAGGACATCCAACCAGAAGGGCAAGAAGAATTTAACCAAGAATATAATATTAATTTAAGGAGCCTATGGGACACAATTAATGTAAAAATATCCATGTTATAGGGGTAACTTAACAGGGAAAACAAGAAGTTATATATATATTTGAAGACATAATAATGGAAAATTTTCCTAACCTGGTACAAGAAATAGACATCAACCCCAAGAAGCTCAAAGAGTCCCCAAAAAATGAACCTAAAGAGGCCCACACAAAGACACATCATCATCAAAATGCTGAAGGTTAAATACAAAGAGAGAATCTTAAAAGCAACAAGGAAAAAGCAGTTAGTTACCTACAAGTTTGCACCCATAAAACTCCCATTTGAGTTCTCAAAAGAAACTGTAGGACAGAGGGCTTGGCACAAAATATTCAAAGTGTTGAAAACCCAGGATCTACAACCAAGAATACTTTATCCAGCAAAACTATTATTTAGAGTGGAAAGACAGATAAAGAGATTCACAGACATAAATAACCTAAAGGAATTCATCAACACCAAACCAGTATTTCAGGAATTATTGGAGGGACTTCTTTAAGAAGAAGAAGAAGTATCAAAAACATAAATAAAGCATGGTAATAACTGCATTCCTATCAACAAGTACCTCAAATGGAAAAGAATTAAGTGCTCCCACCAAAAGATAGGAAAGCTGAGTAGATAAGAAAACACGATTCCTACATATGCTGCCTACAAGAGACTTCAGATTAAAAGACACAGAAAGAATAAAAGGAAGGGGATAGAAAAAGATGTTGTCTTGATGGACTTAGAGTGTACTGCACTAAATGAAGTAAGTCAGAGAAAGACAAATAGCACATGATTTCAGGTACATGTGGAATCTAAAGAACAAAGTAAATAACAACAACAAAAATGGAAACAAACTCATAGATACAGAGACTATTTTGAGGGCTATTAGACAACCATTGTTTTGAAATTGGCAAAACTGAATGGAATGCCTATGTCGATTGGTATTTTGAGGATGGTGAAAAGGGGCAAAGGGATTAAGAAGTACAAATGGATAGATACAAAGTAGTCATGGAAATATAAAGTGTAGCATAAGGAAAATAGTCAACAATGCTGTAAAAAATATGCAAAGAGAAAGAGGGGTTACCTGATTTAGTAGAGTGACTGCTTCATGAGTTATATAGATCTCTAATCACTATACTGTACAACTGAAACTAATGTATTATTGTACGCCAACTATAATTGAAAGAAAAACCTTATTGAATTGTACAATGTCAATATGAGCAACTAATTGTCTATTATACTTCAATAAAGCTGGGGAAAAATGGGATTCCAGTTATCTAAAGACTTTCAAGGACCCTGCCTCCAGGAATCCCAGCTAATTTTATGTTTAAAAAGCACAGTCTTTCCTCAGGCTCCTTTCTAACTAAATGGACTGATTTGACCAAAAATAATTTAGAATATCGATGGCCATTATGGGGAACTTTTGAACACCTCTAACTTGCTTTTTTTTAAAAAAAAACAAATTGGACAACCATTGTTCTGAAATTGGAAAAACTCAGTGGAATGCCTATGTCGATTGGTGTTTTGAGACTTTCAAATGTTATCAAAAATCTAGATTGTTTTGAAAGAAAATTCTGGTCTTCCTTCAGATGCTGAATCCATTCAAGTAGACTTTAACTCTATTTATTAACTTGCTGAGCTGAGATCTTTCTCTTTTAGTTAAAAGAAGCAGTATTGGATAGGAGACCAGGTCCACTCTAGCTTTAGTTCATTTGGCTAGTCAGCTTACTCACCCTTTAGGCGAGTAAACTAGAAGTAAGACTGATAAAATTATTAATATCCAACTCTGGCAAATGAGGATCCCTGTACAAAATTGAAGACCTCCTAGCTTCTGTCATTTTTGCAAAGACCCAAGACATTGGAAAAAAGATTGTCACAAATTAAGCACTTCAGGCCTTCCGATATCCTCAAAAACCTAAATGATGAAGCTCAGATTAAGTACAGGGGTTTTCCACAATCCCCCCTCTTAATCATCTGAGAGAAACTTTTCTCCAAATAGGAAATGAATCTATCTCTGTTCTTATTGACATGGAAGCCATACTCTTGGTGCTCAACTCCATTATTATAAAGCAGCCGCTGCCTCAGAGAACTAAAACAGTTCAAACAGTGAGTGTCACTAAAGGAGTCCCTGTCTCTGAATCTATCCCCTTTTGTTTGGGCCTCTTGAGAGGAACTCATCCTTTTCTTCTTAGTTTTTCTGCCTCTATTTATTTATTAGGCCAAGACTTCTTAGAAAGTTATGATGACAGAATTTCTTTCTCCCAAAGGTGGAAGTAATTTTAGAATTTTACAGTAGATGTGAGAATAGCTAGATAGGTGTATTAAATGGCTCTTCAGCATCTTTTATTTGGTCTATTTCTGATGGCCCTATAGTTGAATCTAACACTGATCATTTATCCACATTTGATCAGCTGCCATCCTCTTCACAGGCAAAATCCTCAACTGATACTGGTAGAATCCACAGTGTATTTCCTATCAAGATTCAAATAGATATCTCAAAACCCCTTTCCAGAGTCAATCACTACCCCATAAATAAGGATGCCTTTCAAGGCATAAAGCCCATAATAGAAAATTACAAAACTCAGGGTCTCATTTTCCCTTGTGCTAGTCCCCATAACACTCTCAGTGTACCTTTAAAAAACAAACAAACAAACAAACAACAACAAAACATTAATCTACTACTTTCTCTATTTCTGGTGAAGCCCCTCATGACTGCATATAAGTGACAGAATGCCTCTTGACCTCTTGTGATCTGAAGGATATTCCTATGGGAAAGGCATATTTTTCATGGTTTATTGATGGTTTATATGTAAAGGGTAAAAATAGTAAGTGCTATGCTGGGTATGGTGCTATAACTCTTTTTAAAGTTGTCAAGAAATCACCTTTATCTTTAGCTACTTCAGTCCAACAGGTCAATTTATATACTCTTATTTGGGTTTGTACTTTAGCCAAGAGGAAAACTGCCAACATTTATACTAATAGTAGGTATACTCTCAGAGTAGCTCATGATTTTGGAATGTTATGAAAACAATATAGCTTCCTTACTTCCAGCAAAAATAAAATTAAAAATGGCTCCTATGTTCAGGAACTATTGGATGCTAAACTTTGACCTGCTACTAAAACTATCATTAAGAGTCTCAAGCATTTTAAAATTTACTCTCTGGAAGCTAGAGGAAATGATCTTGTTGACAAATCTGAAAAGGGTGCACCTTTAAAGGAACTAACAGTAGTCAAATCTTTGTAATGGTCCAAAAGGATATTTCCCCAGCTGATAGCTCAGACATTTTAAATTGCCTAATGGACCATTCAAGATATGGTAAATGAATTTCATACAGCTTCCCCCATCTCATGGATATAAATATGTTTCAGTTATGGTTTGTATGTTTTCTCACTGGACTGAAGCTTTCCCTTAAAGATGGGCTACTGCATCTTCTGCAGCTAAAATTCTTTGAGAAAAGATGATTCCTACCTGGGGACCACCTCTCAAAACCTGTAGTGAATCAGGAAACCCAGTTTACTGGTCAGGTGCTTCAACAAGTCTGTGAAGTTTGGCCAGTTTTACAACATTTCCATTGAGCCTACCCCCTCAATCCTCAAGCTTGGTCAAACATAACAATGACACTATTAAGAATCAATTGGTACTTCCACGCAAGATGGCATAGTAGGTAGGCATGGTGCTCAACTCCACTCAGGACCACATCAAAATTACAACTAAACTACAACAGAACAACCACCATTGAGAGTCACCTGAGGTTTAGACTAACAAAAGTCCTACAACAAAGGACATAGAGAAGAGGCCACCTCAAGCCTGGTAAGAGGAGCAGAAAAAAAAACCGGGCTGGTCCCAAAACTACTTGTGGCAGTTAAGAATTGAGAGGGATATCTTAGCTGCAGAGGTCCCACCTGGAAGTGAGCAGTCCTGGCCCCACACACCGGGCTCCCCAGCCCAAGCACCAGGGCAAGGAAGAAAAGTCCCTATAATTTCTGGCTGTGAAAACTAGCAGAGGTATTGGCTGAATGAGACAGAGGGTAGTAGGAGTGGCACACATTGCTTTTAAAGAGCCTGCACAAATACTTGCAGCTGACAGACTCAGTTCCTCTGAGCTCCAGCACTGGGGCAGCTGCTCAAGGAGTGTCAGGGACATATGGGGAGGAATTGAATTGTCTGGCTTCAGGGCAAGGGCTGAGGGGAAGCTTTCTCCAAACAGAAGTGCTGGCAGAATTTATTATTCTTTTGTAGATCCCTCCCACCTCCCAGCATGCAGAAACAAGCAGCCACCCTTACTGAGTCTCCATCAACCTAGCTAACATTGGTCATCCCACCCTGGTGATCCCTTGATACCTTGTCCCACCCAATTTTGGGGGCCACCCAAGCCAGTTCCAGTGGATTTTTCATACAAATGGCCGGTCTTGTCTCATGCTGTGGACTTTCTTAAACTCTCTCAAAGGTTCACAAAACCCCAAAAAAGCAGCATCTGACCTCAGCATGCTCTGTACTTCTTGCTGAGCAGTCTCAAGCCTAGCCCTAGTGGCAGCTGGCCTTGGTTCACAGCTTAGCCTCTCAAGGCACCTCCAAACCTAGCACATGGTGGCAGCCAGCTGCAGATTGCTTGCTGGCTCATGAGAGGTAGCCTTGAGCAGGGAACAGGCTATGGCAGAACTTAACCTGAATCAGGGCCCCTTCCAGGAGGCCCTGGGGCTGGCATACCTGCTGGCCAGCTTCAGACCAAGCAGAAGCACAACCTGGGGCTGCATCCAAGTATGACACACCCAAAAGGCAGAATAAGCAGACCCCAGAGCCCTGCTAAAGGGAATCCTGATTTGTAGAGTTAGCCTCTCACTAGCCAGTCTTTACAACCAATAGACCCAAGCGCCATTCTCTTCCACTGATGTACAAACAGCAACTAGGGCTTAGTAACTAATACAAAGGACACACCTGGAGCACCCAGTTCAGGTGACCAGGAAAGACTGTGTGCCACTGGGTCCCATAGGACACTTACTACATAAGACTACTCTACTAAGACCAGGAGACATTGCAACCCTACCTAATACATAGAAAACAACAACAACAACAACAAAACAACAAAAACAAAAAAAACAAACCAAACAAACAAACAAACAAACAAAACAGGGAGGCAGCCAAAATGGAGAGACAAAGAGTCATGTTCCAAATGAAAGAACAGAACAAAGCTCCAAAAAAGAACTCAACAAAATGGAGACAAGCAATCTACT
The DNA here is from genome assembly GCA_028627145.1 of Eidolon dupreanum. NCBI lineage: Eukaryota > Metazoa > Chordata > Mammalia > Chiroptera > Pteropodidae > Eidolon > Eidolon dupreanum. The sequence goes on along the minus strand of CM053505.1, from coordinate 50,880,897 downwards.
AGATACAGAGTTAAAAACACTGGTTATAAGGATACTGAATGATCTCAGTCAGAACTTCAACAAAGAGATAGGAAACATAAAAATGGAGATAGAAAACAAAAAGAACCAGTTATTAATGAAGAATACAATAACTGAAATAAAGAACACATTAGAGGGAGTCAACAATAAATTAGATGAAGCAAAGGTTCAAGTCAGTGATGTAGAAGACAAGGTAACAGAAAACACATATTCAGAACAGCATAAAGAAAAAAAATCCAAACAAATGATAATAGCTTAAGGGGACACTGAGAAAACATCAAGTGTACAAACATTTGTGTTGCAGCAGTATCAGAATGGGAAGAGAGAGCAAGACATTGAAAAACTTATTTGAAGAAATGACAGAAAACTTCCTTAACTTTATGAGGAAAATAGATATGCAAGCCCAGAAAGCTCAGAGAGTTCCAAACAAGATGAACCCAAGGAGGCCCACACAAAAACACATCATAATTAAAATGCCAAAGATTAAAATATGACAGAGAATCCTAAAAGCAGCTAGAGAAAAGTAGTTACCTACAAGGGAGCTCCTATCAAGCTGTCAGCTAATTTCTTAACATTTGCAGGCCTGAAATAGTCAAAGTGATGAAAATCAAGGACCTGCAACCAAGATTACCCAGCAGAGCTATCATTTAGAATCAAAAAACAAATCAATAGCTTCCCAGAGAAGAAAAAGCCAAAGGGGTTCATCATCACCAAGCTAGTATTATAAAAAAATGTTAGAGGGACTTTTTCAAGAAAAAAAAAAGAAGAAAAAAGTTCAAACATATGAATAATAAAATGGCAATAATTATATATCTATCAACAATTACTTTAAAAAAATAAATGCTCTATTTGAAAGACATACAGTGGCTGAATGGAAAAGAAAACAAGACCCTCACGTCTGCTGTCTACAAGAGACTCACTTCAGATCGAAAGACACACACAAACTGAAAGTAAAGGAATGGAAAAAGAAATTTCATGAAAATGGAAATGAAAAAAAAAAAAACAGCTTATGTTGCAACACTTATACCAGACAAAATGGACTTTAAAACAAAGAAACAAAGAAGAACCCAGTAATATCACTTCGGGTATTTATCCAAAGAAACCCAAAATTACTCAAAGGGACATGTGCATCTACAGGTTAATTGAAATATTATTTACAATAGACAAGATATGGAGGCAGCCTGGATGTCCATCAATGAATAAATAGATAAAGAAGAGGTGGTACATATATACAATGGAATATTACTCGGCCATAAAAAAAGAATGAAATCTTGACACCTGCAATGACAAGAATGGACCTAGAGGCTACTGTGTTGAGTGGAGTAAATCAGACAGAGGAAAACAAATGCCATATGATTTCACTTACATGTAGAATCTAAAAAAAAAAAATAAACAAAATTAAAAAAAAAACTAATAGATACAGAAAATATTTTGATGGTTACCAGATGGGAGGGGAGTTGGAAGAATGGGTATAAAAGGGGAAGGGATTAAGAAGTACAAATTGATAGTTACAAAATAGTCATGGGGATATAAGTATAACATAAGGATTATAGTCAATAATATCGTGGTAACTGGGGGTGGTGTCAGATGGGTACTGGATTTATTGGTTTGATCACTTTGTATGTTGTGTAGATGTCTGGTCACTGTGTTGTACAGCTGAAACTACTGTAATGTTGTATGTGAGCTGTAATTAAAAATTCTAGTTAATTGGCAAATTTTGTAGAGAGCCTCCAGATATTCTGGTGAAAAGCATGGCCATTAGTCCTTTTAAAATCAGATCCATCTCCTTTTGGAGTTTATCATCTCTTACCCTTTGAGATGGTTATGAGATGTCCCATACACTTGGCTCCTGCCTCTTTCCATCCACAGCTGATAAAAAGAGACATATTTCAGTAATATAAAGACCTAATTCTTCTATTGAAAATAACCATGTTTTGGTAGAACAATCTTACAGTGCAATCTTGGGAGCTAAAGACCTTGGTCACCACACTTTGCAAACTGGAGATTTTATCTATTGGAAAAGATACCTTTAGTAAGACTCTCTTCAGCCTCACTATAAAGCCCCCTATCAGGTGCTGGTAACCACACTTGTGCTACAGAACTCCAGGGAATAGTTTCTTGGATTCATGAGACAAACCAAACCCTGAGTAGACCTGTACACCATCTAGTGATCTGAAAGTAAAGATTTCTCAGAATTGAAGTAGATGACTTCTGACGAGATAGCTTTCTCAAGATGTCTGGACCAGGCTTGTAAACTTTTTCTCACGGGTTCTTCTTCTTTCTCTTTCGTGAACAGACAATGCCCCTATCCACATTTCTCAAAATTTTGTAAAAAAGAAAAATCTCTTTGATTATGACTTTTCAGAAATAGTCTTATCATGATCCTGTGACAAATTAATCTTCCTACTTATTTTTCTGGAGTTAAAAGTTTTAAAATTCAGAGTTTTACTTTCATCTATGCTACTACCTGACTAGACTCTTAATCAAAATATATTGTCTCTAAATTTGCAACCTACAGGCTATATTATTGATAAAATATTTTTTTCCAATCATTCTTTGAGATAATAATGCTGTTTAATTACTTCATGTTTTATGTATTCCGAGAACATTTTTGAAATTATTTCTGTTCTGAGTGTGTTCTAACCAACCATATTCGCTATGCTAAGATACAATCTTTAAATGAGAAATGTCTGAAATGTCTCCCTCCTACTCCTCCCTGTGACTCAAATGTGACTGTGATATGTTTCCAGTCTGTGCCTTTTCCCTCTGACATGGGACATGACAACCTGGGTAGGTCTTTCTTGGCATCAAGGAACAAAAGGCCACTAAAACTGAGAAATACCTGACTCTTAATCAGAACTGCTTTCAGAGAAAGATTAAATCTCACTTGATTAAAAGTGAGAAATGTAAAAAATTAATAAGTAGAAACTCATTTAAAATGAAGTATGGAGACCAGAAGGAGGAACTCTCACACTCTACATGGATCACAAAGCACAAAAGGAGGGACTCTTTGTTTGTAATAACCCTTACCATCTTTCTTTTCCCTTCTGTAAAAGAAGTTCCTCTCCTTTGATTTAGTAGACTTGCATGTGGCTCACCATAGTTTCATATATCATATTGTAATTCCTTTTTGTTTCCAAATAAACTCATTTTTGTGGAGAAATATTTGGCTGACTTTTTTTACAGACAACATACTACATACACACTCACAGAGTTGTGATTGTGTTTTACAGAAATGCTATGTAATATCTGTCTTTTAAGCACATGTGATGATATAGTTGCTGCTAAGGAAACGATAATAATAATATCTACATGGTAGGTGAAGAGAAATTAAACAAAATGAAAAGACATTTCGAAAAGAGATGTCACAGCATACACACATGTATATGCACACACACATACTCAAACATCCAAACTCTTTATGTATATATACATATACTCACATGCATACACAATTGAAATAAATGCAGGGAGGAGAAAAGTTATGACATAGACAGGGTAAGAATAGGAAGGGTTTGAATAATTCAGATAGCTGCATCAAATTTCCCGTTTGCCTTCAATAGAAACCATAATTAATAGAAAATTGGGTACTTGAAGACACTATTTAGTTCACACTCAACCTGGACAGAACTTCACATATATCAATCCAGGCTTAGATTTTCACAATCTTCCACAAGAGTTCATTCTCTTATTCACCAAGAATCATTGTCACAAAATAAGCAGTCATGCCTAACCTAGGATCCCCTTATCTTACAATTATATTGCAGAGTCAGGCCCTTTTTTCTTAACCTGCCCTAAGAATGGCAGATGGCAAATGTTAGAAAGTTTTTATTCTTTTAAATAAACCTTCACATCTAGATGGCTGTGTATGTGGTCTAGATTGTTGTTGATTTTTATTTATTTGTTGATGTTGTTATTGTGGTTTGTATTACAGGAGGGAATTAAGATAAAAGGTGGAAAATCCAAGTTGCATGGCAGAGGTCAGGGAAAACAATACTTCAGAGTTTCCATTAAAGTAAGAGTTTTCTTACAGGAAGAGAATTTTGACCTAGTGGAGGGGGCAATCCTTCTATGCATAGATGAGAAAAAATAGTTGAGAAGTTCTGACTGGCCCAGAGGAGCCAAGGAGAAAGAAACTGCTGTGTTATGTATGATAATATTTTTATGGTGAAAAAAGTAATAAAATTGGACAAAGAATTGACGTAAATTCTCAGAACAATCTCTCCTAAAGGGCCAATCAATCAAATCTTAGCATGAGATTGAGAAGACATATGTAGGGAGAAAAACAAAAACCTGTCAGTTTTAATGAGAAAGGTAGAAGAATATCTCACTTTATGTGTGCTTTACTCTTTTTATTATCTTTAAGAATTTGGTTTACTTAATTATATATGCATAACAAACATTTCTAACCAATGAACATCAGAAAATAAAGAAGTTGTTAAAAATATTATGTAAATATATACTTTGGACAGGGAAACACAAATAAAACTTAAAATTCTAGACTATTTATAATAATCTATGTACAAACCATAGTTTAATTATATGATTCGGTAACATTTTTCTCGCCTCAGGATTTTTTAAACTAACCTCAGCATTGTGTACTAAAAAATAAGATTTTTCTTAAACTATGTGAACTGGTAGAGATTTTTCAAAACACTTTCCTCCCTTACAAGGTAAGTCCTATTCTCCTGTTCCACTTCTTTTAACAATAACAAAAAAGCTCATAGTCAAACTAATCAAGCTGAAAAATCCCAATTTTCTTTCTTTATCTCCCGAGGGGATACCAGAACTTTTCACAGAATTTTTTACTTTCAACCTTGTGATATCAAAACTTTTGTTTATTTCTGTTTCTTTTTCATTTAGAATCACCATCTTTTTCCTGTTTCTTTTCTAAAATCAATGTGTTTTCTAACCTCCTGTGACTGGAAATCTTTTGAGCTCAGCAATCAAGTTGGCATAAACATGATTGTGAGAGATTAACAATCTCTCAATTCAATAGGCAGAGTTATGTTCACACAGCTGAAAAAGATATCAATCAGTTGCTTCTTTCATTTTGCTCTAAGGCTGGTGAAATTCTCAAAACTTCACTTGGCATAACAGAAATTTATAGGGAGATATAGGCCTATGAGTCTTCTTCTTTACTTAAACAAGATATAAGCTATACACACTTACTGAATGATGAACAGTGTAATACTGCAAGAAAAATTTTCTTTCACATTTGTTCTGTTGCTTCCTCAGATATATTTGCAAATGATAGGAATTTTCCAATAGAAAATATCAGGCATACATATCTAAGCTCTTGTTAACACTAAATTCATATTTATTTTGATCAATGAGTTAATATTATTGTTGTTATCGAGAAAATAATTGTTACTCCTTTCAATATGGTGTGTAGCTTCTTCAGATAAGCAGATTTCAATTATCTTTTTTAAAATTCAGATGAGAATATTTGGACATTGAATTGTTGATTTATCAATTTGCAAAGATCTTCTTTATGGAATAGTAAGAAATGAAGACTAAACTAGTAAATAAATGAAAAATATGTTCATCACATATTTCCCTGAAACACTTGCCATAATGCCTAGATTTTCCATTAATTGATAAAATTGGTTTTACAGTATAATTTGAAGATTCACTTTTTCATGAGATAAAACTATGCCTGTGGCAAGAGTTAAAATCAATTTTGAAGGGTAAGAGTAATTTATAGGTATTAATTTTATCACTTCAAATTGTTAAACTAGATGTTCTTAAATAATTATAATAAAATCTATTTGATAGCACCAAACCTTATCTGATTTTACTCAACCTCTTTACTTGCAAAATGATGGTGGGAATATAAAACAGAACAACAGAAAACAGTTTGGCGGCTCCCTAAAATGCTAACCAAAAAGTTACCACATGACCTAGCAATTCCACTCTTAGACATACAGTCAAGATAGATGAAACCATATATCCACGTAGAAACTTGCATGTGAATATTTATAGCAGCATTACTCATAATAGCCAAAAAGTAGAACCAACCCAAATGTCCATCGACTGTTGAATGGCTAAACAAAATGTGGTAACTTCATAAAATTGGATATCATTCAGCCATAAAAAGGAATAGAGTACAGATATATGCTACAACATAGATGAACCTTGGAAACCCTATGCTAAGTGAAACAAGCCAGACTGCACATTGTATATTTCATTTATATTAAAAGCCATTTATACTAAGAATAAGACAAGAGACAAAAAGTAGATTATTGGTTGCCTGGGGTTAGAGATGGGCACAAAGATTCTTTTGGGGGTTGATGAAAATGTTGTAAAATTGAATGGTGGTGATGATGATTGCACAACTCTGTAAATTTGCTAAAAATCACTGAATTTTACAATTAATGGGTGAATTTTATGGTATGCAAATTAACTTTAGTGAATCTGCAAAAATAAAGATTAATCAGTAAAAAAATTGATGTGCAGGACATTTTGAAAATAAGAATATAAAAAGAAAAAAAGTAGTTTTTAAATTGAAAAGTCCAAATGAAGGGAATGAAAATGTCTAAATAAGTGAATCTTCAGAAGTTTAATCTTCATTTCAAGTCTGAGTGTTTAAGGTCTTCAATAATAGATGCGATAATTATATTTTAGAATTTCTATGGTCAAAAAAACCTTACAAAATGTCATATTATGTGGTAGCCAGATTTCTAATATTCTCATTCTTTCATAGTACAAAGTATGAAGGAATTGCTCACTATACCTTATCTTTATCAATTCTATAAACTTTGTTTCTTTATTTCCAAAATTTTATTAGTTTTGATAGTAACATTTTTAGCACCCTCACAATATAAAGGCTGCTACTTTCTTAGTACAAAATGCTTCTTTCCATTTTCAGTAAAAACAGCAATTTGCCCTTGTTTTTTTTTTAGAAAGAAGGGGCAAAACTTCAAGTTAGTCAAGTTGCAATGGGTATATGTACACGTGCATGATAAAAACATGGATTCACCATTGAGTCTCCACTTTTATTTATATTTTAACAATAGCAATCATGGACATAAACTAGTTGTGCATTTTACAATAATGAAAGAACTAAGTTGTACTGAATAAGCACCACCCTAAGTGCTTTAAATTAATCTCGATTAATTCTCAGCCGACATGTATTGTGGACTTAATAAATGCCAGACACTTTTAAACACATTACATACATCATCTCTCATTTAATTTTCAAAGCATTCCCATGAGGTAGGTACTAATATTATCTCAATTTGACACATGAGAAAACTGAGGTACAATTAAGTAGCTTACCTAAAGCCACACGGCTAGTAATTGTAGAGCTGAGAGTAAAAAATTCAGTTGTCTTGACCACTGCTGAATGTTGCCTCCCACTTTGTATTAAATTTTCAAGCTCACATTTGAAAATAATCAAAAATATTTTGACTTAATGAATTTACTGAAAAATCATGTTTAGAACTCTTTACACCCACTGTGAGATAATGGCTCGATTTTATGGCCTGTGGTTATAAAGATACTATTGTTTTAATTAAGCATTTTTCTTTCTTTCGTATGTCATGTTTTAAACATTCCTCTGGTAATTTCCTCCTAGTTAAATAATTTTGTTTTCAGGAGAAACTCATCTCTATTTCATATTTTAAAAATGCAGTCTCCTCCAGACATTTTACTTGGTTCTCTAAAAATATTTTAACATGTGGTAGGGCATTCTGATGAACTCACTATATTTAATGCCAAAATACTTCCCAGTGTTAATATGCTAACTAACATCTACTAATCTTAGAAATGTTGTAGTCACCAAAGGCTATTGTACTTTCTACTGATGTGTCTGTCTTTCCTTCATAAGAGGAAGCACTGATTCAATTCAATGAAGCATGTAGATAATAACCTTTTGATTTTCAAAGCACAGGTAAATGAACGGGTACCTGCATGAATGTGCTAATGCCTTAGAGAAATAAAAAATTATGTTAGAATATTCTTCATCTGGCAGATGGTATGTGGAACTAACTTCACGGATGATGAGGCTTTTAAAGGTTCTGATTTGTAATCCATTGTTTTAACACCAAGTAATACAGTATTCAGGAAAGAGGTTCCCCATGGCATCATTTTATAATGATTCATATTTCAAGGAATACCTTTAGAGAGAAGCACAAACAAGCAATAGACATAACTATGTGATGCCATAGATAAAGGCCTTATTGAAGTTTTGCTAAGTTTGCCATCAAGAAGCTAGAGCTGTCACACTCTTAGGCACCCCCTCAGCTTCTAGGAGTGTGGAAGTGACTCAAAAGCTTTTGATTACACTAGGTATACCATCAAGAAGCAAATAATGCAATGCGGGGTTTAAAGGTTTTTTTTTCTGTTGCTTCAAATTATTTCTTAGGAAATATAAGGAAATCTCATCACAAATGGGGTCTTTCCTTTGTTTTCTATCACTAAGATACTTCAAGGTAAAAATGCACTGAATTAAGACCAGGTTTCAGTTAACTAGTTCACTTAACTTCTCTGTACCTCTTTTTGTCTATCTGTGGACTAATTATGCTAACAGTAACAATAACAACAACTACAATAGTTACAGTAAAATTGGAAAATGCTCTGTTACAGGCACTGCACTTAGATTTTAACACATATTATTTCATTAAGGGTGATATAATTACATCTACTTTAGAATTAAAACATATTAGGTTACTAACAAATGAATACCATATTCAAACTCAGATTTACTCTTCTAAAGCTGCACTTTGCTTTCCACATTAACGTTGCTTATTTGCCCCTTTACTACAAAAGAAAGAAATTTTGAATTTTAAGAGTCTCTGTTGTCCCTTTTGATCTAAGTAACTGCTGACAAACATGTTCTAACAGCACTCTTCCTGTGGTCAGTACAGTTACTTGGAATCCTAAAATTGCATGGCTGCAATAGATATGCCTCTCAGACCTGGCTCCCAGATAGTAGCAATTTTCAGGTATATTCATATCTCCAGAAGAGATAACATAGGAATGTTTATTGGCCACATGCAAAGACACAGCATTCAGTAAGAAAATGAAATCACTACAGGCCATCTTTTTCTACTCTTAAATTACATCTGGAGAAACTGGCCTACAGCAGCACCCAACACTCAGTGTTGCTGTGTGCAGTCTGAATATTCAGCAACTTTAAAAGGTATTGCTAAATGTGCATTTCCTAAAGAGATAAACACTTAAGATAATTGAAAGCCTAAGAATGGATTTCCATAGTTTAAGAATACCTTCATACACAGTAATTGAAATTCAGAGTGAATCTTATGTGTTTGAGGAAGCTGTGCTTAAAAATACAGAGATGAGATAAAATATGAAAAGAATTTCTTAACAACCTTTTAAAATGCACAAGCAGGAGAATTCTAAGAAAACTTGAACTTTCCAAAACTACCCCAAATACAGTTTGTTAATCCAGGGAGACATTGTTAGGAATACTTAGTCAGATTCACCCCAAAGCCTGAATCACTCCCAGGTTATAAGTTAGGTTGCTCTGGCAGCATAGCTACCTTTCGAGGCCATTTCAGGACAATTTAGTGCTTTGAAAATTGATAGTAATGCATAAAATGCCCTTAGGTTAAATCTTCACAGCTAAGCAAAGTAGCTATTTCAGGTAATTATTACATCAGGATAATTCAGACAAAAACCCTTTCCCCAAATTTATACTGAGAACTAATTTAAAAGATTCAGAGACTGGCATTTACAAGATTGCTGCCCTTTTATTTAATTCTTTTAACCTTGTCAACCCAGCTCAAGTATTTATCTTATTGTTAAGTTGTTACTCAAGAACAGAGAAAAACAGACTTCGCTGGCTATCACCAAAGGATTGAAATAAAGTAATCAACTAAGAACAACTCTATAGACAAGATGGTTTAACCTGATGATGGTCTTAATTGAAGATTTCAATGATGTCGTCGATAAGTTGTAAATTCCAATTACATCAAGTTTTAGGTTTGTCTGGAATCAAGGGATTATCTAATTTCACTTACCCTCAAGTTCTAAACTGCATGTTTATTTTCACACAAGCATGACAAAGCATTGCAAAGTAAAATGTCTGAAATGAAAACATTATTTAATTATTAAATGTACTGCAATTTTTGAAGTCAGATTTTGACTATATCTTTGTTTATTTTAAATTGTGTGATATTTCAACATGAGTCTCAAAAAAGAAAAGGGAGAGATTTTAAGGCTCCAGTGAGAATATCGCTCAATAAAAAAATCTCAAAGATCAATAATGATTTTTTTTTCCTACCAGTGTTTCCATATGTGGCACAAAGGAGTTTTTATGAACTTAATCTTTGTCTAGCCAAACAATTTTTTACTCAGGGGTGAAGATGGAAACTATCAGCTATTATGCATCTCTTACATATCAGGATCTTAGTAGCTAGAAACCAGAGTCACCTAAGTCCCAGCCCCACATTTCCCAGCCCCATATTGTTGCCTTTCTTAAAATGCAGAAGAAACAGAGAAGAAAAATATTACTGGTACATTAGCTCTTATAACAAATACCTAGGATGCTGTCATCAATAAGTATGCAGACTGCTCTCAAATAATACTTATCTAAAAGAAGAGGAGAATTTGAAATGGAAACCATTTTTGCAGAATTTTAATGTCTCGAAAAAAGAAAAGTAAATATTTCTTGTCACTATTAATAGCATTTCTTTTTTATCTGAAATTTTTGTCCTTAAGAATCAGGATATTCAGTTTTCATCCTTAAAGAATCAGGATATCCAGACACCCAAGTTATAATTATTTGAAGGAACTATATGTTTAGTGCCAGACTGTCAATCACTTTAGGACTTACATGTGGACAAGTATATGTCTGATATACTCATTCTCCACCACCGCTACCCTACCCTCATATACACAGCACAATTTCCATCCCATCATTTCAGCTAAGAAACAAATCTGACAATTTATCACAGCCTTCCTGCACCAGATAATGGTGCAATTGATGGTATGTGACAGAGCAGCTTAACTTCAAGAGCTACTGTTGCTTTCTGTAACTGCTGTCATTTTGGCATTCCTCAGCCTCACCTTAGTAAACGATTTCCTTGCTGCTGTTTTAATTTTGATATGTTTTGTTTCCCTGGGAAATTGCTATGAAAATGAATAAAAATAGGTGGCTCTGAAGCATTTTACCAATATGTACATCAGTTTTTGTCTAATATAATCATAGCAGAAGAGCAGTGGCTTACACTCGACATGTACTTTTTTTGCCAATATGATTAAATGGATACTATCTCAACTTGGCAAAACTCTTTACTTTTCAGGTATCGAGGCAGAAAAAAACAGTTTTAACAATTCACTGTTTTTATCTTAATATTAAAAAAGAAAATCAGATGTTCTTTAAGCAATTTAAAAATATATTCTGTTTCAACTTAATTGTATATGTAAAATTATTTTCAGGCACATGTTAAAATTAAAGGTAAATTTTTGTCCCGAATGCTATTTTTAATTTTTCTATCATTATAACTATTTTATTCTTATATTGATTTATTGGTACGGGATTTATGCCAGTCTTAGCTTTATATTATTTATAAAATAAGAATAAAATGTTATATGTTCAGAGATGGTTGATCCATGTTAGAGTTCCTGTATTTCAATTGTTAATATTCTTGTTTTTCTGAAATGTCTCTCCTTTAGAGTCTTTTGAATCTGCATGCTTTTAGGCTCATGATAGTTCAGAACAGTGCTTACTCTAGCAAGGGCTGTTGTTGCAGTCCTGCCTCTTCACTTCTACTCGAACACCAACTAAATATCAGCTTACACATTTGAGGTTTTTCTAAGGCACAAATCAAATATTTAATATCCATATGTAAACTTCGATGATTCAGCAGAAGTTTGTGCCAGACATTTTGATTTACAATGAATAAAATGTCAGTTTCTAAAGAAATCTGTCTCACTTAAAAATGTGTTATTTCCCAAAGTGAAAAATTGAACTAGAGTCAGCTCTCACCAATTTAGCCCCACAGAAGATGGTAACAAGGATAATCCATACACATTTATGTTTAGTTTTGAATGCACTTTTAACAAGGCATTTTGCACTTGGATATTTTCTAATTTGAAGCTCTCAATTCAAAGTGATTCAAAGATACTATGAAGGCCCAATTCTGAAATTGATGAAAATCTGCTCTGATCTGGACACCTAGAACTGCCCTCCATCTCACATCATGTTAATATACTCTTTTTTTTTCTGCCTCAATCCTTCCTACATTTCAGTCATCTGTGTTTGTCAAGAGTTTCTGGCATTTCTTCTTACAGTTGTAGGATCTCCCTTTAGCTCATCTCTGATGGAAAATAAAGGGTTTTCCCACTTTTTCTCAAGGAAAAACAATCAGAAATATTTACCTCTCCCATTATATCTTCTACCTTTACAGATGAAGATAGGAATTGTTGTAAAACAGAAAATAAAAGGTTGAAGAAATCACTTGCTTTTATAGATTCAGGCAATTAAAAATAATTAAACACCATTAATTAGGGAGATATACAAAAGGATCTTGGCTCCTGGAATTTAAATCATTTGGAAGATAAATTGTTTGGATAAGCATATGAAAATGTAGAATGCAACCACTTTAAAATATTTTACAACTTTATTACGTTTTAAGTTTAATTTTCATTCTTTGTCTCAGAGAATATTTTAGTTGAGTATCAACTACAAGAATGGTTTTTAAGGCACAGAAATTTTAATAAGCAAATACCCCCTACAAACATACAATAGCTGCATTAAAAACATGTTACAAAACAAATACAGTGAGGAGCTAGATTCACAGTTAAAGAAAATTATATATACTACAGTGGCCACTGGAACTAGCATTATAAAGGCCAGAGGAATATTGGAATTAATTGTTGCTCTCTTTAATAGTATTTCTAAAGTGAATCATTGATAGTGATGGCAATGAGTATGCACTGGCTTGATGAAACTCCAAAGGAAGAAAGGTATTTCCATTTCTTTCTTTTTTTTTTAATCCAGAGCATCTACTTAGGCAAAAATCAGATTACACATTGTATGAATACAGAATCAAATATTTGCTTTATATTTATTTGTATGAACTAAAAAGAAATAAATCTAAATTGATTTAATATTATATTGATAATGAGTGATTTTTTCATCTAAGTAAGTAGCCAAAGCTATTATAAGAATTTCACAAAACCTCTATATTCTGACCTTAAAAATCTTGTTTTTCAGTGTACAGAAGTGATTTAGATTTAATGAAAAGAGAGAAGATATAAAATGAAGTAGAATTAAACTTATTAGGAGATAGTAGATCTAGGGAAAAAATTTCAGGGCAGTAAAATAATATTAGTGTTTGTGAACTTCTTTTCAGGAAGACTATAAAGAATTACCAAAAAAATGCTATTTTTCATCTCTCTAAGTTATCTCTAGATTATAGTCAAGATATTTCTAATTTTGTTATAACATCTAACATATAGATCCTGTGTAATAAATATTAAATAACTATTTAGTTTTGCAAAGAGGCTGTAGTTCAAGTTAAGAAATTTCTCTTCTGAAAATTTTACAATCACTGCTTCATGTTTATATTTTTCATTTTATATCTTAAGGTTGCAACTTACATATTGGCGTGAGATCTTTATTTTTCAACATTTTATGATTAAAATGCAATATATTGCGTTAGTATACAATTAGTATGCAGTACTCTGGTTTGCAACAGTTTCATAATCACTATATTGTTTCATTGACTTAATAGTACATTATAGTGCTAACTATATAACTAATGTTATAAACAGGTTTGCAGTTACATTTTTATGCCATGGTATTTATTTTTAAAAAAACTGGGCAGCGGAATGTTTGTGGGGGAAAAAATTCTACTGTAATGATGTAGCAGATTTGTTTTAAACTATCAAAAATCTGTATATTTGGTGATAATCTGCCACATTCTGTTAGTGAATCACAGGTGTCTCTAAAGAGTGCATAACTGGGGATATCATATGTGATGCCATGCTGTCCTAATAGGATAACATCTTTGCTATAGAAACTTTGCAATTTAGCATTATGCTTTTCTTACTTTTGTAGGTGGGCTAATTTCATTCAATTTAAGACAAACTACTTCCTTTAAAGAACATACATACATAAAATAACCTTAAAAGAGAGACAAAGAAAACCCAGTGTATACTTAATTATAGACATCCAAGATAATGGTCCAACTATGTAATGCCCATTCTACCTTATGAAAATGCTTGCTATATTCTTCAGTTTAAACCAACAAGAAATGTGTCTACATATTGACAAAACAATGAATTTAAAAAATGATAAAAACCTAATCTTCTCGATGCTTAACTTTTTCCCACAAAACAAATTGATCAGACTTTTTGTCACAGTGTAGATATTATTCTTAAGTGATCAATATCTGTATGGACCATCTAAGGGCATAGCAATCTTGACAAGATCATATCAGATAAAATTTTGATAACTTGAAATATTCATGTATTTGACAAATAATTTGAGACATTTATCTAGTCCTATATTAGCTTTGTTTCTAATATAAATAAAATCAATCTCTATTAAGATAATTAATGATTTGAAACAGAGCAATACCAAAAATTTCAGTGATAGATTGAATAGTAAATTATAATAAATAGCTCTCATTTTATAATTACTAAGTATATATAAATAATTTAGTCAAAACTTTGTACTTCAAAGAATTTATAATTTGATTAGAGAATCTCATTGTCTAAATCCTGATGAATATTTGACACTAATGCTATATTTTTAAAAATAGTAGTTTATATTTATTTTATGCTCTGTACTATAGTTAATTTCAATTCAATCAACATTTAATGATTGCTTACAATGTATCAAGCATTGTGCTATTTGTGAGGAATACATTAAAAGTAAAATGATCTCTACCTTCATAAAGCTTTCAGTCTAGTGAGGGATAAGCAAAAAAAATTGTTTAAAAAGATATTTTGGTTTGGTGTGATAAATGTTGTAATAGTAACAAAGACTCTGTCCTTGACCAAATTTTGGTCAGCCTCCTATAAACCCTTTTCTCAACCTGGCCTAATCCTTGGGCTTTGTCCTCGGGCTTACATAGCTGAGTTTTATCAAGAATTCTTGAACCTCTAATATAATTACCCAGGCCTTTTTTCAGCAAGAATTTTGTAGGTCAGTTTAGCAAGAATTTCCCCTACCCTTGATGCCTTCTCTTAGTAATTTTCCATCTATTGACCCTTGCCCCCAAATGACTTCTTGTCTATAATCCCCATTTGTCCTTGTTATATTGAGAGTTGAGCCCAGTTTTGTAGTGATTTTATGTATTTTCTCCATTGCAAAATTTCCTGAGTACAATATATTTTTACCACTTTAACTACTGTCTGACTCTGGTTTTAACAATAGCTCAGAATGTTATGAAACACAGAGGTGAGGCTCCCAACTAGTTCAGCCAAAAATGTCTTCTTAAAGATGACTTCAAAATTAGAGTGAAAGAATGGGAGTTAATTAGGCAAAAGAATTTGGGAATGGGTAAAAATATTCTAGGGAAGGGTATGGCAAAGACATGGAAGTTAGAAAAGAATATAGTGCATTTTTGGAATTGTCAGTTGTTTAGAATACCTGCAGTGTAATATTTTAGGAAGTTGACAGTAAAAGGTAAATGTAGATAGGCAGACAGTATGTTTATGTGCCTGGACCTGTTCTCAGAGATGAAGAATAACATTAGCTTCTATATTAATGTAACTGTTTTCACTAATTACCATGAAATTCATTGTCATTTTCAAGGCATATTTGTTATGCAGGCATATCTGATAGGAGTTCCAAAGTCAAAGAGTACACAATTCTGAACAAAAAGCTTGCATGACTACCTTCCCTTATCTGATTGCTGGCTGCTATGCATTACACAACTTATCGTTTGTTAAGTGTAGCTCTGAAACCTAAGAATTAATTTTCCTCCAAAAGTTAACTCCTAGATGGCCTGACTGAGATAGGTTATTTAATCTTGATCACTGCATTTTTATTCAGCTTACAAAATTATCAAATAATTAACTAACCTCCATTTTAAATCTTGTTTGAAAATCAAGAATGCCTTAACTAAAATTCAACTACTAGATTTTTTACTATATTTCCTTATTTGCATTTTTGAAGGAATTATTAGTTCTTAAATGTAAGAAGAATAAACAGATAATTTGCCTCCTAGACTTTCTAATTTTCAGAAGTTCATATAATTTTCTATTTGCAAGTATTAAAACCAATCTAATCTATAACTTTGACAATGAATCATGACTTTATGTATACTACAAAATCATATTACCTAAGAGAATCACTTCAGTCAATGCATATTTATTGATTATTATAATCTAAAACGATAGTCAGTGAAGCAGGTGTTGGGGTTTTAAAGCTGATAAAGACATTCCCTTGCACTGATGAAGCATAAAGACTAGCAGAAGGAAAAATATGTAAAATTAAATAAATATATACATATAATAAGAGACCCTCACTTCTTCTAAGAAGGAGAAACAGGTACCTGATTTACCATTCTGCCTGAAACAAAAATAACAAAAACAAAAATATATACAAAAGATGTAAAGCAGTGGTTTTTAAAATATTGTATATCTGGCAACAACGGACAGCAATCTTTAAGTGACAAGAAACAAATAAGGTAAGCTCAGAATACTACACAAGAAACTGAGGCAGAGCCTAGAAATCTCCATTAGTTGAGGAGATTATGGCTGCTAAATTTAGCAGGACACAGTACTATAGATAAGAGGCTTGCAAAAAGAGAGAGATAGACGGCTATGGAGATCTGCAATAAGTCACCTACAGGCCATTCAGCAGAGTGCTGATCAGCACATGCATGTGAAGAATCACCACAAAAGATAAAAAGAGTCTCCAACATTCCCAGAAAGATGAAGACAATGCCTGTCTAAAGCAGACATACTGTAAAAATTCATAATTCCTGGAGCATTGGTAGCATTCTCAAAAAGTTCTTGCCTCGGTAGTGGTTATTAATTATCTCTAGACTAAAAAATGCTCTTGTGAAATCTAACAAATCTTAAGAGCAAGACCTAAAAGGATCAGAATGTTTTTAAGTAAATTAATCCTAGAACAAAGGTCAAGAATATTTATTGGGATACAAAAATATTTGGCATGCAATAAGTTAACAAGCACTATGTCTGGCATTCAGTCAAAGATTACAAGTTTACAAAGAAGCAGAGGGTTCCAATAAAGTGCGCATTAGAGTACTAACCAGTGCATACAGTTGAGGAAAGTACAGATACCAGAGAAAGAACTATAAGAGGATTACAGATAACTGCCTAGTGTTGACAAAAGATCATGTATGCTTCTTCATTTCACCAGCCAGACTGGAAAACCTGAAGTGATTCAAAGATATGGTATTGAGAAAGGCCTTGCCTTAGGAATGGGAAACAAATAGCCCAGCACTGAGCACTGCTCTAGTGC
Organism: Eidolon dupreanum; assembly: GCA_028627145.1. Lineage (NCBI taxonomy): Eukaryota > Metazoa > Chordata > Mammalia > Chiroptera > Pteropodidae > Eidolon > Eidolon dupreanum. Next base: position 50,863,466 of record CM053505.1, on the reverse strand, counting down.
TGCCTAACATATCTTAAAAGCAAAATCCAAAAGGGTCAGACAGTTTTCAAGTGACTTAAATGCTTCTCAGAACAAAATACAAAAATATTTACAAGAATACAAAAATATTCAGTACCCCCAATGAAGTGAAATTCACAATGACCGGCATCCAACTGAAAAATACTGTGCATATAAAAAGGCAGGAAACTATGACCTAAAATGAGGAAAAAGTAATCTGTTGAAACTGTCCCAGACTGACACAGGTGTAAGAATTAGCAGATAATAAAATTAGAAGTTATTATTGTATTCTCTGTGTTTAAAAGTTAATGAGAAATATTGAGTAAACTAAAAAAAATGATATATTGATCTTCTAGAGATGAAAATTACAATCTGTGAGATGAAAAATATCCTGGGTGGATTTAAATAAAGATTAGACATTGAAGAATAAAAGATTAGTAAACATGAATACATAGCAATAGAAACTATCCATATTAAAACACAGAAAAAGAAGTTAAAAATTAAAACAGCATACTGGACTTCCAGTTTCTGGTCCAGCATATGAAGAGCTTGGAAGTTGCTATTCTGTTGTAACAAGTAAAATTGAACAAACTGAAAAACAACTATTCTTCTTAGATTTAAGAGAAAGGAGGTCACCAGGCAAACCAAAGCCCTCAAAATTAGAGAGACAGGCAAATACAAAAAAAAAAAAAAAAAAAAAAAAAAAAAAAAACCTATCAAAGCAGAAACCCACAAGCAAAAATTTCCATGAAAATCAGTGCCAGGGTGGGAAAACCTAAAATATAATTGATAAATTGCTGGAGGCTCAGTACAAACAAATATGAGAGATTAAAAACTCTGGAGGGGCCCAGACACTGATGGAGTCCCAATACTTTTTGAGTTTCACCCCCTGTAGCTCTGTCAAGTTCTCACAGTGAAGACTGGAGAAAAATCCCCTGGAGCTGCAGTCAGAGCAGAGCAAAAAAGAAACATTTTGAAATATGCCAAAGCATTCTGTTCTTTTTAACAAAGCTTACACTCAAGTGAAACTATTTAACCAAAGCCTAACCTGCTGGGATTTTATCAGAGCCTAACCAACCTAAGGAAAGGGAAATACCCAACAGTAGCTGGTTCTAGACTTCTAAATAGAGCAAAGAAAATATCCAACTCCAACCTATTTTAGCCACCTTGACCCTACTAAAAGGAGAGGGGAGGCTGAGAAACACTTATAAAGTTCACAGTCCAGAGAAACAGGCTCACTGAAAGGACTGAGACCTAATGATAGACCACTGAACACTTCTCCCTACATAACTCACCACCACCACATTAGTAACAGTCTATTTATAGCAGTTCCTTTTACCTGGCACATCATCTCTGGCTATCAAGAAAAAAAATCACGAGGTATATACTAAAAGGCAGAAAACAGAGTTTGAAGCAACAGAGCAAGCATCAGAAGCAAACTCAGTTATGACAGGAATGTTGAAATTATCAAACTAGTAATTTAAAACAACTATGATTAATATACTAACAGCTCTAAGGAATAAGTAGTGTGCAAGAACAGATGGGCAATATAAGCAAAGAGATGGAAAGAACCAAACAGAAATCTAGAGATCAAAAACACTAAAACAGTAATGAAGAATGAGTATGATGGGCTTAAGAGCAGACTGGACACAGCTGAGGAAAGAGTCTCTGAGCTTATTTCAGGTGCTGTGACAGGGTATAATGAGGTCAAGGAAGAGTGCTCAAGTCTACCTGAGAGAAGAGTCATGAAAAGCATTACAAGAGGAATTGACTCTTAAACTGTGGGTTGAAAGGTAAGTATTTTAAAGTGGACACTAAAAACAGAGTAGTGTATTAAACACATGCACACACACACACACACACACACACACACACACACACACACAAGGCTGAGTGAATAAGTGAACTTTAAATTATTTAGATTATTTAAAGCATTGGAATTGAGTAGCGGGTGGAAAAATGAGCATGGAGATTGGATGCAGATCGTAGAAGACTTGTTAAGCTAATCTATTTGCATTAGTTAATAAAAAGAGAATGACAACCAGAAAAAAAAAGTGTTGCATCAATACATAAAGATTTTATACAAATATTAAAAGAAATTCACTATTAAAATGCCATATGATGTCATGAGAAAAGGAATGGGATAGAGTATAACATATCCGAATTTAAATATCAACCTTTCTATTTAATAACTCTATGACCATGGATGGGCAAGTTACTTAACATCTTTGAAGCTCATTTTACATGTTAACAAGTTAAATTACTTAGATATTTTGGATGAAGCACCAATGCAATGATACTTTTGTATCTGGCAGTCATCAGTCAACAACTGTAGAATTGCACCCTGTAGTATATATAACTATAAAATGAGAACCTAGAAAGACAAATAAATAATTATGTTAATTTTTTACTAACAATTACAGAGCCATTCCCAAGTCATGCATTTACTGAGACCTTAAGTTAGAGAGAAAAAGCTCCTACCAGATGTTCAGCCCCTGAGCTTTACTCCAGAAAAAGGACATAGCTGTAGATCAATGCATTTCCTTGAATTTATTATGTAAATTCAGTATTGTCAGTGAAAAAGGAAGTATTACAGTGGTGCTGGCCTATAATATTCACTAGAGAAAACAAGGCTGAGTTTAAAAAAATAAAATTTCAGCCTCTCTCTACTGAAACAAAGTGAAAGGTAAACTGCTTATACGTATGACGTGACAGCCCCTCTAACATATACTTTATTTTTCATAGGGTAAACTGACAGTGACATTTAATATTTCTAACAGGGGATAGATGTTCTGATCTGTGAAAGTGTCTGGCAGTTCATACAGAGAAGACAAAAATGCACTGATATCCTATTGAAAGGCCAGAACAAAATATATCTTTTGAATCACAAATAACATGAAAAAGACTTAGGATGACTATATTTGCATGATCTTAAGGTTATTTTCTAATAACAGGTTCTAAACAATTTATTCTTCTTTACTATTTCATGTACAATACTTTGACCCTGATTTTCTTTAAGAGAATTGTTGAATTGTGCATGAGTTCAGGGTGTGGCTTTCTCAACTCCCTTTAGTATTGTAGTGAATAAAATAGCAAATGTATTTTTGGGTAAGGGTATGTGTTTGACCCTTCAGTATATGCTTCTTTTTTTTTTTTTTTTTTTTTTTTTTGCATTACAATACTTAGCCTTGTGAAGAAAAAGAAAATCGCCTTTTCTTAAAGTGATGGCATAATAAAGTTATAAAAATCAAAAGTACAAACGTTATGTAGCTTTTACTGCTTCAGTTCTCTAGTTGCTGTGTTACAAAGAATCTAATTATTGAATAAGTTTCCCAGTTCTTTTAGTTTTAAAGATGGATTTAGTAATGGCAATGAACACACTACTGCCTTATTGGTTTCTAATGAGACTGAAAGAGACAGAGGTGTAAATTGCCCTATTTTTTATATTATAATGCCAATGTATCATTCATTTATGATCAGCTCGATGTTCTTATTGAAATAAGACTTTAGAAGTTGTTTTTCTTTTTAACCTTGCAATCAAAATTAAAATATGTGACTAAACTATACTCTCACATAATGAGACCTGTATTTATGACCTTTTAATATGTACAATTATGCATTCATATATCCACATCACATGTATACTTTAAATAGAGTCTTCAGAAATGTATGTTTGTTTCAAATGATTCTGAGTATAAAGAAAAAAACATTATAGATCAATGATTAGCTTACAGTTAGAAAAATAGAAAAATCACAGCCTATTCAATATCAAATATTGGGCACCCAAATGTGTTTTATAAAGACGTTTGCAAATTCTAGAGCTTTTTCTCAGCTCTAAACTATCACTTGATAAAGTGATAGATAAGTTAAAGAAATGTACTAGTAGGCTTTTTGGAAAATGAAAGAGATTATTATAAGAAATAGAAAGAAAAAATTAAAAATATTTTTTCTGATTCCCTATGAAAATTAGTCCTATAATACTTGTCTCAAAAGTTGCATTTATCACCCAGCAGTTACACTTTTAGAATTTTCACGTCTATTGTTTGACGAATGACATACAAATTGATAAATACATCTTCTGTGAATCATATATCCATATCTTTCCACAGTAATATGATATATAAAATGTTATTGTTAGGTGCCTTAACTAATGACATTCTGTAGGTTCATTTTCCAGATGAATCTCATCAAGATTAAGGACCTTACAGAAGGGCATACAAGCAAGTTCTAGAGCCTGGGCCTTAAATACTTAAATGTTCTGCCACCCAGTCAAGCAATTCTTGGGACATGTTTAATACTTGTACAGGGCCTCAAGGTGTATGTATGCAGATGATTTTCAGAGGACATAGCTGTATTCTAAAAAAGTTAAAACCTCATGGTCTCTATTTTCATATAAATGAACCATTTCCACTACTCCCGTGGTGTGCCAATGTGTAAAAATGAACTGAAAATCCCAAAACTTGAAGAGAAAAATCAGCCTAACTTTACAGCTGGGTAACTGAGAAATACAGCTATGCCTAATAGCTTCACAATAATTTTGACTTTCATAATGAGTCTACTTCACTGCCTAACACATCAGGCAGTGAAGCAGGTTGTGGCTAATCCTTCCTATCTGACATGGGAGCAGTTGAGCTATATATAATCTATAGGATTGTTCCCAAAGTAAATGGCAGAAAAAGAGCTAGTACTAGAACACAAATCTCTAGGTTCACAACCTCAAGAACACTGAAGTTCCTGGAAAGCTAATGTAGTGACCTTGCTACCCTGTTATTAGGGATAAAAGAAGAAATCAGCTTAAAATATATAGTATGTTTTCAATCACCAAAATACATCTGTTTATTTTCACCCAGACTGGAAGATGAGCAAAAGCAAAGCTTATGGTTAAAATCAAAACACTGACTGATTAACCTGGTCATATCTGTTACATTTACTGAGGGAAGGGTGTTAAAAAAGATGTGACATTTCCATAATAGCATTAGCTTGTATACAGGCATACCTCAAAGGTATTATAGGTTCGGCTCCAGACCGCAGCAAAAAAGCGAGTATCAAAATAAAGTGAGTTGTAATCTTTTTGCTGGTAGAGGGTTTTGCCTTCAATTTATTTAAAAAACAAAACAGAACAAAACAAAATACACCATTTGTGAAGCACAATAAAATTAGGTATGCCTATTCTTAACATGCATGATTGGAACAAAATACTTTCCTTTTCTTTTTACAGGCAGAATAGATCTGAAACACACTTTCCTCCCAATTATGCAACCATTTGAAGGAAATATTTGCTACCTGAGTTTCTAATCGATGACATAATACTAGCTTGGATTCAGCTCACCAATGCACAGAAAAAGCAGTTTTCTCCAAAGTAAATATATTTTACTCTGAAAAATTACAAAAGAGAGCAAAATAAAATAATTATCTGAAATAAAGAAATATGCGTAGCAAGTTATTTGAACATTTGGTACCTAGCTATTCTGTAGTGAAGATAATGTCACAATAAAAGTTGCTGTACTTGCAAAAATGAATTCAAACTAATTAAATTACAGCAACTTATTTGTACAGACCGCCATTGTAAAAATATTGTAAAAATGATGTAGACTACCTTAAAGTTTAAGTGGCTTATTTTATTGTAGAATTATAAATAGTTTCTAATCCTTCAAGTTGTACCCAGAGATGCAGAACTAATTAGCAAAAAGTTAATAAATATATATTTTTTTTAAAAAAATTAGAAATTTAATTGATCAGAGCTCATTTTAATTTTTACAAGCAGCTAAAATAGGTTTGAGGATAAAACTCAAATTTAAAAAGGGCATAACTTGTCACCATAAAGACTACAATTTTTCTAATTAGTGTGCAATTTACTCTACTAAATTCAAAACTGATGAGTTTCTTAACATTTGGATACAGATATTACCAACACAAGCCACTTGAATCATGCTATTAATAATTAGAGACTTAATATAAGACATTGGTAAACCAAGTCTCTTACGTTCAGGCACCCGAACTATATAACACAGTTTCAGAAATGCAACACATGGATGAATGCACAATATTTTCCCCATTTCATTTGGGGTTTATATCACACTGGAAAGATCATGAAATTTTTGAAGTGCAATTTATTACATACCATACTTTTTTCCCCCTGCTTTCTCTTTCTGTTTCCTTTTTTAAACTGTTTTAATAAAATTTGAATTTGGATTCTAGTAATAAATTATATGTCATATATTAAAATAAATTTGAATAGAAAAAACTACACTCATACTATACTCAGCACTCCTTTTGAAAGACCTCCTTTAGTTCATACTAAAATATACAAGAGAATCTTCACAAGATCCTCCTGAAGCTTGCACCTTGTTTTTCAGTTGATATTTTTGTAGTTAATTAGTCATTCAACTGCCAAAATTTCTAGCTTAGAATTCCCTAAGACTCTGCATCAAAACATCACAGTTGTCATTAATTTCTCTCCTAGTTGTAATTTTAGTAAATGTGCCAAAGAATGAATGCCTCAATGAAGACCAAATATCTGTTTCTCAACTATAACAAGGTCTCCTGGGTAACCATGAGGGTGAGATAGGGCACATAAGTTCAATGCTACTATGCATGCCATTTCTATTCTGTGGATTTAATAGAGAATCATGGTCTCTGGGGTCCCTCTCTTTAAAATCTGGCTTAAATTCTATTGGTGATAGATTCATTATAAATATATAGACAGATCTTTCATGATCATTGATAGGTAATTGTAGCATTTTACTTTCCAGAAGTGCACAACTTCAATCTGCATCAATCTTTACACTGTAGATTTTCTAAATTGTAAATACCTATTTCTGACATAAACCTGACAAATTTATCATTATAAATACAAAGAAGAAAAATACTCCAGAGTATATAAGATAAAGATATGTTAAGGAAAAAAAGATTTATAGAAGTTTAGGTAATGCAAATTATATTTGACATTTTTATTGCTATAAAGCTTGTGATTAAATTACTACTCTAAAGCTAATCAAGCTATCCCTCTTCTGGATATCTACCCCAGAATATTGAAAACATTTATCTGTAAAGATATATGAACCCCAGTGTTTACTGCAGCATTATTCACGGTGGCCAAGACATGGAAACCACCAAAGTGTCCTTCAATAGATGATTAGATAAAGAAGATGTGAGGTGGTACATATATACAGTGGAATATTATTCAGCCATAAGAAAAGATGAAATGCTGCCATTTGAAACAACATGGATGGATCTTGAGATTATCACGTTAAGCAAAATAAGTCATAAAAAGTTGAGAACCATATGATTTCACTTATATGTGGGATATTAAGCTAAAAACAAATGAATGAGACAAACAAAAACTCATAGAGACAGACAACAGTTTAGTGGTTACCAGAGGGAAAGGGGGGAAATGAGGAGGTAGATAAGGGTAAAGGGAATCAAATATATGGTGATGAAAGAATATTTGACTTTGGGTGGTGAACACACAACATAATATCCAGATAACATATTATTAAATTGTACACTTGAAACCTATATAATTTATTAAACAATGTCACCCTGATTAATTTAAAAATAAAATAAATAAGTAATAATGAAGGAATTTTCAATAAAGAAAGAAAAGAAAGACAGAAAACAAAGAAAGAAAGAAAGAGAGAAGGAAAGACAGAAAACAAAGAAAGAAAGAAAGAAAGAAAGAAAGAAAGAAAGAAAGAAAGAAAGAAAGGAAGGAAGGAAGGAAGGAAGGAAGGAAGGAAGGAAGGAAGGAAGGAAGGAAGAAAGAAAGAAAGAAAGAAAGAAAGAAAGAAAGAAAGAAAGAAAGAAAGAAAGAAAGAAAGAAAGAAAGAAAATCCATGTCTTTACTTCTCTATCAATTTGTCTCTGATATTCATGCTACTCTTTGAGGACAAAGAAGCTCTTCAATCTCTTGCACAAGTTCTTAACATCAGAAATACTGAGAATGTATGAACTTTCATTTGATCTACTAGTATCAGTTCTAAAGAATGTCTTATGTTTATATATCAGCAAAACCTTTTTCTGCTTTTTGAGCAGTCCAAGAATGGCTTTACCATTCTCACAAAGTTGTTTTATATATGTCTGCCTAGAATATCAATTTCATTTGCAAAAACTATTATTGTTCTAGCTGTTATTAATAATAGTACTTTAATTATCATTACAGAATTATAAATGTTCAAAATAATGTGCCATAATTAATACTTACTGAGTTCAAATAATATCACATTGTTTAGTACAGCAGCTTTTGTGAGAATACTCGTGATTTGAAGGATGGAAATTATATATATTTCTGTGGCATAATTCTTATTATTTGAATAAATAAAACGGGCCAGAGTTAGGGAGATTAAAATGGTGGAGAAACAGATTGTTGAAAAATATTTTTAATAGTACAAACAAAAGGATTCAGACAGTAAGAGGTGTATTATTTCATCCTCAGTTTAGCTATATGAGTATCCAAAGGAAAAACAAAAAGGAGAGGTGGAGATATCTATAGACATTGGCTAAGTAAACTCACAAAATTTGACTCTGACCATTGGCTAAGTAAACTCACAAAATTTGACTCTGACCATTGGCTAAGTAAACTCACAAAATTTGACTCTGACCAAGAAGAAAATAAACATTGTGAGAGAAGGGATAAGGGACAAATATATTCTGTAGTAAATGAGCATGCAAGGGTAAATACATCTGGTTTCTGGGTGGAGGTTTCTAAGAGGCCATTGTATTCCCCAAGTCTAACTTGGGCACTGCCTGTGGTGGCTGTTTTGGCCATGGCAGCCATTTGGGCTCAGAGCTGATACTGGATGCCTTTTCCCAAGCAATAATGTCACAAACACTGTATCCTCATACTTTTATTTCTTCAGGCATAGAAGTAATCCAGCAAAGTCCAAAAGTGGGTGAAATATCACATTCATATTTATATTTCTGGTGGTATAATACCATCATAACTATACTCATAATAAACCCAATCTATTGCAATGCTCAAAATTAAATTAATCTATCCCTGATGTTTATAGGTTATAAGTCTGAGTCAAAAAGTTAAATCATCAGCTTGGATATAAAACTATGCTTGGACAGCATATTTAAAAATGCTCTGATGAACACACATTGCAATATACATATGATATATTATTGTATACTTGAAACCTAAATAATTTTATTAACCAATGTCACCCCAATAAATTTCATTAAAATAGGTGATAGATAGATGATAGATGATCGATGATCGATGATAGATGATAGATGATAGATGATAGATGATAGATGATAGATACAAATGCTCACTGGATGTGGTTGTGCCCTCATTCAGAGTCTGGGTTTATCTAGCCATTTGGAACATATTCAAATTAGCATCTTTATGAAATAATCCCCACAGAGCTGCAGGTGTCATTTTCTGGAAAGTTGAGCTGAAATAAGTTATTCCAAATCACTCTCTTGAAAGTTGGTTATATCATCCCTGGTTCATTCTTTCTTCTCTTCCTGTCCATTTGAAGACAGCATCTAGGGGAATCCATTTATCACAGCTTCTGAAACATGTGTTCTTCCTGCAAATCAGAATTTGCATGGTGTGTACCTGTTCTGTAGTAATAGGATTTTATTATATCTAAATTTAGACTGGTTAGGCCTTTTTTCCAGGCTACATTGAAATTAATTTAAACACAAATTTTGAAATACAACTAATAACTTTCAAACCTGCCTGAGTTTGGCAATTAAGATTTCTAACAATTTACTAGTTCAAAAACTCAACCTTAGTTATTGTGCATGGATCTTGCGTATATTTGTAAGACACCTAGAATAATTGTACTCCATTGAAGAAATAGACAAATGATTGCTACAACTGAGTAAAATCTTACTTAACAAGCAATTATTGAAAAGCTTGTAAGTGCCAGGTACTGTTAGAGGAATGCGGGAAACATCAGTAAACAATGCACACAAGAGGTCTGCCATCATGGAGCTTACATCCTAATGAACTTATGTTCAAAGGATTCTAGAAAGAAATTCCTCTGCTAATACTCAAAACACTAAACAAAACCTTGCCCACGAAGAGGGACTTCCTGTCATTTCTTACAACTTTCAGAGGCTCTCGCATCTAAAAAAAAAAAAGCTACTGATGCTAAGAGGTTAACCAAGGCAATGATTATATCATATATTTTTAATAAAACATTAACCAGATTTGTCCCTTACTAATATTCAGAATTTGAGATTAATTGGAAAGTAATTCAATCACATCATTACTGGGTGTTCATTGAAGCATGAAGTATTCTTGCCAGTGGTACACACACAGCATTAATTAGCCAATATTAAAGGTCCTAAGAGAAACATCTTAGTTCATAGGAGTCAAAAAAGATCTTATTTCTCTAGAATAGAAAACTTTTTCCATAACTATATCTTCACTTACAATATTATATTGAAATTTATTTTGAATCAAAATCTCTCCTAATATTAAAGATTGTGATATACTTATATCTGAACCCCAGGTTCTACCACAGTGCCTGATGTTAACTGACTGTCAATGAACAACAGTTATACTTTTTAAAAAAAATTTAAATACCATTTATAAATAGCAACCATTTGAAAATCTTAACATTTTAGGCTACTTTTTTCTGTATACAGAAATAACTTGGCATAATTAAGTACTAAAATATTTAATATTATATAACTGAATATTAGAAAACTGGATTCATAATTTATATTAGCTCAAATACAAGATGAAGAAGGCAATTGACCAGTGATCTCAGCTGAAGGTAACTTTGCCCCCAAGGGACATGTGGTAATGTCTAGAAACATTTTTGGTTGTCACAATGCAGAGTGGGGGTAGGTTACTACTCGTGTCACTTGATAGAGGATAGAGGTCAGGGATGCTGTTTAATATCTTATAATGTACAGGACAGCACCCCCCACAACAAAATATTATCTAGCCTAAAATGTTATTAGTGCCAAAGATGAGAAATCCTGCATTAGATAATTGTAGGCTAAAGGATTATAGAAAATACAATTCTAACATAGCTTGTACATATCTAGGTGATGATAGTAACTAAACACTCCAGTTGATATCATTATTGAAAAACTGGTAAGCTATGGTAAAATCTTTAATTATTTTATTTGTGACAGTTATTTTAAATGATTATTGCTAAGTTACAAAGGCATTTGGTTTGTTTATTTACTCTAAAATGTTGGGGGTGGGGGTGGAGAAAAGTCAGTATATTCTAGTAGATAGAACTCTGTGATAAAATATTAATAAGCAACTTTTTCCTCTAAATGCAGCACTAATTGTAAAATCTCAGGGAGGTCACATAGCTTCTGGGATTCAGTTTGTATTATGTCACCTGTTTCTGATCAGTAAGTCCTCAGTAACCTACCCCTTTCTCTACAACAGCAATGTACAATAAAAATATAACAGGCACAAATACAAGCCATGTATATAATTTAAAATTGTCTTGTAGTCCTGTTAAAAAATAAAAACAGGTGAAATTAATTTTAATATCATACTTTGTTTAACATGATATATCTAAAATAAGAGATTTTATATTCTTTTACAATACTATATCTTTAAAATCTTATATTTACTTTACACTTAAAGAACATACCAGTGTGAGCTAGCCACATTGCAAGGATTCAGTAGCCACATGTTGCTAATAGTTACCATATTGGGCAATACAGGCCTAGACATTAAAATTCGACTCTTAAATTTGTCTATGGGACCATGAAGAAAGAAAAAAAAAACAAAAGCAAAAGTCATCATGGTATTTTCGCTATTAACAAGTTTTAGTGATTCCCTCTTACTCCTTTAATATGACTCTTGTGATAAGTGCTATACCTGGAAACATAGCTGTTTTACATTTTTGGGCATTATTATGAAAATAAGTGTAACATTATAAAATAATCTGCAATTTTTGTTTTAGAATCTAAAAAATGTTAGAGTGGTCATGTTCATTTAGAACTATCTTTCAGATATTCTCTGGTAATGATAGCTAGATATATTAACTAAACACAATATGAGTCATAAATTCATAAGGGCAGAAAATTTAACATTAATCTGTAATTTTTCCTTCTTATATCCTTTACAAATGTTTAATATACTAAGCAAATTGGAAAGCTGTATTTTTTTAAGTTCAAGTTAAACAAAAAAGTAGAAAGCCTATTTCATGGAATTAAAAAAGAAACTATGCATTTGCCATGCCACTGAAGCTTTGCTAAGGAAAGTATTTTATACAAAATCATATGAAGTTCTAAGACTTCACAATGTAATACTTCAATTAAATACTTAACAAGAGATTATATGACAGTTGGAAAACTGCAATAGAGTATCTCTAAGAGGATATACTAACATCCTTTTGGACAGGATGATGATCTAACCACTGCTTAAAGACACATGCTTAATTTGTGCACATAACTGTGTGAACAATAAGAAATTGTAAATATTTACTGTTTATTTGCTCGTATCAATATATTTACACAAGCAAAATAGTTCCCCAAGAAAAAATAGAATGGGTTAGGGAGAGAAAATAAATGAATTATGAATATGATGTAATTGGGTTTGAAACATACTGGCTAAAATTAGTATATTTTCTTCTAAAAAAGAAATTGAATATACAACAGTATTACAGATATTTAAAATAACTTGGAGTATGTGAGAGTCACCTTACTTTTTAATAGCTTTTCATTATATGTCCTGATATTTAGCTTCTGTGATTTTTGTATTCATAGATTATAAGAAGCAACTAATATGTATTGAACATTTATGATATAGCAGGTGTTTTGAAAACACTAGTTTTAACATAGTAGTGTCCCACATTTTCTGATGAAGACATTTGAGCTATTAGAGTTTCAAACTATGAGGATTAATAAGAGATAAATAAGAGTCATAAAGGCCTGCTTATTATTCAGATAATTTATATAGTATTATTTTCATAAAAGCCTTGAAAAGTGGAGAGGTTTACAAATAAAATTTTAATAAGTTTACATTTGCCATGTTAAATATGTTTTTTGTATCCATCAGTGACTCTTACCCACCTTTACATTTCAGTTAATAGTTAAAATAGATCATTTATATTTGCTTATCCTTTGAGTATTGGGAAGAATTAATGCCACTTTACTTAATAATAATAACAGTTAGAAGACTTAATTTTCCTTGTTGTTAAACTGGTGAAAATTCATCTAAATAATTAGCATTTGATCTCTATACTTTGTTCTACATTCTGACAGTGCTTCTCAATCTGGTAATCTAGTACAAAGAAAAAGCAGTCTCAGAAGAGAAGCTTCAACCTTGTGTTCTACTACATCAAGAATAAGCACTCAGCCTCTCCACCCAATCCAATTTTAAAAAAGCTACTCAAATCCCCTTGTCTGACTCTTTGACAAAGTTGTATCAAAGTACTAAATTTTGTACTTGCTAATTCAATAGACAGCATAAGAAGGCTTTCAGCTCTACATTTACTATAATAATAAGCTTTTTACATATTTTCAATTTCTGCTCTATTAACAGAAAAAAATTAGTTTCAAGAACTATAACAAGACTTTCTTCTCTCATAATAAATGTTTCTTTTACGTTTAACATTACTAGCTATTTCAACAATCTTTCTATTATTGTACAAGTTTATACCTTAGGAAATATAACATTAACTTTATTATCACAAGTCATTAAAACTTTATTATTAAAAATAATGAACTGACTCATGTTCTCCAAACCTTAAAAATAGTTTCACACTTTATTACCTTTATAAAGAAAATTTATATTTAAATAGACTAATGGTGTCATCTTGTTATACTTCATTGTAAACATGCTTCTTACGATATGTGACAAAATATTTCATTTTTGATATAATAGGTGGAGACTTCCTGATCTTTTCCTATGTCATTATCATTAATAATTAATTTTGGGGGGTAAATGCACTGCTATATCTTTGTTAGCTATCTTTTTAAATAATCAATAATTTTAGGCATATGACCAATGAAAAAATGCTCTAAATATGACTGCCTGCAATATTTATGATATTTACTATTGTATTAATGATAAAATAACTTCAAAACTTATTTGAAGAATCTGCTAATTTCACAAATAAATATGTATTAATAACTTTTTAAGTTGAAAATTTATACTGGCTTTAATCAAAACCAGGCGATTTTATTATAAATCAAGGGTACCCATCTAAAATAAATCTTAAATTATATACATGTTGGTTTTTTATATGATGTCTTGTCTTCTTTTTATACAGTAATCTCTTTTTAAAGTACTAATTTATAAAAATTTATAGAATTTCTCTCATATATATTATTTTTATATGTATTAACACAACATATTCCAAGTTTTGTTTTTTATTAATCTTAGAACTTTGGTTGTCCAAAACTGAATTTTATTAGTAAATGAAAATGATGTGTACAAAAATTGTACAATAATATTATAACTAAATTACTCTGAACTTGACTGTGAAGACTAAGATAAGAGAAAAGCCAACTAAAATTGAGATCCATCACCTTAACTCCAATTGTTGACAGTCTGAAATACTAATTTGGTATCATGTAGACAAGAGCTTCTATATGAATGAAGATAAAGTTTCCCAACATAGGTTATCATCCAAGACACAGTATTTTTCATTTGAAGGAAAACTGATTATCATCATGCAGGGAATGTGAAAGAAACAGAACAGATATTGATATCAAGATATCTGTTGGTACCTGAGTACAGTAGAAACTTGTCTAAAAAAGGATTAATATTTTTATATCAGTCATTTCTAATTCCTTATATTTTAATGATGCCCTGTAACTTATACATTACTTTTTTTATAAGTATAAATACTGGCTTATCATTCAGAACTTGAACAGTAATTAGTGCACATAGTTATGATGTCTGAAGTCTACTTTAGTGTTCTTTCACTTGAACCATGCTCCTTCCCTAAGCAGCAATGTTCAGAGGGGTACAGTTATGTTATACTGTTATGCCACTGCTTCCTCAGTAGTTCACATTTTCTACCAGAAAGTTATAAAATCAGAAATAACCTCACGCTGGAATAGAGACTTTGATTTCTAAGCAGCATGTCAAATGCAAAATATGGCTTAAATGTTTGAACTATCCATAAAGAAATTATTTCTCTTATGGAGTGGATTATAAATGAAAAAAAAAATAAAGATAAGCTTGTACTTTCTTAAGATAGGGACTTAAATTTAACCGATGCTTATATATGCACAGGGCTGGGAATATTGCTATGAGGAGTTTGCACTTTCAAATAATTGCAATTTCCTAGATTATATCTATCATATCTATTGGCTTTTTACAAGAATAACTGGAGCTAGACAAAGTAATGCAGACCAATTTCATGAAAATATCTAAATGTCAATTTCTATGATAGATTTTACATATAAATTAATTTTTAAATGGATCATGACTTATATAGTGCTATAACTGAAAAGATGGTATTAAGGACTCATCATCCACATAATAAGTAAACTTTTAACAAAAGACATTTTCTTAATAAACAAAGAGAAGTTATTGCTTATTAGGCACATTCAGGAATTTTGTGTGACATTCTGAGATTCCATAACACTCTGAAAAAAAAAAATAAATAACAATAAAGGGATGCAGAAAATTTTATAGTCTTCTAAAAACTAAATCAAATTAGCATTGTTTGAACTGAAAAATCTCTTAAGCTAAAAGCTCTGTTTTTCCATCTAAGTCAAATTTCAAAATTAAAAAAATAAATAAGATTTTCAGGGTATTCTTTAAGGTCCATGTTACTGAGGAAAAAAACAGAATGAATAAAAATGTGTGAATAAATACATTCAGAATCTGATAAAACAGAAGTTGAGTACCTAAATATTTGTTATAGAATCCTGTGTAAAATATGCTGTTATAAAATGTGAGTAGTATTTCATTTACAAACAATTCTGAAACTTAGCCTAAATCATCTATAGGTGAGGTTCTCTTGCAATCACAAACACATTAATTTCTAAAACCATTATATGCAAATTTTAATGTTAGGGATAACCTCTGATGACAAAAAGAACTACTTCTAACTGTATCTCAGTTTTCCTGCCATATGTCTTCACACCTCCGCTTCCCTCTACCCACCCATAGATGTCGATCACAGTTCCTGAAAGATACTTGTTTCAGATACTCCCATTATATGTCCAAAGAACAGTGGTGCTACTTTCAGCTCAGAACATATTCCCATTGACACCCAATTGTGATATGGTTTCATGTAATTCAGAGTTATCTAACCCTACCCTTTTAACGCTGACTCAGAATATCCATAGATACTTAGAATATGAGTTTAAAGAAAACCATAAAATAAAAACAGTAAAACTAACTCAGTCTGTTGTTTTCCAAGCTAGAGATGATGATAAAATGCTAATATCAAAGTATTTATAACATATCATATGTATAATTCTATTTAGTCAAGCATAGTTCTTATTGTATGTGATATGACATAGAATCCAGAATTTCTTAATATTAAAATGATTAAAATTTGTAAAACAATTTTAGAAGTGCACACACCTTTTTTAGAAAATGACATTGCAGATTATTACATCATGTACATTTTTTCTGTCATTTATTGCAACTTTTAGAGAGTATAATAGAATGAGAAAGAGATTTATAATAAGGTTTACTGGTTTAAACTGTTTCTACTAATATATGGTTGATACAGTGAAAATTAATATTAATTGATTTCAAATTTAATAGACTATTACCAATTCTATTAAATGTTCTATATTTACTACCTTACATTTTAAGGAAATAGTCATGTATCAGAACACAGAATTATGCAAATCATATAGCAATGTACCTGATTGATATAAGGTGTTAAAAAATGTTAGATACTTAAGTACTATATAGAAAATTGGAATATGTTACAGAATTCTAGTTAGAAAGTGAAAAACAGAGCAAAAGGAAATGAATACAATACAATTCCTAATTTTGAGGTTTGTTATGTCATAGGGTACATTTCATTTCTCTTAATGTCACTACAGATGACCAGGTGAATATCTCACTTCAAATCACTGTATTCTCTCCTTCATAACACTCCAGAGTACCAGCTAGAATAATTGTTGAGTCCTGATTATTTTTAGAGCAATGCCTTCTCTGGTTTGTGTGCATATTTTCATGTCCTTTTCCAACTCACTAACCATACCAGTCCAATATTTTAATCCTCAAAATTGTACAACCATCTAATGACAAAAATTGTGCTAGAATTCAGGCAATTTGGGGGGATTTAATCTATTAATATACTTAAAGCATAATGTTATGCTAGTACAATTCGAAGGACAATAGTCTTCTCAACAAATTTTACTAGACATCCAACTGCAAAAGAATAAAAATGGACTTCAAACTCATACTATACACAAAATTAATTCGAAGTACATTATAGACTTAAATGTAAGACCTAAGCCTATATATATTTTAGAAGAAAATGTTGAAATGAATTGTGATCTTGGGCATGGCAATGGTTTCTTAGATATGCTACGGAAAGTACAAATAATAATGATAAATAAAATTAGACTTTATCAAATTTAAAACTTCCTCTTTAAGAAAAGCTGTAGTAAATGAATTAAACACAATATTAAAAGGATGGAAAAGTAAGCTACATATGAGGAGAAAGTATTTGTGAATCATATTTTTTATAAGGAAATGTATCCAGAATATACAGAAAACTCTTACAACTCAAAGACAAACAACCTAGTTAAAAGTGGGCAAGGATTTGAGTAGACATTATATAAAGAAAATTATATAAATAAAATATGCAAATGGACAATAAGCACATAAAAGGTTATTAGTCTGTAGGAAACATTATTAGTAATTAGGAAAACTCAAAATCATAATATATTGCTTCACACCCCCTATGATGACTATAATGAAAGGGATAGGTAATAACAAGTGTTGGGAATGATGTGGAGGAACTGGAACCTTCATGTAGTGCTGGTGGGAATGTAAAATGATATAGCTGCTTTGGAAATGGTTTGGCCATTTTCAGAAAAATTAAACACAGAGCTACCATATAACTCAATAATTTCAATCCTGAATATGTACTAAAGAGAATTAAAAATGTGCCCACTTAACATCTTGTTTACAATTAATGATAGCATCATTATTCATAAAAAGGAAAAAGTGGGGAAAAAACAAATATTCATCAAGTGTGGTATACTGATACAGTGAGATGTTATTTATCAATAAAATACTGCTGAGCTGCACACTTAAAAATGGTTAAAATGTTATATTTTATGTCATGTGTTTTTACAATTAAAAAATGGGAATTGAAGTACTGAATACATGCTATAACAAGGATGAACCTTAAATGTATTATGCCTAGTGAAAAACAGAGTTACAGAAGACTCCAAATAAATCATTTCATTTATATTAAATGTCCAGAATAGGCAAATAAATAGGGATGGAAATATGTTAATGGTTTCCTATAGCAAGTGAGTGACTGCTGATGGGTGTAGGGTTTTTTTCTGGGGTGAGGAAATGTTCTAAAGTTGTATTGTGATGATGGTTGAAACAACTCTGTGAATATACTAAAACACACTGAATTGTATACTTTAAATGAAGAAATTTTATGGTATGTAAATTATATTCTAAAGAAGCTGCTAAAATCTTAGAGACTCACTTCTGAAGAACAGAGTAGGAAAAGGGAAAAAAGTAACTTTACAAACTTGGCAGAAAACACCTTAAACGAGTGTTTAAATCTAATATCACCAATGATGTTATGTGGATATCATATTCCTCCTGATATAATGTAAGAAGAAAGATATTTCACCCGTTATTCTCCCCAACACCCAAAACCCCAGTCTAATCATGAGAAAAACATAAGGCAAACTCAAAAGGAGGATGTTCTATAAAAACCAGTCCTAACTTTTCAAAAGTGTTAAGTTCATGAGACATTATCATAAACTGAAAAGAAAAGGGAAATATGACAACTAAATTCAATGTGCTATCCTGGACTAGATCCTGGAACTAAGAAAAAAATATTATTGAATATTAGTGTCTACAGTATTGTTGTATTTTAGCAGTGTTAATTTCTTAGCTTTGCTAAATGTACTATAGGTATGTCAGAGGTTAACATCAGGGTAACCTATTTGGCAGCTCCATAGGAACTCCCTGTATTATCTTTACAGTTTTTCTTTAAATTAAGAATTATTTCTGGCCTGAAATCTAGCTGAACAGTTCTATAACTAAGGACATATAGAAAAAGCCACCTCAAGACTAGTAGAAGGGTCAGAAATGTGTAGCGGGCTGGTCCCACACCTGCATATGACAGTTAAAAATTGGGAGGGATATTTTAGCTGTAGAGATCCTCCCAGAAGAGTGAGGGATCCCAGGCCCACACCAGGCTGCATTGCCAGAAAAAAAGCCCCTGCAATTTCTGGCTGTGAAGATGAGCAGAGATTGCATATGAGTAAGATAAAGGCCTGAGAGAGTTACAGACTTTCCTCTTGAGGGAACCCATGCATGGACTTAATGGTGATGGATTCACTCACTCTGAGCTCCAGGTCTGGGGCAACAGTTCAAAAGGTACCAAAGACATGGGGAGGAACTGAGTTGTCTGGCTTCAGAGTGAGGGCTTGAGGGACAGCTTTCTCCCAGACAGAAGTGCTGGCAGAATCCATCATCTCTTTGTTAAATCCTACCCCCTCCTAGTGTACAAACACAGATAGTCACCATATCTGAGTCTCCATCAACCTGGCTAACACTGGATGCTACACCCTGGTGATTCCCTTAAGCCCTGTCCCACCCAAATTTCAGGTCTACTCAAGCCACTTCCAGTGGATTTTCCATACAAATGGCCTTTCTTAGCTTATACTACAGACTTTCCTAAAATCTTGCAAAGGTGTACAAAACCCAAACAAGCAGCATCTGGCCTCAGCATGTCCTGAACTTCTAGCTGAGTAGTCTCAAGCCTGTCACAGGGGAAGCTGACCTCAGTTCATGACTTATCCTCTTGAGGTACCTCTAAGCCCAATGTGGATGGCAGCCATATGCAGATTACTTGGTAGCTCATGCCAAGTGGCAAGGCACAGGCTGCAGTTGAAATTGGTCTGCAGTGAGGCCCCTCCTTGGAAGCTCCAGGGGCCAGTACATCTGGTGGCCAGCTTCAGATCAAGCAGAAGCACCGCCTGGGGCTGTATCCAAGGACAACACACTCAAAGGACAAATTGGGCAGGTGCCAGAGCCCTGCTAAAGTGAATCCTGATCCGTAGCAAACAAGTCTCAATTACAACAGAAGGGCACACACAACTCATACAAGGGACATACCTGGAGCACCTGGCTCAGGTGATCAGAGAAGACTGTGCCATGAGAACACCTACTACATAAGGCCACTCTACTAAGACTGGAAGATACGGAAGCCCTACCTAATAAGTAGAAACAAATGCAAGTAGGCAGTCAACATGGAGAGACAAAGAAACATGTCTCAAATGAAAGAATAAAACAAAATTCTAGAAAAAGAACTAAACAAAATGAGACAAGCAATTTACCAGATATAGAGTTCAAAACACTGGTTATAAGGATTCTCAATGAACTTAGGGGAAGAGTAGAAGAACTCAGTGAGAATTTTAATAAAGAGATAGAAAACATAAAAGTGGAGATAGAATACATTAAAAAGAACTAGTGAGAAATGAAGAATACAATAACTGAAATGAAGAATACCTTAGGAAGAATTCACAGTAGATTTGATGAAGCAGAGGATTGAATCAACGATTTAGAAGCGAATGTAGCAGACAAGACCCAATCAGATCAGCAACAAGAAAAAAGAACCCAAAAAATGAGAATAGTTTAAGGGGCATCTGAGACATCAAGCATTACAACATTAAGATCGCAGGAGTACCAGAAAGAAAAGAGAGACATCAAGGAATTGAAAACCTATTTAAAGAAATAATGATGGAAAACATTCCAAATCTGACTAAGGAAATGGACATACAAGCCCCGGAAGCATAGAGAGTCCCACACAAAATGAACCTAAAGAGGCCCACACTAAGACACTTCATTATTAAAATGCCAAAGGTTAAAGACAAAAAATTGTGAAAGCAGCAACAGAAAAGTGGTTAGTTACCTATAAGGTAGTTCCCATAAGACTGTCAGCTGATTTCTCAATGGAAACCTTATAGGTCAGAAGGGATTGGCACAAAATATTCATAGTGATGAAAAGCAAGGACCTACTAACCAATATTAGTTTATCCAGGAAAGCTATAATTTAGAATTGAAGGACAGATAAAGAGCTTCCCAGACAAAAAAAAAAAAAGAAGAAGAAAAAAAAGCTAAAGAAGTTCATCACCACCAAACCAGTATTAGAAGAAATGTTATAGATATTTCTTTAAGAAGAAAAAGGAAAAAAAAAAGTTCAAAAATATGAATAAAATGGCAATAACTACATGTTTATCAACAATTACTTTAAGTGTAAATTAAATGCTCACTTTAAAAGATAGGGTGGCTAAATGGATATGAAAACAAGACCCCTACATATACTGCCTACAAGAGGCTAAATTCAGATTGAAAGGCACACACACAGACTGAAAGTAAAGGGATAGACAAATATTTCATGGAAATGGAAAGAAACAAACAATCAGAAAGCAGTGTAACAATACTTATATCAGACAAAACAGACTTTAAAGCAAAAGTTAGAAGAAGAGACAAAGAAGGACCCAGCAATCACACTTCTGGATATTTATCCAATGAATCTAAAAACCCTGCTTCAAAGAGACATGTGTGTCTCTTTGAAGAGACTTGGTGTCAGAAGGGTAATAGATTTATTGGGGTGATCACTTTGTATGTTATATAAATGTCTAATCACCATGTCGTGCACCTGAAACTAATATAATTTCATAGTCCAACTTTAATTGAATAATAAAATTTTTAAAAATATTCCAAAATAATAAAAAGTTTCATAGTAATATATTAGAAATATAGTACCAGAGTGACTATTACACTTCTAATTTACAAATCATTTAATAAAACAAACACAAAATTATTTGTCATAAAATTATAGATACTAAAATTACTTCTGATATTAAAATGTAATGTATATATGACAAAAATGTTTTCATCTCATGTTCTCCCCCTTCTAAAATGAGACATTCATGTTAAATTAGTGGCATCATAAAAATATAGAATCTAAAAGAGGTAATATTATTTGTGTTAGAAATGACAATAATGAATTTCAGCAATATGTTGTATATAATTTTATGAATAAAATTACATAATATATAAAAATGAAATATATCATTTATGTAAATTAAATCAAAAATTTATATAACTAAAAGTATATAGGTCTTATTTGGAGTATATTATTGGCTCCTCAGTGTTTTGAGCTTTATAAACTATCTATAGATATGGATATTATGTTCTTGAAGAACTACTTTTCTTTTTATGTACTTTCATTCCCCTATCAATGTAAACTGTTCATATGTGTCATGATCTTTAAAAAGCAATACCTTTATCACATGTGAAAGGCTGAGGCAAATTTTTCCAATACCAAGGTGCAGTCTGTTGGTCAAGTGGTAACACAGCCACATTTTCTACAGCAGAACTGTGTCTTTGTAAAATAAGTTAAACTCCAAAGCATTGAGAAAATGCTATTTCCCAGTAATTCTTCACTACCTGTGACTATAGTCTATGTAAAAGGTAATAAATCATTTAGCTGCAAGGAAGTCAACAAGGCATGTGCCACAATTTTAACAATTCTCTTTGTCTTTATGAAATTATGCTAATTCATGTGTCTGTGTTAATTTATAAATTCATCTTGTCATTTTTTTAAAGAACAGATTCTGAATTATCATAATGTTATATATAAAGCCTGTAAGAGTCAGAGAATTTAGTTTAAGGTTAGCTGTGAGTCATATGACTTCAGGGAATTTAATCAATATCCTAATTATCATTAAAGAGTGAAAAAAGACAATTAATTGATATGTTCCACATCTTTCCTTGAAATAACTCATACACTAAAAAATATCAAAGGATGATATTAGAAAGTAAATGCTATGTTTAATGTTTAGTGCCAGATTCTTAATTCAGACAAAATATAGCATTCCCATGGATGTTAAAATGCAAATATTGCTGCCTGATCCTTAAAATGATATTCCCCTTTTAACTAACAATCAAGTTGAGACTGCTTTTGAGTCTACACATAAAATGTTGGAGACTGAGAAAAATAGAATAAAGGAAAAAAGTCTCTATGATTTTAATAAAATGTATATAGGTATGAGAGATATGATAACCATAGATTTATATGAATACATGTATTAATTTCCATTAAGATCCTGCTTAGATTTTAAAAATATGCAAAAATATGCAAATTGAACCTTACTACCTGGCTTATCATCTTTAGGGTTAGAAACTAATTGAGTTAACAGAGAAGGTAGCTTAGTTAAAGGTAAAGGTCAAACTATATTCAGTCATGAGACTAGAGTTCAAAACATATTTAACTGTTATAAGTTTCTTTAATAAATTCATTAAAAAGTATTTCTCTTAATTTTTAACTTAAGATATATATTTCTGAAAACAATGACAATGGTAAAAAGACAGAATTACACATCCAGCTTTACTTTAAAAATTCATAGAAAAATATTTCACAGATTAATTAAACAAGAGGCACCTCTTTTATTTATTTACATCTGGAATAAAAATAAAATAAAATGAGTTTTGCCTAAATGCTAAGCAGGCATGAGTAAAATTTGCATACAGAGAAGTAATAATAATAATAGGAAAATAGTATTATATTTGTATAATATTAAGTATCTAATATTCAAAGGACAGTGCTAAGTTCTTTGATACATTAATTCATTAAATCCTCACCACACTTTATGAGGTATGTGCTACTAGTATTTATATTTTGCAAATGATGAAACAGACTTTAAGAGGCTAAATGGGTCTTTGCTAAGAAGTATGATGACTGGTTACCTGTAATTTGAAATGTAAAAGCAAGGATATATTTTTATAGCGAGTCAGATTGTAAATCGTATAGTCACTTAAAATTGATCAGGATTTAATATCCTGAAAACTTGAATGAATCTGGAATGTCAGAAATTATCCCAATTTCCTGTATAGTTATTGGTTTTCTTGGATATATTTCAAAGGTCAAGATTATTAAAATTCCTTTATTAAAAATATGTTTAAATACCTTTTAAGTGTAGTTACAGCATCAAAAATTGCTTTCAAAGAGTAAAGTGTGGTGTGGTAAGCAGAATAATGTTCCCAACATCCAAGATGTCTAAATCCTAATTATTGGAATCTTTATACATGTTATGTTACATGGCAAGAGGAAAGTAAGGTTGTGGGGGGAATTAATATATCTAATCAGATGATCTTAAGGAAATTTTCCTGGATAAATCCCCTTGGACCCAATGTAGTCACAATGGTCTTTAAATGAGGGAGAGGAAAGAAGAGTCAAAGCCAAAGAGATGACATCATGAGAAAAACTCAACCAGCTCTTTCTGGCTTTGAAAATGGAAATGGATCATGAACCAAGGAATTCTGGAAGTTTCTAAAAACTGGGAAAAGGCAAGAAAATAGATCCTCCTTCAGATCTTCTGAATTCAACACAGTCTCACCAATGCCTAGATTTTATCTGGGTGAAATGCATTTTGGACTTCTGTCCTCCAGATCCATAAAATAATTAATTTATATAGTTTAAAGACACCAAGATTGTGATAATTTGTTATAGCATTCATTAATAAGAAATTAATACAAGTGGAAAGTTGCTCTAATCTGCTTATTATACTAATAATCTTAAATGCTATTTAAAAAGTTGGTTACAAATATTTATGAGAAGCCTATTAATAAATTGACTTTAAAAACAGAGAAGGTATGCAAGTCTTGAAAAGACTGATAAAATTTACATCCATCTATCTATATTTATACTATCTATACCATATATCTAAGTTTAATAGCCAAATCAATATTCAGGAATTAGTTTGCAGTTACTAAGACATAATTTCAAAAGTATTTCTACCAGTGTTCTGTTTGCTTGCTTATTTAAAGCAAACACTAATAGGCATGACATGCTCTTTTCTTTCAAAGGACTGAAGGGAAAAATGTTATTTAATTTGAATCATCTAGATTGTTCATGTGACTATTAAGATGTTTGTTTTTAATCTTAAAATTAAACTAGAAAATGTAACCTAATTTCTTGTTGCCACCTGAATAGATAGCATTCTTGGAGACTTTAGTCCTATCAGATTCAATTATAAATCACTTAGATGACTGGTCACATTTAATCAATTTAAAAATCCTTAAAATATCTTTCCTAATTGCATCTCAAGATTTTTATTTTTCTAAAATCTAAATTTAGTTATACTGATGGTACTAAATTGTTTCATGTGAAACATCTTTAAAAGTAGCTCAAACTATATTAAAGTCATATCAATTCTAAAACCCTGAAAGCTTGTTTGATTATCGATAGAAGGCTGATACAGGAGAACATTTATATTTACAAAGAAAAGCATCCTTACAAAATTTTCTGTCATATATAAAAAGTTTTTATGCTATTGAAACAGCAGAGATAATGTAATTAACTACCTACATAAAACCAAAATACTCTACATGTATTGGGTAGTCTATGTGTCTGAAATATGTAAATTAAAATTTAATAAGGAAAATTAGGCATTTTCTTCAAGCTATGAAAGCATTGTTATTTGAGGTAGAAATTAATGGTTAAACAAATTTCTAGTAATATAAATTTAAAATAAAGTTTATTTTGTAGAAAAAATACAAAGTGAAATTACTTTAACTTGATTTTGTTTTACACTTAATTTTCAGATAAGATATGCTCTGTGAGAATGACATCTAGTTTTCTCATAAACCTTACGATCATTATTTTCTTTATTTTATTTATGAGAAATTTAACAAAATGAGATCCATACATTTATCCTTGAATTGACCTTTCTTTATGTAATAAATTATCATTTTCATTGATCATGACAATCTAAAAGCTTTGACTACCCCCCCCAAAAAAACCTCACACTGACTTCGATCTATTATATCTATTTTAAATATGAATGTTTTCTTCTTAAATATAAATAATGTCAAAGTTATTTAAAATTTAATTTAGTTTTATGTAAATAATCTCTATATACATATATCATCAAGGAATATTAGAAAAAAATAAGAAAGCAAGAGTAGCTATTATGGATTAACTTTGCCATTTCTATCAATGATTCTTAACCTGTATTTTATTTTATTTTCTGAAAAATTACATATATTCTATAACCTCAATATTTTCATACCAACTTTCATGTTATTTTGACAAATATTTTCAATATTTTTATATAATCTGTACTTTTTATCCTATGCTGTTCTAAGAAATCCACATTAATTGATACCACAAAACATAAATGTTTGTTAAATCACAGATCTCAGTTCATTATGAGCAATTTTTCTCTGATATGCTGCATTATTATAACTACAAATAATTACTACAAATAATGAAAATAATTTATTCTGTGCCAGACACCATTTTAGGCATTGGAGATACATCAGTGGACATGATAATAAGGGATATTAGTAGCTAGTAAAATAATATAATTTATTAAACCTAACATAAACATAGTCTATTTTATTTCCCCATTTCACAATTTAAATTATGGTAAATTATACAGGGACTATGGAACATCTGACATATGCTCAAATATTTTGTTGAAAGCTAAATTTTATATTGTCACTATATTGTTTATATTGTTCAAAATAAAATTTTTAAGTACTGATACAGATTTATTATTAAAATTTAATGGTTAAAACAATAGGATTTAAAGGT
Source organism: Eidolon dupreanum (assembly GCA_028627145.1). Classification (NCBI taxonomy): domain Eukaryota; kingdom Metazoa; phylum Chordata; class Mammalia; order Chiroptera; family Pteropodidae; genus Eidolon; species Eidolon dupreanum. The sequence goes on along the minus strand of CM053505.1, from coordinate 50,836,740 downwards.
ATGCAGAACTATGTTCAAAATCTTGTTTTAATACTATCTTTGTGAAATCATAAAGATAGCTATAATACCTTGACATGTGTTTCTTTGTCTCTAAACTAAAGATAATATCTACCATGTGAGCATTAAGAGATGAGGATTTCAGACTTATATACTCTTTAAAGGTTGCTGTTATTTTAAGGTTCTTATGTCTAATTGTATAGCTTAACTGGTAGGAAAATAGACTTTATTATATATCTAATTTTATATCAGAGAAAATCTATCAAAAAATGTAATCACACTTAAAACTGATTCAAGGAGTAGTGTTAGCTAACATTGTGGAGTAAGAAATTATCAAAATTCTCTCCGTGAAAGCAAAGAGAACACTAACAAAAATAATCAGAATCAGTTTTTTCAGGACTCTTGAAATTAATCAAATTCTTTAAGCAATCCAGAGAGTATTTATTCAAGAATAAAACAATGGAATATCTAAAAGTACAGCAAGGCTTATGGTATTTTAACTTATGCTAGATTCATCCCCCACTCTTCATCTCAGTGGTATCCTTGAAAAATTACAGTCTACCTTCCGTGGGTAGAATGGTTACCCCTGGAGAGAGTAAAATGAAATTGGAGCTATTGAAAAAGTTATACTTCCCAATAATTGTCATTATATTTCCCATTTTGTGGTCTCCTATATGACCCCTCTTTTAGGCTGATATGGAGTTGGCCCAGTAGTAAAAGCCTTTTTCCAAAAGCCTATTGTTAAAAACAATTACAGGCAAATGTTTTAAGATTTCAATTTCCAGAGGCGATAAGTGTTGGGGTAAACAACAGACTAATAAAAAAGCTTAAAAGAAAAGCTGAGGAATATAATGTTGATAGGGGCTTTAATAAGCCATGATAAATCCCTGGGTAACTGCAAGCACACATAGGTAAGCCTGATTATATGCTCAGGGAAGATACAAGAAAGCCCCCAAATTTTGTGTTTGGATGACACTGAGGCTCTGTATAAGCAGAAGTAAAGTTTAAGACAGAGCTGTAAAGTGTCTGGCTGAGTGTTGAAGGCATGGTTCAATAAAGACAAAGATCCTTCCAGCTAAAACTGGGAGATTTACAGTTCCAGGAGTTAAGAAAAACATTGTCAAATCATTAGCTTACCAGTTTGCTATGCAGGTCAATACTTCAATGATCATGCACGACAAATAATACATATTTTGCAAAATTAGTTAAGAAAAGACATTAAACAAACAACAAATAAAACCAGCAGTAACAACAAAAAATAACCTGGGGATAGAGGAAAACCTCATGTCTAGCATTGCCATATTACTTAAAATGACCAGTTTTAAAAAAATTGCAAAACATAAGTAGTAAATTAAAAAATATGACACACACATAGAAATAAAAGCAATAAATAGAAAAGGTCCCTGAGAAAACAGACACTGGATTTCTCAGATACAGACTTTAATTATCTATTTTCAATATGTTCAAGAGTGAAAAAAAAAAAGTCTAAATTTTTTAAGCACAAGAACAATGTCTTACCAAATAAAGAATATTAATAAAGAGGTATTGGAAAAGTCTTTTATAAATTATAAAAAGAAACAAATAGAATGCCTGGTGTTTAAAAGTATAATAACAGAAACAAAAAAATTTACTAAAAAATGAAAAAGTATTAACAGCAGATTGGCTCATGCAGAAGAATCAGCAAACTTGAAAATAGAGCAAATAAGATTATCCGAGGAAAAGAATTAAGAAAAGAATGAAGAAACATAAACAAAGCCTCAGAGACCTGTGGGACACCATCAGATGAACTAATACATGCACAATAGATGTCTACGAAGCAAAGAAGGAAAAAAAAAACAGAACATTTAAAGAAATAATCAGCAAAACTTCCTCCAAACTTAGTAAAATACATGAATGTACATGTTTGAGAAGCTCAATGAACTCTTATAAATACCTAGACTCAACATAATCAAACTGTTGAAGGCCAAAGACAGAATCTTGAAAGTAGCAAGAGAGATATGACCCATCCTGTACAAAGAATCACTAATAAGATTTACTGTTCATTTCCCAGCAGAACCATAAAGGTTAGGAGACGATAGGATGACATATTAAAAATGTTGAAAGAAAATAAAACTTCAAACAAGAATTCTTTACCTCATAAATCTACCCTTTAACAATGAACAAGAAATTAAGACATTCCCAGTTTTTTTTTTTTTTAAATGAGAGTTTCCATTGTTAAAAAACCTGCACTATAAGAAATGATACAGGTAAGCCTTCAGATTGAAATAAAAAGACACTAGAAAATAACTCAAATACATGTTTTTTTTTTAAAAAAAGACAACTGGTAAAATAAATACAAGGTAAATTTATAAAAAAATAACAATTTATTGTTCATTTATAACTCTTCATCTTATGATTTAAAACTACATAAAGTAATAATGATATTTTTATTGACACATGATGTATAAATACATAATTTGTATGACAACAGTGCAATGGAGGGGAGAGAGAATGAAACTATATAGAAGCAAAATTTTTGTAAACTATTAAAATTAGGTTTATATTTGTCAGAACTAGATTGTTATAGGCTAAATTGTTTCTTATAATCCCTAGTGTAACAACTAAGAAAATAACTCTAAGATATAATAAATGATAAGAGAATTAAAATAGTACACTCAAAAATATTCATTTAACAATAAGAAGGCAGAAATAGAGGGCTAAAGAAACAAAAATGACATGAGACATATAAAAACAAATAGTAAAATGAAAATGTAAATCCTACTTTAATAATTACATTAAATGTAAACAGTTTAAACACCTTAATGAAAAGATTTATATCAAAACATCTTAATGAAAAGAATTATATCAAAAGAATAAATTGAAAAATGATTGAACTATATACTAATTTATCGACCACAAAGGAAACACTTTAGATTCAAAAATACAAATAGATAAAAAAAAAAAGATGAAAAATAGGTACCAAAGAGTAATCAAAAGAGAGGTGGGGTAATTATTTAGCATAAGAAAAAAAAGACACATTGAGGCTCGCCCAAAATATTACTAGAAACAAAGAAGACTAATAAGAAAAATAAATAAATAAAAGACATCTATATTGGAAGGAAAAAACTAAAAGTGAAATAATCTTGTACACAGAAAATCCAAAGAAATATACATGAAGGCTATTAGAGTTAATAAACAAGATTGCAAAATACAAGATCAATAGAGAAAAATCAATTGTTTTTTATACACCAAACATGAACAAGAAATAAATTTTAAAAATCAAATCTATTCACACTAAATAAAATGTTTATGAATATATTTAACAAAAGAGTGTAAAATTTGTACATTAAAACCACAAAACATTAAGATATTTCTTTTTTAAATCTAAATACACTGAAAGACATTTATATTCATGGATGGAATACAATATTACTAAAGATTTAAGCAATATTCCCAAATAGATATACAGATCCAACACAATCTTTATTAAAATTCAAGCTGATTCTTTTAAGAAATTGACCAGCTGATCCTAAAAGTCTTATGGAAATTCAAGTGATCTAAATTAGCCAAAACAATCTTGAAAATATTTGGGCAAATTTGGAAGAATCACACTTTCTGATTCCAAAATGTACTGCAAAATTACGGTAATCAAGACTTTGTGGTACAATCATGAGAACAGACATCTAAATCAGTAGACTGCAATTTATAGTCCAGAAATAAACCCACTCATTTTGTTCAGTTTTTGACATGTGTGCCAAGAGAGTTCAATGGGTAAGGAATAGCCTTGTCAACAAATGCTGCTGGAACAATTTGATTTCCATATGTAGAAAAATGTAGTTGGATTTTTGCTTCACACCACATACAAACAATTACTCAAAATGAACCAAATACCTAAATGTAAGAGTTAAAACTATAACATTTTTAGAAGAAAATAATACTAAATTTTGAATACTTTGTGTTAGACAATTATTTCTTAATATAAAACCTAAAGCATAAACAACCATAAAAATAGCTGAATAAGTCTTCATCAAGATAAAAATTTTCATGCTTCAAAAAATAAATATTTATTTATTTTTAAAAATCTACTGAACTGTACACTCTAAATGGGGGAATTGTATATTATATAAATTATATCTCAATAAAAACACTCAATCAACATATTATAGTTCTGCTATATAAGCTTTCAAAGAGAAAATATTTATAACAGTGTAATCAAAGAAAAACAGTAGTTAAAGTAATTGCAACACACAGTACAACTAAATCCTATAACAATGCATCAAATCCTTAAAAAATAAAATTTAATTAATTAGTAAAAATGTTTTATAATGCCCAGTAGTCTTTTCAACAAATTATTAATTAAATCAATTAATTGCACAATATTTCTTAAGTAAATCCTTAAAGGAAGCAAATGTTTCATGGTACAATGATGATTTTAAATTTCCATTAGGCCGTAAATAAAAAAATTATTATTATTATATTATCATATATGAAACAAAATTCATAGTTCTTGCATGGAAACCTTAGAGAACATATGGAATAAATAAAACCTTGGTAGTATTTTTTCTTCATGCCAATGTTGCTTTCTTGAGCACAAAGGAATTACAGTAAAATATTATGTTTAAGGGTATCATAAGACTAATCTCAAAAATAAATTGGACAGAGCCATTACTGTTAACTAAAGAAAGTAAATGCTTTTATGCTTGAGCAATTAGATTATCAGACTAAATAGTTCTATTATCTGACTCTCAAATGATACTGATGCTCTGGGGGCTTGAAATATATACAAAAGGGAAAAATATGCAAAAGTATATATGATTAAGAGTAGTTCTGTTTATAAAATTTTAAATAAAATTCCAATAAGAGTATTTTTTTCATGCTGGAGCTACTTATATACCATTTTGGTTTTTAAACTGAAATGACATCTTATAGCAGACTTGCAAGTGTACATTTCAAAGTGACCCACTTAGGCAGAATCTGGCTTTTACTTTCTACTTCTGAATATTTTGAGAAAATGTTGAAAATTATGATATACTTTTTCCAGAAATTGTATTTGAGATTTATTTCTCTGTTATCCTGAAGCAAGTTCAAAATATATAAAGATATCCTACCTAGAATATTATTAAAAATTAATATTAAAAATCTTATGTTCACCTATTTATGAATAAATAACTCAACCTCTACCTCTATTTTACTTCCACCTACTAATTTTCTCCTCTCTCATCCCTTGCCTATTAGAGGGAGATTAGAAGACTATGGAAGGAAACTTAGTACAGTGCCTGGTATGTACCAAGTACTCAACAAACATTGCTGAATAAACAGAAGCAAAGGAAAATAGAACTGTCAAGAGTCTTGTAAAAGAGAGGGTCAGGGAGGAAAAAACAAGATTGTGCAAGGCTTAAAAAAATACAAAGTATATTAGCATTAATGAAATAATAGGGCTACATTTATAAGTACAAGCAAAAGTTGAGTAAATATTGTTAAAAGAAACCACGGAACTACCTATTTAAACATAACCCTCTGTTTGAAAATGACTTATTTCATCAGTTAATGCTTTGAAATTCAATGAGTAATGTTTTGCATTTGCTTATTAAAAGTTGGTGATTGTTATAATCATCATTAAAATCAATGTTTAAAAGAGAGAAAACTATTACTTAATGCTATATATCCTGCCTTCTACAATTATTATTTCTTTCAAGAGCTATATCTAAATTAATGACAAGAGAACCACTGTAGAATTAAAACTTTTGATGAAACTAACCATATGTAACAGTAATTTCCATAGTGCACCATGAAAACTAATTTCAGTAATTCAGGGTGACTAAATATTTCTATTAGAACTAATTGGGACTAGTTTTGCCACTAATTATACAGATATTTAAGAATAAAATTTAAAGAAGGCATTATTTCTTTGATTGGTTAATATTCACTTATATATTCTTCTAAATTGTATGGTCCCAGGTTTATAGTCATATTTATAATAATTTTGATCTATTATATTTTTCTTGAATCTGTATTATGGAAAGATGGTATGTTCCAAATACTTTGCCAACTGTCCCAGCACCATTTGTTTAATTCGTACCATCATTCTGGTTTTAATTATTTTTAAATCATATACTAACTTCAGATACGCGTTCTGGTCAACTTCAGTACTATTTTATCTTACCACATTGATCTACCAATTTTTGCACAGTTGCCATTTTGTTTTTATTGTTAGTGCTGTATATATTCTGACATTTACTGACAAGAATCTCTCTCCTTTTCATTACTTTTCAAAAATATTCTTATTATTTACATGTTAAATAACATTAGAAAAAGCTTAAGAAGGCCCAAGTCAACATATTAGGAAAATATTTAATGTAGGTTCTCTAAAGTTTCCTATTTCTTCCCTCTTATAGGATATTATTACATTTGGGGAGCAGCAACAAAAGTTGACAGAAAAGAAAATATAATTTTGTTGATCTGGTTTCAATATAAACTGTATAAAGCATTCAACAGTTGCTTTCTCCAAACTGCAAACTGTTCAAATATATTTTCTAAATCTCTCTTAGATCTTCAATAATAGCTAAGTATTGTATTCCACATCTTTACCAATAAGTGATGATGTAGTTAGATTTTATTGTAGTTAAAAACATAGTGTATTTATCAATTTACTTGAATGTTGTTCTATTAAATGAACATTGCATTTTATCACTGTGTAAGGTGTTTTCTATTTTTAGTTTGGTGATACTTTGGACGACTGGTAAGTGATTATCAGATGAAGAAAAAAATGTTTTAAATTGTCTCTGCCAACACAACACTATTTAGAATCATTGTTATACTGGGTGAGTCTAGGAAATACATCCTGTGAGCATGAGTACTATAAATACCACATGTGGACATCTATTATATAAATATTTTAGATTTGTTTAAAATTCTTAGAATTTCACAATCTCACATTCACATTAACATGATAAATTATATTATTAATCTTTTAAAATTAAAATACCACATTTTATATGAACTGGGAGATAGAAACTTTTCAGCCTTCTGGCTCCAGTTTCTATAGTGATACGTACCGACTATTAAAACACTATACAATACACTTTCTAAAATCATCCATGCCTGTCTAGACTTCAGATTAACTCAAGATTAGTGCCAATCAGTGTTCTCTACTGAAGGCTCCTCTTGAAAACTGAAGAATTTGAAGGAGAGTAAAATGCAATGAATTGTGGTTCTTAAGAGTCTAAAAAGTAGTACACAAAGTATGCAATTAAAAGTGTTGACTTTGATCTACACAACCCTTTAATACTTCACATTCAACATTTTTTCATTGCCCATGGCAGTAAAAATCAACCACAGTATTCTCCCCAACTGTTTTCTTTTTTCCTTTGAACTTTGACCATCAAGGGGAAAAATGTTCTCAGATGAGCAAGCATAAATATAAGGGCTTCAAGGGCTTTTGCTTGTTTGTCTGTTTTTCTTCAAGGTATAATATCAAATCAATGTACACCAAGTCCCTTTTTTCTTTCTGCAGCCCAATCCAGCTGTTATCCTTAGACATGGAAAAGGATTTAAAACTGTGCTGATATAGTAGCCATGCATAGCTATTGAACACTTGAAATTAAGATAGCTGGAATTCAGATTAGCTGTACCTGTGAAATACATACCAGATTTCAAGATTTACTATGAAAAGAAATCTAAAATAGCTCATTAATTTTTTTATATTGAATACATGTTGGAATTATGACATCTTAGACATATTGGGTTAAATAAAATATGTTATTAAAGTTAATTTCAGCTTTTGTTTTTTTTAAATGTAGCCACTATACAATTTAAAATTAGATATGTGTCTCTCATTATATTTCCATTTGACTGTGCAGATTAAAATCAATGATAATAAATCACTTGAAATTCAAGACTCTGGGCTATAATTTTAGATTATTTTGATAATTAATTTTTGTGTGTATCTTAGAAAAAATACCCATTTGTAAAGTATATTTCAGCCAAAAATGACTGCCTCATAATAAACCCAGATTTTGATGTGGCATCTGCAAATGAAAGTAAGGAAATGTAACATTTTATCTTTTGCAATGTCAGTCAAATAGAACCAATTTCAAGGCAATGTCAGAGAAAAGTGATGTATATCAAAATTATGCTTTATGAAATGAGGATTACTATTCTAATTAGCTTTAGCTGAAAAAATTATTTAGAACCTTTACAATGTTTATGGCTCATTTAAATGTTCAAGACATGTTTTGTTAACAAGCAGCTAACTAATTATGTCACTCAGCAAGGCCATTTATTTCACACACGTGAACTTTAAAAATACAAAAAGTAGAAACCCAGAAGGTAAAGTTTAAAGAATGAATTTTCTAGTCACAGATTATATACTGTTTCAAGCTATGCCAACAGTTTTAATTAGAATGAAAACACTACAGTACCACACTTATTTTCTAACTTTAATAATGTTGCATAGCCCCCAAAAGATACTAATTTTTCTCTCCTAGTCTACTTTTGTGTGATAAATAATATCAAATTTGTTTATTTTTATTTTCTTCATTATGAAAAAAACATTAAAAAGCAATACAATTTTATCATAAGGCACATTTTTTCTAGCTCCATGTGTCAATGTATAATATGTAATGAATACAGTGGAATGAACTTAATTTATATTATCTAAAGAAGGCATTGTTAGATGTTAAAATACCCAAATGCCTCATAAGACTTAATTCTTTTCACAAATATTGTTCTATGATATTTTAGAACCTACTATTAAAAGTTTTAAACAAAAAAAATTGTATGTTGATTCAGTCCTTTGATAATTTAGGGAGATATTAAATTAGCATGAAGGGATTAATATTATGGCCTGTGCTATAAATTTGTCATTTAGAAATTACACATGCATTTTCATTAAGTCTTGGACATGGGGGAAAAAGATATTTTGTGAAAATACATTATTCTTCTTATTAATTGACATGAAAAATCTCATATCTATCATGCATAAGGATGAATTATGTTTATGTTCAACAACTCATATTAATTAAGTAGTCAGATGAAAATAGGTGAAGTGATTCATTTGGCTGAGAGATAATTCATTTTGCCAGTCTCTCATGGAATCTTCCACCTCAATCTTCTTTACCCCCACACTCACATTCCTAAGAAGTTTCTCCTGACTCAAAATTCAACATTTTAAGTTTAAAGTAATGAACTCCTAAATTACAGTTGACCTTTGAGTACAAACAATAAGTATGGAAACCCAGCTCAAGAACAGATCCTTGAGAGTTATCCCAGGGCCAGAAATGTAACGGTTGTATAATAAAACACTGTAAGGACATGCAAAAATCATTTTGGATAACTGAGCATTACTATGGACAGCAGGCAAATGAATCCCAGCAGACAAACCAGTTAACATTCTATTACTCATACCCAACATTTCAATGAAAATAGAAAATGAAATAACTGAAACTCTCACTCTTATATTAAAACGTGTTCAAAAAACAAAAAAAAAAAGGAAAGGGCAATTACAAACAGATTCAGTCAAAGTTATGAATTTATAAATGTTTATTTATGTACATTTTCTTCAAAAGGAGGTACAAAAGAATTTGCTCTGAAAGAATTGATAAGTATATCCTTGCAATTTCTTCCTTGATGTCAAGTAAAACACCCCCAGAAGTAGAAGAAGTAATTTTCTTACTACTAATAACTTGCATGTGTGTGTGTGTGTGTGTGTGTGTGTATACATACATATATACATATATGTATATATATGTGCAAGTTTTATATATATATATATACATGCAAGTTATTAGTGTGTGTGTGTGTGTGTGTGTGTGTGTGTGTGTGTGTGTAATTTACTGTGAAAGAAAGAGCTTATGTATTTTTGTATTTAAGAAAATAACTCAATGTCATTCCTGGTAATCAGTCAGCCTCCAATAGTTTAGTGAATGAAATAATTTCTATTTCATAACTTTATGATTAGAGTCACAAAGGGATTTTTTCTCTTATATACTAACATTTAATAATATTAAATTATCACAAACTATAACCACAAAATGTACTAATGTGATTCACTGAAGCTTCGAGTTAAAGCCCAACTGCCTTATGAACATACTAACTAAATTAGAGCAGAATTTAAACTATGAGTTTAATTGTAAAGATCATTACTCATTGGTGTCCTAATGAAGATTCAAAAATCTAACAGTAATGTCTTACACCGGTATTAGTGCTTTAGAATGATCATATGAATTTCTATTATTTAATGTTTCTTTGCCTCAGTTTCCATCTCTGCAAAAATGAGGAAAATAATAGAACTTACACATAAAAGTGTTGTATTAAAATAAAGACATTTGTAGATTATTAGAGACAGTGTCTAGAACATAGTACACGTTCCAACACTAACTGTTATTGGGTTTTTGTTTGTGACTATTGTTATTACATCACATGTCAACAGTATGAATTTTCTGTGAGGCTTGAGCATAAATATGATTACTACAATTTTTAAAATGAAGGAGAAAAGAAAATGGAGACTCTGAGCTAAAATGAGTTAGCCAAATGTACACATCTAGCCATGTGTGTCCTGATGCACATTCAAATACTCTTTCCACTATATCTCTGAATACTTATGATTAAAACACCCTGACTTTGTATCACAAACACAATAATTGTAGCTCCTAGACTGTATCTATCAGAGAATACCTAAAAACTAACGAGAAGAAGACAGACAAAATGAAAAGCACATGTAATGGATTTGCTTTCATCTGAATTACCCATATAAATATTGAATACTAAAGACTTTCGAGGGGAATAAAATATTTTGCTTGAAATTCCACTAGTTAGGTGATAGTCAAAAATTTATCATGAACATTAGCACCAATTATATTACCACAAGGGAACTATTCTAACATAATACAAAAGAAGAAACTAGCATTTTACAAACATTTAAAATACCCCAAAATAATAAAACATGCTGTTAGTATTGATATGTCAAAATTAAAATTAAAAGTGAGGTTCTTTGCATAATAATTTAGAGTTTTCTGACTGATTTAAGGAAGATTTATTCTTTGAGTGCTATTTCTACTTGGTCAAAATATCAATAGATTGTAAATTACATTTTGAAATAAGTGTATGAAGTATCATACATTATTGTTTTAGGTAGCAATGGAACAATGTGACAGATCCATCCCCAAAGATGAAATAGACAATAAAGAAATAGGTGCATATACACAATGAGTCCAAATATATTTGAAGCATTCAAAATATCCTGCAGCATTTTAAATCTTTATCAGCATAATAACATTATGTATATATTTAGCTGGTTGCTTAAACGCCATAGTTAAAGAAATTTGTTTTCTGTTGACCTTAGTATATTTTCACTTGTAATCTGTACGTTATAATTTTGCAAAGAAAATATATATTATTTACAAAGTTCACCAAGAATGTAAACTTGGATTGTTTTGTTAGACATGTACATAACATATACAAGTAGAATTAGATTTTTAATGCATCCTCAAACAAAATGCTGAATATGCTTACATTGTCAGAGGAGAAAAATGAATAATTAAATCTGTAGTTAATTTGAAATTAACCACTGTAAATAAAAAAATGACTATAAAGTTATGTTAATTTTGCATTCTAAAGATTAATTACATATAACTTGGAAAAAGCATCCAGTTATACAAGATATCCAACCAACCGAATACCTTTTCTAGATATCAGTTTAAAAAATGTGTTTGAAGCAAACAGTTGAAGTGGCAATGTTTTATGAGAAGTGAAAAGGCCAAAAGTTCTTTTTAAAAAGCACAAAATGGCAACTCATTTTTAAATGAAACATGCACCATGGTTATGGTTTGTGTTGGTTTCTACTGTACCTTTCTTTAGTCCAGGAATGAAAGCTAAAAAGAGATTTTAATAAAGTTAAACATAACAAATATTTTCTCTTATTTGCAACACATTATATTAGGTAAACATGTGAATTAGAATATATTACAATATAATTTTCAACTTCATTTTGCAGAGAGTATAATGACTGAGATAAATAAGGTAGAAGACTGATTGTACATGAAATCTGTCTCTCGTAATATTTTTTTTTCTAAAATCAGACCAAGCCTATGCTATATGCTGGCCTCTTGGAAATTAATAATTGGTCTTTTAACTAAAGGCATCAATATTGTTGAACGCAACATATTGAGAGAACTCATATTTTCTAGTTTCATTTCCTACAATAGCAAAGTATAGTCCTCTGCTGAAATCAGTTTTCCTCATGAAACCTCCTACAGGAAATGTAGTATAAAGAAAAAAAAAATGTTTTTGACTTAACAGGTTGCTCTGCCTCCAAACCTGATATGGAAAAAAGTAATGGGGAAAAAAAATCAACATACGCCAACATGAGGATGATCCAAAAGAAGTACTCTTATTTTCGTTGAGACACTTTTTCTAAAACACTGCTATTTTCACAACTAAAATTTTATTTATTTCCCACAACTAGAATATGAGAGACTGGAGATCATTATCCTTATTTTCCAGATTTAGGCATTGAATTGACTACATTCAAAACACTGTGAGATCCCAAATCAGTATAGAACAAAAGTACCTTAACATAATAAAGGCCATCTATGAAAAACCCTCAGCCAACATTATACTTAATGGTGAAAATCAAAAACTTTCCAAGTTCAGGAACAAAGCTAGACTGTCCACTATCATCACTGTTATTCAATATAACATAGGAGGTCCTAGCGAGTGCAATCAGACAAGAGAAAAATATAAAAGGCATTGACATAGGAAGCAAAGAAGTCAAATTGTCACTATTTGTAGATGACATGATTCTCTATATAGAAAACCCTAAAGACTCCACAAGAACACTACTAGAAACAATAAGCAAATACAGTAAAGTCTCTAGATACAAAATCAATGTTCAAAAATCCATAGCTTTCCTATACTCTAATAATGAAGTATCAGAAAAAGAAGTAAAAAAAATAACTTCTTTCTCAATTGCAACAAAAAGAATAAAGTACCTAGGAATAAATTTAATGAAACAAATGAAGGATCTATATAACGAAAACTACAAGACTCTTATTAAAAGAAATCTAAGAAAATACAAAGAAATGGAAAAATATTTCATGTTCTTAGATTGGAAGAATCAACATAGTTAAAATGACCATATTACCTAAATCATTATACTGATTTAATGCAATCCCCATCAAAATCCCACCTGCATTTTCTAAAGAAATAGAACAAAAAATCATCAGATTCATATGGAAGCATAAAAGACCTCGAATTGCCAAAGCCATCCTGAGAAAAAAGAAAGAGGCTAGAGGTATCACTCTGCCCAACTTCAAATTATATCACAAAGGGACAGTAATTAAAATGGCATGGCATTGACAGCAAAACAGACACACAGACAAGTGGAATAGAATCGAGAATACAGAAGTAAACCCAAATTTTTGACAAAACTGGAAAATACACAGTGGAGAAAGGAAAACCTCTTCAATAAATGGTGCTGGGAAAACTGGAAAGCCACATGCAAAAAAATGAAACTAGACTGTTGTCTATCACCACATACAAAAAATAACTCAAAATGGATTAAGGACCTGAATATAAGAACTGAAACCATAAAATGCATAGAAGAAAACATAGGAACGAAACTCAAGGACTTTGGACCTAAAAGGATTTTATGAATTTGACCTCAAAGGCAAAGGAAGTAAAAGCTAAAATAAATGAATGGGACTGCATTAAACGAAAAAGCTTCTGCTCAGCAAAAGAAACTGTCAACGAGGTAATGAGACAACCACCTGAATGAGAATATATATTTGCAAGCAACACCTCCGATAAGGGCCTAATATCCAAAATATACAAAGAATTCATAGGACTCACTAACCACACAAAAAAATCCAATCAAAAAATGGGCAGAGGATCTGAACAGACACTTCTCCCCAGAGGACATATAAATGGTCAACAAATATATGAAAAGATGCTCAGCATCGCTAACTATTAGGAAAATGCAAATCAAAACCACAGTGAGATACTATTTCACACCTGTTAGAATGGTTATAATCAACAGGACAAGTAATAAGAAATGCTGGAAAGGATGCGGAGAAAAATGAACCCTCATACTCTGCTGGTGGGACTGCGAATTGGTACAGCCACTATGGAAAACAGTACGGAGGTTCCTCAAAAAACTAAGAATTGATCTACTGTATGATCCAGCAATCCTTCTACTGGATATTTACCCCAAAGACTTAAAAAATCATATCCATAAAGATATTTGCCACCAATGTTCATAGCAGCATTATTCACAGTGGCCAGGACATGGAAGCAACCAAAGCGTTCTAAAATAGATGATTGGATAAAGAAGTTGCGGTACACATATACAATGGAATATTACTCAGCTATAAGAAGAGATGAAATTCTGCCCATTTGCGACAATATGGATGGAACTCGAGATAATCATGTTAAGCAAAATAAGCCAGACAGATAAAGTTAAAAATCACATGATATCACTTATATACGGGATATAAACCTAGAAACAACAAGGGAATAGGACAAACAAACAGAGACTCATGAACATGGACTATAGACTAGTGATTGTCAGAGGGTGGAGGGGTGGGCAAGGAGTGGGGAGGTAGATGGGGTAAAGGGGGTCAAATATCAGGGGTTGGGGGAGAATGTAATGTGTAAAAGGGATTAAATATATGGTAACTGAAGGAAACTAGACTTTGGGTGGGAAACACACAATAAAATATACAGTTGTTAAATTATAATGTACATCTGAAAATTATATAATTGTATAACTAATGTTACCCCAATAAACTTAATCAAAAAATAAAAATAAATAAACAAACAAACAAGCAAACAAATAAATAAAAACATTATGAGATAATGCTTGACCTAGGATAAATAGAAAAATCTATTCTTAAACAAAATGATTGTATGTTTATAAAAACTTGGATGTATGATGATCTAAACAAGACTCAGATATATTCTTTGTAAAATTTAAGGCCATAAGTAAAAATGATTTTCTGATATATTTAATAATATGCTTATAAGGACAAAAACTTTAAAGATAAATATTTCGAACTTGTTTAAAAATATATTTTGTATAACATTAGAATACTATTAAACTAAGTACATATGAAATACTTAGAGAGAAGGAATATGTCAGAGATAGACAGGAAAACATAGGTGAAAGTAATTTTTCTATGCAATGATGAAGATTAATGAGACAACATTGCACATTTGAAGTGTCTTTGACATACAAACACTATATTTATTTTTTATAATGAAGTGCTTCATCTATAAGCAATGTAATCTAATGGTAATATAAGCCAAATTATAAAAAAAAAAAAAAAAAACAGTGCTTTAACAAGACACTGTGGGTAGGATTGATCATCTAAATACAATTCCACAACCTCCACCTCTCAAATAATGGTTGTACTTCAATGATAAGTACTGTGAGCACATGTACACACACACACATAAAATATTCTAATTTATTATTGGAATAAATAAGCAATTCTTGTAATATTTAACTATAGTGTTTTCAAATATATTGGAATGAAAAAGAAAGGCTGCTTTAGGTAGATAAGTAATGAAGTGCTTACTTGCTTTCATTTTTAAGACTGCAATTTGAGTGTAGTCTAGACCTCACTTATCAAACCCTTTCTAATTTGGTAACTGAAAATACCAAAAAAAAAATTGACTGTGATAGATCTGGATTTACATCTAAGATTAAGAAAGTATCAATAAAAGAAGCCGAACAAGTGACATTACAACAATAGAAAAGAAAACAAACATATTTTAAAAAACCTATCCTAGGAGACCTTTAGTTCTCAAGTTAAAAAATAAAAATTGGTTTTAACTTACTAAAGTCAAATATTGACCAATTTGTCCTTAAAATACAGGAGAATAAACAGATCTGCATAAAATTGTCAAGACTGACCCTAAGAGACACTTAAATTTATCATATGAAACATGGTAACACAGAAATAGATACATTCATTATAGTTGTGAGAATTTTTTCCTAAAATAACTCCATCTCCAAATGTATCCCTAAATCTCAGGCTGCTTCTTAATAAGTACTGTGAGCACATGTGTATGTACACACACACATAAAATATTCTAATTTATTATTGGAATAAATAGGAACTCGTAATATTTAAAGATAGAGTTTTAAAATATACTGGCATGAAAAAGAAAAGCTGCTTTAGGCAGAGAAGTAATGAAGCTTACATTTTTGAAGCATCTACACTGCTCAAGATTTTTGCATGATCAAGATAAGCACAGTCCTTGTTCTTTGAGATATTACAGTCAGTGTGAATCATTATGACTGAAATGAAATATTTTACTAATTAATGCAACCAAATATGTTATGAGTGACTATGCATATCATCTATGTATAACTTAAAATGTAATTCTACTAATATACAAAATGAATGTATCTAACAAGTTAAATTTGTGTTCACCAAGAAAATTATTTTTAGGTTATTAAGTATTCTCAAATTAAACTTATTAATTAATAAATTTAAACACAATAATTCAGGTATCATTATTCTTACACAAATGCAATATTATAAAATTTAAGTTTGTATAAGTTCTTGCTTTAAAATGTAACCGAGTTTTTTATATTATTTTCTGAATTTATAACACAAATATCTGAACTAGTGAATTAAAACAAAGTACTGGGATTCTTGCACTACAAAATTCAAATTAAGAAGACATACATTTTATAATAAAGAATGCAGCTCCTATTTGAGACACATAAAATTGCTAAAATTTATCATGAGAACAATACCAAAACACGTTATATTATTCTATATAAAATATTTTAATATTTCCTTCAAAATTCTAATGCAAATATTTAAGTACCCAACACACACTAGAAAGAATTCTTATAAATAGATAATGCTTGAATACCTTAAGGTTCATTAGAGCTTACCACAAAACTGATAATGTTAGCATGGTGTTTATCAAGTTCCATGCATCAATCCATAATTAACATTTACTTCAAAAAAACAATAATGTTTGCAGTTGCTTAATCATGTATAATTTTATTAAAATTATTGAAGCGACATTGGTTAATAAAATTATATAGGTGTCAAGTGTACAATTCAATAATATGTCATATGCATTATATATTCACCACCCAAAGTTAAATTTTTTTCTGCCACCAAATAATTGATCCCTTTTAGCCCTATCTACCTCTTCCATTACCCCCTCCCCTCTGGTAACCACTAATCCGCTGTCCATGTCCATGAGTCTCTGTTAGTTATGTGTGTTAGTTACATTTAGTTTGTTACTTTTAGTGAAATCATATGGCTCTCGACTTTTTCTAAGTTATTTCTCTTAGAATGATAATGTTGAGATTCATCCATGTTGTTGCAAATGACAATATTTCACCTTTTCTTATAGCTGAGTAATATTCCATTGTATGTATGTATGTCTTTATCCAATCATTTATTGTAGGACATTTTGGTTGCTTTTATGTCCTAGCCACTATGAAAAGGCTACAATGAACATCGGGGTGTATATAGTTTTTTGGATAAATGTTTTCAGGATAGATACCTAGAAGAGGGATTCCTGCATCACATGGTAATTCAATTCTGTTTTCTCTTTTCTGAGGAAACTCCATACTGTTTCCACACTGATTGTACCAATTTTCATTCCCACCAGCAGCGTATGAGGGTTCCTTTTTTCTCCAGCAACTTCTCCAACACTTGTTATTACTTGTCCTGTTGTTGATAGCCATTCTATCAGTTTGTGAGATGGTATCTCAATGTGGTTTTGGTTTGCATTTCCCTAATAGCTAGTGAAGTTGAACATCTTTTCATATGTCTGTTGGGTATTTGTATATCTTCTTGGAAGAAATGTTTGTTCAGGTTCTTTTCCCATTTTTGTTTTTGTTGTTGTTGAGTTGTATGAATTCTTTGTATATTTTGGATATTGGGCCCTTATCAGAGGCGTTTGCAAACATATTCTCCAATTTGAATGGTTGCCACTTTGCCTTGTTGTTGGTTTCTTTTGCTGTGTAGAAGCTTTTTAGTTTGATATAATCCCATTAATTTATTTTTCTTTTGGCTTCTCTTGCTTTTGAGTTCAAATTCATGAAATCCTCGCTGAATCCAAGGTCCATGAGGTTAGTATCTATGTTTTCTTCTATGCAACTTATTGTTTTAGGTCATATATTCAGGTCCTTGACCCATTTTGAGTTAAATGTGGTGTATGGTGATAGACAGCAGTCTAGATCCATTCCTTTGCATGTGGCTTTCCAGTTTTTCCAGTACCATTTATTGAAGTTTTGATTTACATAAAACCTAACATATATTCTAAGTTACTAGGGGGTAATTTTCGAGAACTATTTCCTCATTTATTTTCTTATGCCAGCCCCACATGAGTATGTACTGAAATTCATATAACTTTTCAAAATCAGTATAAAAAAAAACACAATATACTTGAAGACTATGATACCAAATTAACAGGCCAATATCTAGTTTTCTTTGAATCATGCTAATTGTAAAACATTCTATGGTATATGCCAAAAAGATCCAATTCTTCTTGATGTATGATTCAAATCACCCCAGTGTGTTTCCTGTTGATTGCAAAACTAATAACGGGCATTATTGTACTTATATAAATTGCACAGAGTCTGAACCACAAAAATAGTGAGGCTCAAATCAAATTTTCTTTTCAAATTGTATGAAAAGTTAAGGCTACAAATGCAGAAAGCTTCAAGGTGATTAATATAATGAGCATATAATTTACAGTGAAGGCAACGTTGCAAACATAAAATTCTCATCTCTGCATATTAAATTTCCATCCATATCTCCTTGGGTCCTGAGTTTCTGTAAAAATTAGTTTACTACTAGATCAATAAATATTAATTTCAAAATTGACAACAACTAAAATAATAGTGTTGTCTTTATCATAGATGTAACTAAAACCTTAGAAATTAGAATGAAACATTTTCATTAAATATACAATTACCATTTTCTACATTAATAGGATTTTGGTTGACCAAAATTCTGCTCAGCCATACCAAATGACTCATTTTCCTTTATTGCCTAGAGTTGTATGTTTCTAAATTTCTGAAATAGTTCATTTCTCCTGTTCACAAAATCTTCCTAATCTACAAATCATTGGCTACATTTTCTACCTTTTTACTTAGGGAATATATTTACCACTATTACAAATAGTACTTTCAAACATCATTTTTTTAATGTTGACAGTACCCAAGCACTTCGTAATGCAAAAAGATACAACTGAAATTTTAACTAGAATAAAATAAGTTTCCAGGCCAATGACCAGAGCCCTTAGAAAGTCATCATCCTCAGTCTATATATGAGGAAATGGGATCAAGAGAAATGAAATGACTTAAAGAATACAAACTTGCAACTCAAAGACGAATAAGTTCTGGAGATCAAAAGCACTGCATAATGATTACAGTTAATAATACTGTATTATATACTTCAAAATTGCTAGGGGTCTAGATCATAAATGTCCTCACTTCAAAAAATAAATGATAATTATCTGATGTGTTAGATGTATTAGTTAAAGCTATAGCGGCAATCATATTGCAACATACAAATGTATGAAATTGACACACTGTACAACTTAAATTTGCACAATGTTATATGTCATTTATATCTCAATAAAAATAATTTAAAAAGTAAAAGAAAATGAAATTATTTGTCTAAGAGCCACACAACTAGAGGAAGAAATAAAAATAAATTTACGTTTTCTCTACCAAAGAAGTCATACACTATGAAAAATTATCGCTTATTGATAATTCCCAAGAGATGGAAACAATATATATATATATATCCAAACCTATTTGCCCAAGGCAAATCTTTATTGCATGGAATTTCAAAAATCAGTGCTTTTAGAATGTATCCATGGGAAATTCCCATTTAGATAAATATTAAATACAATTTACCTCCTCATGTACATACCAATTGACAAGGGAAGAACAAGAGAAAAGCATAATTTAAGAATTAAAATCTTGACAAGTTCAAAAAATTGATAATGCCTATTAAAAATAGTAATCTGTAATTTATCTTGGTTCTAAACAAAAATGGAATGTAATTCCTCCTTTTCCTTAAAGATTTAAGGCAAAAATAGTGTCATCACAAAATCTGTCCTTAATGTTTTAAGTGGTTCAAAACCATGTGGAATGAATCTACCCAATTATAATAATCCCTTTTGAGAGTTATAATTAAGATAAGAAAAATTCTGAGTTATACAGGACTGGATACCTTAGGGGAAAAAAACTCATGTGAACACATTATTTTGTCACTTGTTTTTCTCCAAATAATTTAGATTTGTTAATTACATGGTAAAATTGTTCTAAACGGCACAAATATTAATTTCAAATCCTCCTGGTTTAGTTCAGTTATTTAAAGAGAGAAGACCCTTCTTTTAAGGATTAAGTTGACTCTCAGAAAGGCACTCAAGAAACTGAAACAGTTAAGGACTGAGCTTTTCATGAAAGTAAAAGTGGGAATTGGTTTTGCAGTCCATGGAAAGTTCCTACCAAGGCCCTGTTTATACTACCTAAAGAGGTGTATAAAGCAGTTCTGATAATATACAAAATTAAATGATTTTGAGACATTCCAAAAGCAAAAGTTTGAGGGCTGGATCCATTACTTTCTTTTAGTTTGGCAAAGAAAATATTAAGAAATCAACATTTCTGAAATTTGTCTCTAAGCTGCACAAAATATTTGAAACAACTGCAGCTCTCAAACATTTCACATGTTGTAATATTCTATCTGTTCTTGAGTGGATGAATTCTAAGTTAAGACCATTTAAAAACAGGACTGGATAGTGTCTCTGGTCTTTGAGTCCAAAGAGAAATTGATTTTTAAAGCATGTTCTCTTGCCTGATTTAATACAGATACAATACATACTTCCAAGGTAATAGTGTATAATCTGTATACTACTAAAGGATTTAAGTTTTTTAATCTCTTCCTTGTGAAATTTAATATGTTTTTTTTAAATCAGCTTATCCAATTTTAGAAGCTTTTGGCTGGCTTATCAACAAAACTATTAGTTGTGTACATAGAAAAATAACAGACATAAACCTCAATTATATTTAGAGACATATACTATAATATTCTTTTCTTTTTTTATTAAACTTATTGGGGTGATATTGGTTAATAAAATTATATAAGTTTCAAGTGTACAATTCAATAATACATCATATGTATATTGCATTGTGCGTTCACTACCCAAAGTAAGATTTCCTTCCTTCACCGTATATTTGACCCCCTTTACTCTTATTTACCTCCTCACTTCTCACTTTCCCTCTGGTAACCACTAAACTTTTGTGTCTACGAGTTTTTGTTTGTTTGTCTTGTTCACTTGTTGCTTTCAGTTTAGTATCCCACATATAAGTCTGTCTATGGCCATATCACCCTTAACACGTCCTATCTTGTCTGATCTCAGAAGATAATATAACGTTCTTTTAAAAAGAAGTTAATTCTTAGAGTAAAAAATATTTGAAAACTTTTTCTCATATTTTCACAAACCTGCTTGCTCTATAACAAATTAATTTAAAAATCCACTGTAGTATAAAGAAAAAAGAGTAAGTAATTAAAATCTCTGTATAGCATGAGCGGACGTGATATCAGGAAATGGCTTTATTAAAACATTGAAGTTATTATTTCATTAGCGAAAATCAATTATGTAAATTCCACAGATTATTTTGCCCTCACACATGAATAGATGCCTAGATAAAATATATTAGGCTCTGTACATTCCATAGGATACAGTTTGGAGACAAAGATACTTCACTGAAGATAGGTTTATGTTTATATTTTATACACATCTATATTCATATTATAAACATATTACATATTTTTTATTACATATTGCCTATGCAACAGAAAACCAGAAAGGAAATACATCATATAATTATTATTTCAAAAATATCTGCTTTAACTCTACTTTGGGCAGAGATACATTTTTATACATGAAAACATGATTTTTCAAAATCTATAAGAAATATGAACTAATTTCAATAAAATTCTATTTTGCACTGTCATAAATATTCTATAGTTCTCCAAAGCAATGTTCTATTAATTTTATTTTTAAACTCTTTACAAAATGAGAAAGATGGTGAACATTACATATTGATAGTATTTCTTTCTCAGTACATCAATTTAGAGAGACGTATCTGGATAAACTATGTAGAAAATACCAAATAAATTGATAATTGTATGATGCATATCTAAATATCTACATGCCACATATTTTAACAGATAAAATGATTGAAAGAAAAAATATGGTGTTGGAAGTGCAATTCGACTTGATGATTCTCTTTATCAATACATTTTCTTCTTCTCATATGCTATGATAGCACTTCCTGGAGTTGTGATTTCTTGTAATCACAGTAAATTAATATCAGTTGAATCATAGTAGCAATCTGGTAATTTTTAATAATTGAGGACTTTTTAATTGTCTACTTTGTATTCTTTCATATATATATAGAGAGAGAGACTTTTTGGACAGAAGACAAATCAATCACAAGCTTTGGCAGAAATTTTCATTCTTGGAACTAACTGGTTATTTACATGTTGTATTTTAACATTTGGGAAAGAAGTTAGTCTTAAAACAATAGGCCATTAAAAAAGGTCTCAGGCTATTTTGTTTTATAACAACTTGGGACATTATATTGAAAAAAAGTAAAAAGTAAATATATTGCAAGACCTATTTTTCCATTAAGACAATTTAAAAAATGAAATAAAATCCAAATTCAGGTTTGCTTTATATTAAAAGAAATATGATTTTTAAAATTTTATTCTAAATTATTTTAAAATCTAGTGTTTAATGTCAATATTCATACATAATTGCTATCCATTGAATTATTTAGTTTTATATTTCAAATATCAATGGATAAACCTGACGTATGGAAACCTGGCAGAAGATTTTAGGAATAAACAAGAAGAGACTTTTTTTACATGGTGAAACATTGGATATCTACTGTGGAGAACCAACCTTCTTAGATGATATGCTGGTAAATATTTTATGTCAGCGAAGAACAAAGCATAAAAGACAGTGCTACAAACATGAAGAGGAAATGAAAAGTAGAAGCAAGTTATTTTAAACTGAATTAAATAAAAGTTTATATGCATAGAAAGAGAAGTATGAAGGATTTATTTTTTTCAGTATGGCAGATTAACTGACTGCATAAGACATGTTAAAAGGATTTTTGAATAAACCGAATGTTATCTGCCTTAAAAATCATCTGCACCTTGTGATTAGAAGACACAGATTCAAGATAATGGCTCTTTGGATATTCAAACTATAAATATATTTTTGGTATTTGTAAAAAAAAGCATATCATTAAAAGATAAAATATCACTTAAGCTCTACTTTTTGCATAATAAGGAAGGAAATATAAATCTTTCATATATTATACATTTGATTCCATATTCTCTTGAATTCATAATTATCAGTCCTTCCTTTTACTTAGCTAAGTTTTTCAAACATAAAATTATAATGTTTCTGCTAGCTAGGTTGGAGAACTGATACAAGAATTAGGTCAAATATGCAGATTAGCATTGCTAAGAATTTGACTGAAATTTAGTCTAAGAGAATCTTAGCCATGACCAACCAAGACATTTATTTAAAATGTATGCTACTCCTATCTAGTCCTCTAATGCTCATTGTGCTCAAATAAAACATTATGACACAAAGATGTGTAAAAAGGGACAATTCCAATGTTCTAGGCAGGTTCCTTGATCACTCAGTCTTTTAAGTAGCAATACTTTTTTATTCAGCTTCTATGTATGTACTTGATCATGCAGAGAAATTATCACTGTTCAATCATTTTCCACAGTCTCAACTTACTGAAAAAACTTCAAAAGTGTTTCCACTTTACCTTATGCTTTTTTACATGGAATTAATTTCAAATTCTACATGTATTTTCATTTGTGAAAATTGAAGGAAAATTCATTAATTAAGTCAAATACCCAAACCACGGTGTGTGTTTCCAAAGCATAACAATCACTTATTCTGATTTTAACTATAATTTGAAATATTATACCTGGATTGCAAGTGCCAAAAGGGAGATATATATATATCTATATCTATATCTATATCTATATATATAGATATAGATATAGATATAGATATATATATATATTTTTTTTAATAAATAGTATCTGATTTAGAGGTCTCTAGTTAAGATGGAGAAGTAGGTAAACTCTATGCTTGCCTCTTTTCATGACCACATCAAAATTATAACTACAGTACAGAATACCTGTAACTGGGGGTTACCTGAAGTCTAGCTGAACAGAAGCCCTACAACTAGAGGCTCAAATAAGAGGCCACTCAGAGACTGGTAGCAGGGACAGAGACATGAAACGGGGTGATCTCACACCTGTGTGTGGCAGTTGAGAATTGGGAGAAATATGTCATCTAAAGAGGTTCTCCCCACCCCCCAGAAGAGCAAGGAGTCCCTGCCTCACACCAGACTCATCAGCCCAAAGTTCCAGTGCCTGAAAAAGTTTCCACAACTTCTGGCTGTGAAAACCAGTGGAGATTGTGACAGAGTGAGTGGAGAGCTGAAGGAGTCACAGCTTTTCCTCTTAAGGGGCATGGGCACAAACTTACTCACTGACAGACTTACTGGCTCTGAGCTCCAGAGCTGAGTCAGCAGCTTGTAAGGGAGGAACTGAGTTGTCGGGCTTCAGGGTAAGGGCTGAACTGAATGGTCAGCTTTTTCCCAGACAGAAGTA
The DNA here is from genome assembly GCA_028627145.1 of Eidolon dupreanum. NCBI lineage: Eukaryota > Metazoa > Chordata > Mammalia > Chiroptera > Pteropodidae > Eidolon > Eidolon dupreanum. Next base: position 50,812,057 of record CM053505.1, on the reverse strand, counting down.
CAGACAAAGGGCATTGTTCTTTTGTTGAGCCCTACCCCACTTGGCTTGCAGACCCAGGGGTTTGCCATATCTGAATTTCCATCAACCTGATTAACATCTCACCCTGGTGAGTCCCTGAGACCCCCGCCTTTCCCAACTTGCAGGCTCACCTAAGCCACTTCCAGGGGATTTTCCATACAAACAGCCTGTCTTGGCTTATGCTGTGACTTTCCTAAAATTTCTCATAGGTTTATGAAATCAAAACAAGCAGCATCTGGCCTCAGCTTGCCCCATACCTCCTGCTAAGCAGCCCCAAGCCCAGCACTAGCAGAAACTGGCTTCAGTTAGTGGGTTGGCCTCTTGAAGCACTTTCAAAACCAGAATGTGTGGTGGCCAGCTGTGGATTGCTTGGTGGCTCATGCCTGGTGGCCGCAGGCAGGGTGTAGGCTGTAGCTGAACTTGGCCTGTGACAGGACCCCTCCCAGGAGGCCCTAGCTTGCATGCCTGGTAGCTGGCTTTGGTCTGAGCCAGAGCACTACCTGCGGTCACATCTGAGGACAACACACCCAAAGGGCAGACAAGGCTGTTACCAGAGCCCTGCTAAAGCAAATCCTGCTCTGTAAGGTCAGCCTCAGCACAACAGCTCCTCTACTGGTCGTTGCCAGTCATCACAATCAATCAGTCTGAGAGTCAATCCCTCCCATTGATGAGGGAACAGCGACCAAGGCTCAACTACAACAGGAGAGTACACACAACCCATACAAGGGACATACATAGAGCACCTAGCTCAGGTGACCAGGGAAGACTGTGCTATGGTAACCTACAGCACACTTACTACCTAAGGCCACTCTACTAAGAATAGGAGACATAGCAGCCTTACCTAATAAACTGAAACAAACACAAGTATGCAGCTCAAATGGGAAGACAAAGAAACATGTCCTGAACAAAAGACCAGAACAAAGCTCCAGAGAAAGAACTAAACAAAATGGAGGGAAGCAATCTACCAGATGCAGAGTTCAAAACACTTGTTATAAGGATGCTCAATAGTATTTGACTTAAATAAGATCTAGGAAAAGTGTTTTGTTGTTTTTTTTTTTTCTACAAGAAGAGATTTTTTTTTTTTTAGAATATAGGTTATCCCCCATAGATGATTAATTTAAAAGGATAAGAAGTGGTTTTGTTATTTATTATAAATACTTAAATGAATAACATCAAAAAGAGCCAAAGCTGGCGCGTCATTACATTTTTTCAACATGAAGCCATATTATACAAGTATCAATAAACTCTGTAGACCTATCAAAAAATCCTTCCTTTTTCAAAATGGGCATTTTTGGGAATGGATACGCAACATTCCCAGCTATCACTTTGTCTTTAATTAAAATAATTTCAATGAGATACATTAGAAAGAAGATAAAATTTACAATTAATTATATAATCTAAGTCAAGATTTTAGGAGTCATAATAGAATGTAGCAGTAATACTAATAAATAATTGTGGTGCCACTAAACCTAAAAACATTAAACATTAAAAACATTAATAAGTATGCATGACCAAAAAAAAGTCTCTAAGAATAAATCCTTTACATAAGTGAAACTATCTTCAGGCCATGTATCATCAAAACCCAAACATATTTCTGTGGGGAAAGATACAATAAATGCAGGAGCATATAATCATTTATTAATAAATTCTGTCAAAATATTTTGTTATTTTTTTTGTTTGTTTAATGCTAATGTAGTCTGGTATATTTAGGAAACAAATACACAAGCAATAACCCAGAATAGTGTCTGGCCCTAATCAGCACTTCATAAATATTTGTTGAATGAATGAAAACAGGCTGAAGGTTTGAATGTCAATATGCCACAATTACCTTGTGACACTCCTTCCAGCTCAGTTAAAAAGAGCAAAACCAAACCTAAGGATAAAAGAAAAAAGTATGTAATGTGTGCCTGTATCTAACCCATTTGTCATTCTTTTAGGCAAATTTTCTAAATGGCCTTTTTGTCAGCTTATATAATCCATCTCTGTTATAATAAACATTCTTCTGAATCACTATCTTGGTTTGCCAAATTATGAGTTCTTCTCCAATAAGAATTTTGAAAACTTACATCCTTCATGCTTTTTAATCTTAAAAGAAGAAAGAATACTTTATGCCAACTCTACTTTGGACAGAATTTCCATATCTGAAATACCAAATAAAGCATCTCTGACACCCATTGAATGAAAAAAAAAAAAACTCATTTATTATGTTTCATGCATTGCTATGTATTGAGAATTACTTGGTAAAAAGAAACATCAGTCTACAGCCATGCTACCTTGAACACACCTGATCCCATCTGATCTCAGAAGCTAAGCAAGGCTTGACCTGGTTAGTACTTGGATGGGAGACCACCTAGGAAGACAAGATGCTGTAGGCATAAAAAAAAAAAAAAAAAGAAAAAGAAAAGAAAAGAAAAGAAACATGGTCCCAGACCGCCTGGCTCTTATATTCTATTAAAGATATATATATATATATATATATATATATATATATATATATATATTCAATGGAAGACGAGCTAATGTACAGGACTCCATTTAGCATTTTTGAGCAGTTTTGTCATCCTGTCATTGGTATACTGTATAAATGATTTAACTTCAGTGAGTCACTTTAAATTGGGCATTTCCTTATAGGCTGCTGATCTTAATTATCTCTATATAAGTACAGATATGGATCATAAACATCAGCTCAATTAAACTATCTCTAGTACTTTATATTTTAAAATATGATCAAATAGCTAATCTCTCTCTCTTCTCCCTCTTCCTTTCCCTCTGTCCATATATATATTGTGAGTAGGTAAGGTTATAATTTTAAATGTTGTTAATATTACAAGGTTCAAAAAACTGGAGTGCATGCAAATTTCACCTGATTTACAAGTATTTGCAATCAAGGTAAAACTTTACCCTTAATAATGTAAATATTTTAAACACAATTTCAAATGGAAGAAATGTCTTATTTGGCTTTCAAAGGAGATCTAAACCATAGATTGTCTCAGTAGAAAGAGTTATTTAAAAATAATTTATTAGACATAAAGAAATATCTAAGATATATTATACCTAGTACTATAAAATAAAAAAAATAATTTTATTCTGTAACTAAATAGTTGGGATATATTTAATTTTTATGACTTTTGAATTTGAAAACATTTTTAAAGTATTTAAATTTGACTGCTTGGTAGAAAGAAAACTGACCCAGTTTTCAAATATCCACCATTACATTGCTTACTTGGTATGTAACCTCCACTGCCTTAATGTAATTTGCGAAGGCAATACATGTGTATACTTAAAACAATTAAGACAAGAGTTCACTTCTTATATTTTTATAAAGTAATGTTGATTAAGATCAAATTCAGAATGGATACTCATGACTATAATATTTGCTATTATTTCTCTATACTGCAGTTATGCGAGATATGAGAGTACAAATGAAATATTTATCACACAGAAAGAAAACAAAGTCATTTCATTAGTTTACATTGACTTAGCACTCAAGGAAGTTACTTGGTCTATATAATTTATAATCCCAAATTGATATTTAATACTGCATAATATGTATCATTATTGGTCACATTTATAAGACAGATTTATGAGACAAAACTGTGTACCTCAAATACTATAATAAATATTGTTGTATACATAAATGTGCAACATAATTCTATATGGGTCATTCTCTAAATATATAAGGATACCTGTAAAAGAAGGGCAGAAGACAATAACAAACACAAGAATATAGAAATAAAAGAAGGAAACATATAAATTCTCCAAATATTATGTTATAATCTATTACATATTACATAACATTATATATGTGTATAAACATATACTTTTGTTTTTTTTTAGGTCATCTGTTTTGCACTATAGTGCTCAAATACCATTTCCATACTTAATCTATCAGAATGGATTCATCTTTGTTCTTACAGGAAGTTTTTGTTGTAGATATTAGCAAACTCAAAAATCAGTTGTTAAACTTGCCCAAGCTAACAAGGCTATCAATATTTGAAACTAAAGGTTCTAGTCAAGATGGCAGGGTAGGTAAATGTGATGTTTGCCTCTTCCCAAGATCAGGTTAAAATTACAACTAAATTATAGCACAATCAGCCAGGAGATCATTTGAAGACTAGATGAACAGAAGTCTTATAACTAAAGATATAAAAAAGAGGCCCCACTGAAACTGGTAGGAGGGGCAGAGATGTGAAACGGGCTGGTCTCACCCCTATGTGTGGAGGTTGAACATCAGGAGGGATATTTTGACTGTGAAGGGCCCCCCAGAGGAGCAAGGGGCTCTAGCTCCACACCAGGGCTGCATAGCCCAGGCTTCCAGTGCCAAAAAGAGGAGTTCCCACAAAATATGGCTGTAAAAATCAGTGGGAATTTCAACCATCCAGGTTAAATAGAATGAATTGAAAATCCAGATATCCTCTTAAAGGGCCCATGCAGACTCACTCTCAGACATTCATCCTGGACTTAAAAGGAGGGACAGTAGCCTGGAAGGCCTCAGAGACAGACAGGGAAAGACTGAGGTGTGAGTTGTGTGGCTACAAGGCAAGAGCTGGAGGGACAACCACCCTTATCCCTGCACTGAACACTCCTTCTGTGCACTCCACAGGCGGGCATCATCTTGCCTGTGTTAAGCCCCTCCTTCCCACACACACATAGCCAAATCTGAATCTACATTGCTCTGGTGAACTCCACTCACTCCACCCTGGTGAGTCCCTGGGACCCTTCCCAACCTATCTGGAAAATTACAGGAGGAATGCTTATGGCTGTACAACCAGCCCCACTCCACTCCTGAAGGAGGCTCCTTCAGCAGCAATCAACAGACCTCGGCTAGCACACCACTGGAGATGATTCAGGTAGTGGGTAATGAGCCCTGGCTTGAGTTTCAGTATTTCTTTAACAAATCTTGGGCTTCTGTGGGCCCAAGGAGGCAGTGACTTTCCTTGGTGCAATCTGAGGCTTTTGCAAGTTGCCGCAGGCTCAGCACTAGCACTAAATCTTATTCTACACTTACCTGGTAAACACTACTCTAGTTTAGTGACTTCCCAGGACCCCACTTCACACAACTCACATACCTCTCAAGGCTCTTACAGCTGCTAAGCCTTATAGGCAGCCAGCAGGCAGCCTCGGGACTTGTGATGCCCTGGGCCTTTTGCTAAGTTGCCCCAGGCCTGGTACTGGGGACAATCAGCCTCAGTAAACCATGTGGCCACTCCCACATGCCTCCAGATCCAACAAAGGCAGAGAGAAACAAAAGAATGCTTTGAAGCTCCTACCAGGTAGACCTGGGTAAATCACAGGCAGTGGCTGACCTTGGCCTGCACTGGAACCCCTCCCAAGGGCCTCAGAACCAACACAGCCAGAGGCTGGTATCTGACCACAACAGAGTACCACCTGATTAAGTTCACAAATGACACACATAAATGGGTGGTCTCAACAAGCACATGAAAAAACCACTCTGTGAGATAAGACCCAACACAGGAGCTCTTACCCTGTGAGTGTGTCCAATCTTCATAGCTAGTCAGCTGGAGAGTCAATCCACCACTGATATGCCAACAGCAATCAAAGCTCAACTACAACAGGAAAGCACACACAACTCACACAAGGGGAACTCCTGGAGCACCCAGAGCATATGACTGGGGAGACTGCTATTGGGCCACACAGGGCACCTACTACATAAGGTCACCCAACCAAGACAGGGAGATGTAGCATATCTACCTAACACATAGAAACAAACACGAAGAGGTAGCCAAAATGAGAAAGAAAGATGTCTCAAATAAAAGAACAGAAGAAAAATCCAGAAAAAAAAAACTAAATAAAATGGAGGAAAATAACTTTCTAGGTGCAAAGTTTACAAAACTAGTTATAAGGTTGCTCAACAAAATTAGAGGAAGAATAGATGATCTCAGTGATAACTTCAACCAAAGGATAAGAAACATAAAAAAGAACACAGAAACCTTAAAAAAGAACCAGTCAGAAGTGAAGAATGTAATAACTGAAATGAAAAATACACTAGAAGCAAAAGATTGAATTAGTGATTTGGAAGAAAAGGTAGCAGAAAATACCCAATTAAAACAAAAAATAAAAAGCAAAAGAAATGAGAAAAGGTAAAGGGGCCTCTGGGACATCAAAATAACAACATTCTCATTGCAAAGGGACCATAAAAAAAAGAGAGAGAGAGAGACAAAGGGATTAAGAGCTTAATTGAAGAAATAATGGAAAAAAAAACCCTTCAACAACCTGGTGAAGAAAATTGACATACAACCCCAGGAAGTGCAGAGAGTCTCATGAGTGAAAGACAAAGAGAGAATCTTAAAAGTGGCAAGAGAAAGGCAGTTAGCTACCTACAAGGGAGCTCCCATAAGACTGTCAACTGATTTCTCAAAAGAAACTTTGCAGGCCAGAAGGGATTGGCACAAAATGTTCAAAGTTATGAAAATAAAGAATCTACAGTCAAGACTATTCCACACACTAAGTCTATCAATTAAAATTGAAATTGATAACTCGATAACAGCAAAAATACAAACAATCCAATAAAAAAAATGGGCAGAGGACACGAACAGATATTTCTCTCAAGAAGACATACAAATGGCCAACAAACATATGAAAAGATGATCATCATCACTAACTGTTAGGAAAATGCAAATCAAAACCACAATGAGATACCATCTCACACCTGTTAGAATAGCTGTTATCAACAGGACAAGTAATAAGTGTTGGAGAGGATGCGAAGAAAAAGGAACTTTCATACTCTGCTGATGGGACTGCAAATTGGTATACACACTATGGAAAACAGTATGGAAGTTCCTCAGAAGACCAAGAATTGATCCAGCAATGCTCCTACTGGGTATCTACCTGAAAGACTTGAAAACATATATCCAAAAAGATATTTCTACACCGATGTTCACCAGCATTATTCATGGTGGCCAGGACATGGAAGCAACCAAAGTGTCCTACGATAGATGATTGGCTAAAGAAACTGCGGTACATACCATACAATAGAATATTAGTCAGCCATAAGAAGAGATGAAATACTGCCATTTGCGACAGCATGGATGGACCTCGAGAAAATCATGCTAAGCGAAATAAGCCAGACAGAAAAGGTTGAAAACCACATTATATCACTTATATGTGAGATAAAAAACTAAAAGCAACAAATGAACAAAACAAAACAAAACAAAACAGAGACTCATGGACATGGACAATAGACCAGTGTTTACAAGAAGGGAGGGGGGAAAAGAAGAGGGGGAAAGTAGATGGGGTAAAAGGGGTCAAATATGTGGTGACAGAAAGAAATCTATGGGCAGTGAACACGCAATGCAATATATATGTTGAATTGTACACCTGAAACTCACTGGATTTCATTCACCAACATCACCATAACAAAAAAATAAAAAAATAAAGGTGAGATAAAGAGCTTCCCAGATGAAAAAAAGGTAAGAGAATTCTTCACTACTGTGCCAGTATTACAAGAAATGTTAAAGAGATTTCCTTAAGAAGAAGAGGGGGAAAATTGAATAATAAAATGACAACAGTTATGTACCTATCAATAATTACTTTAAAGGTAAATGGATTAAATGATCCAATCAAAAGAGATAGGGTAGCTGGAATGGATAATAAGACCCATACATATGCTATCTATAAGAGACTCACTTCAGATTAAAAGACATACACACATACTGAGAGATATGGCAAAAAAAATACTTTATTCAAATAAAACTGAAAAAAAAAAGTTGGGGTAGCAATACTTAGAAAAATATAGACTTTAAAACAAAGATTATAATAAGAGACAAAAAAGGGCATTATATAATGATAAAAGGATGAATGTGACAAGAGGACATAAACCTAGTAAATATTTACACACTCAATGTAGGAGCACCTAAATATATAAAGCAAATGTTGACAAACATAAAGAGAGAGAGAAATTCAGTAATACACTCATAGTAGGAGAATTTAATGCCTCATTGACACTAATGGACAGATCTTTCAGACAAAAATCAATAAGGAAATAGGGTCCTGATACATTACACCAGATAGATTTAATTGATATTTTCAGTGTTTCACCCAAAGCAGCAGAATATACATTCTTCTCAAGTACACATGAGACATTTTTCAAGATAGAGCATGTGTTAAGCCACAAAACAAGTATCAGTAAGATTAACAAGACTGAACTCATATCAAGCCTCTTCTCAGACCTTAACAGTATAAAACTGCAAATCAATTACAAGAAAAAATTGAAAACTGCACAAACACATGAAGGCTTAATACCATGTTACTAAATAATGAATGAGTTAACAATGAGATCAAGGAAAAAAATCAAAAATTACCTCGAGACAAATGAAAATGAAAACACAGTGACCCAAGTTTTATAGGACACAGTGAAAATAGTCCTAAGAGGGAAATTCAACAATACAGGCCTACCTTAAGAAACAAGAAAAAGTTCAAATAAACAATCTAATCTTACAGTAAAAGAACTAGGAAAAGAACAGCAAACAAAGCTGAAAAAGTAGAAGAAAGAAAATAATAAAGATTAGAATGGAAATACATAAAATAAGGTCAAGAAAAATAATAAAAAGATCAATAAAAACAAGAGCTGATTCTTTGAAAAGATAAAACTGATAAACCTTTATGCAGAGCCATCAGGAAAAAGAGACAGAGAATACAAATAAAATCAGAAATGAAAGAAGAAAAGTGACAACTGACTCCAAAGAAATACAAAGGATTATAAGAAAATACTGCAAGCACTGTATGTCAACATATTGGACAATCTGGAAGAAATGTATAAATGTCTAGAAACATTCAATCTCTCAAGACTAATTCAAGTAGAAACAGAAAATCTGAACTAATCTATTACTACTAACCAAATTGAACCAGTAATCAAAAAACTCCCAAAAAATAAAAGTCCTGGACCAGATTGCTTAACAGGTGAATTTTACAAAACATTTAAAGAATGAACACCTATTCTTCTCAAACTATTCAAAAATTCAAGAGGAGAGAAAGCTCCTAAACTCAATATAAAAGTCCACAATTACCATGATTCCAAAACCAGACAAAGACATTACCATAAATGAATATTATACTCTGCTATCCCTGATGAACATAGATGGAAAAATGCACAACAAAATAGTAGCAAACAGAATTCAGCAATATATTGAAAAGATCATACATCATGATCAAGTTGAATTTATTCCTGTGATGCAAGTTTGGTTCAACATTTGCAAAACAATTAATGTAATATACCACGTTAACAAATTGAAAGATAAAAATTAAATGATTTTAAAAATAGAAGCATAAGAAGCATTTGACGAAATCCGGTGTCCATTCATGATAAAAACTCTCAGCAAAATGGGAATAGAAGAAACATATCTCATCATAATAAAGGCCATATTGGACAAACACACAGCTAACATCATACTCAACAGGGGAAAAGCTAAAACAGTTTTAATTAAGATCAAGAAAAAGACAAGGATGTCCATTTTCACCACAGCAATCAGACAAAAAAAAGAAAAAGAAAGAAAAAGAAATAGGAGGAAAATATGGCATAGATGATAGAGGCTCTGTTCATCCCTCCGGTGACCAGATCAGACTTGTGACAGAATTAAGGAGCAGCAGCAAGGAAAAATTCACCTGGGATCTAGATGAACAACCCATACAACTAGGGAGAAATTCAAGAAAGCACCCTGCAATGGTGGAGGGTAGGATGAGGCGGGGATACGGGGCTGTCCCAGTGCGAGCAGCTGAGTGAGAACGAGGCTGTGGCAGCAGCAGCGGCAGAGCCTCTTAAAGGGGCTATGTCCCTAAGCAGATTTTCACTGTGACCTACCTGCCTGCCCTGAGTACCAGTGCCAATTCGGTTGCGTGCAGGGGGCACCAGGGACTTACAGGGAGACATAGTCTGAGTGAGGGCCGAGGCGAGACTCAAACTGTACAGAAGTGCCAGCAGTATCCATTGTTCCCTGTTGAGCCCTCCTCCCTCCCAGTGCTCAGACACAGTGCCACCACAGCCAAGAGGTCATAAAACTTGACAGCAGAGGTTGCTCCACCCAGAGGATTTCCTGAAACTCTGCCTCTCCCAACTCGTGGCCCCACAAGCCACATCCAGGTATATCCTCAGCAAGTCAGGTGTTCTTTGCTGAGCAG